>JAEOAD010001893.1:3812500-4147500 GCA_036365145.1 Orientallactaga sibirica | reverse complement strand
AATTTCTTTGCGTATAGGCGCACCAATGTATCTAACTAAGTTTACTAATTCAGTTTGTTACTAACTTTATCGATATTTTCTTTCTCACTAGGTCATACGTTCATATGTTCCCCACCCAAACAGAAACCCTGGAAGTGTGCAAGAGCAGATCATACTAATTGTCCTTTTTGCATGCAGTCCTCTGCTGCCTTTTCTTTCCTGGCAGGCAATTGGTTTTGTTCATTTCTTTCCTGGGTATCCTGACAGTAACACTTCATACATCGATGGGAAAGTGTGGGTGTAGGTTGGTTTTCACAGAGTGGGAGTACATGGACTTTTGGGGAGTAGCTTGCTCTCTTGATAAGTACTTGGGCTCTTTCCATCTGGGCACACAAAGAGCCTCTTCATGATTTTTACAGTGTTTCACCATTTCTGTGTGGGGACATTAGGCTGCTTCTAGTATTGTGCTATTACAAAGTATTACTATAACTTCATGGGACTTTTTCATGGGTCAAGACATTGTATGCACTGACTAGAAATTTCTGAGTTAGATGCAAGAATGTGGATACAGCCAAATCTCCTTACAGGTGCAACCATTTACACTTCCCCTAGCAATGGATATAGTATCTGCTTTCCCAGTTTTTTTTTTTTTTTCCCGAGATAGGGTCTCACTCTAGCCCAGGCTGACCTGGAATTCACTATATAGTCTCAGGGTGGCCTTGAACTCACAGCGATCCTCCTACCTCTGCCTCCCATGTGCTGGGATTAAAAGCATGCGCCACCATGCCTGGCGTTCTTAACGATGTGATATGTTATCAAGTTTTGGCAGTATGCTAGGTTTAAAAATAGTATCTCCAGGGCTGGAGAGAAGGCTTAGCTGTTAAGGCATTTGCCTGCAAAGCCTAAGGACCCAGGTTCGATTCTCCAGGTCCCACGTAAGCCAGATGCACACAGTGTCATATGCATCTGGAGTTCGTTTGCAGTGGCTAGAGGCCCTGGTGTGCCCATTTTCACTCTCTGCCTATCTCTGTCTCTCTGTCTCTAATAAATAAATAAATAAAAATAAAAGTTTTAAAAAAGTAGTATCTCCATACATTTTTTGATTTCTGCTTAACTTTGAAAATTCTTTCATATATTTAAAAGGGAATTGTATTTTTTTTGTATGAGAATTGTCTTGTTATTTTTTGCTTCTGATATTTTTTTTTTTATCGGCTTCCCGTTCTTTCTATATTGGGAAACAAACTTTGTGCAGGATAAGAACTGCAAACGCTTTCTCCAGCTTATTGCTGGACTTTTCACCAGGCTCACAGATATAGCTTATCTGTATGTCATTGAAGTTGATGTCCAGTTTGATGAGTTTTGGATTCTATGTCTTAATTTGAAATGTTTTAATCCACTTAAAATTATAAATGCATTTTCCCAAGGTTTCTTCTAATACTTTCATTTTCATGTTCTTTTGCGGGGGGGGGGGAGACAGAAAGAGAGAGAGAGGGAGAGGAAGACAGATAGAGATGGGCACGCCAGCAGTCTCTCAGCTGCTGCGAACGAAATCCAGATGTGTGCGCCCCCTTGTGGTCAAGTGTGGCATTGCGCCCTTGCGTCACTTTGCATCTGGCTAAACGTGGGACCTGGAGATTGGAACTGGGTTCTTAGGCTTAGCAGGCAGGCGCCTTAACCACTAAGCCATCTCTCCAGCCCTTCACTTTCATTTTATCACGTATGTCTTTGGTACTCTTGGAATTTGTTCTGACAAAAGGTGTGGGGTATAGATCCGACTTGATTGGGTTCAAGATATCAGGAAATTATCCCAGATGCTTACTAGCTCATTTTGCCTCAATGATCGAGTTACCAACCTTGAGGAGAACATGTGTTAAATCTGCATGTGCACTTGGAATTTGTCTATACTCTTATCCTGTAGTACCAGTCTCTTTTTTAAATTATTGCAAATTTTAATTACATATATATTTTTATATATTATTGCAGGCTTATATTGTTTAACTGCTCTCCTTTCTCAAAATTTCTCAGCTTTCAAAATTCTTGTTTATTTTTCCATATGAACTTTAGAATCATCCGGTGCTGGGTGGTTTCTTTCTTTCTTTTTTTTTTTTTAAATTGGGAACACGCTCAAAGTTATAAATTAACTCAGGGAGAATTGATATTTTTATGAAGTTGAGACTTTCCACCCAACAATACTGTTTGCTTTTCCAGTTGTTCGTCTTATCTGTGTCTTTTAGAAGCATTCTGGTGATTTCCTCATACAGCTCTTGTAAATTTCTTGGTACCTTTCATGACAAATACCTGGTTGTCCTCTATCCATCCTCACTTTCTTCCTCAGTAAGAGAATGCTATTTTTTTTTTAAGTCATGCACAAACCACATAACTACAAACTGGAATCAAGAACCTCCCTTGGGGCTGGGTGTGGGTATGTGCCCAAGTTTCAGCCCACACATGCGTGGAAGTCTCTTCAAAGGGAAGACATTTCTATTCTTCCCCTTGCCTTTGTCTCTCCTGTAACTCCTGGCAGCCATTTTGAGCCATAAAGACAAAAACTAAGCCCTGGCGATGGTCAGGTGACTTTCACACGAAAGAGAACGAACCTTGGATCTTATTTAAAACATGACTGTTTGGTGTTTCATGACAATTGCAGCTGGATCAACCCCTAAATCATCCAAGTTCTTATCACAAATGGGACGATTCCTTCCACAATATCTTCTGTCTGGTCACCCTGATGCTATTTTGAATTCTCAGCATTTCTAAAGGAATTTTCTAGTTCATTCTTCTGGATCGTCTCATTTCTTCCTTTTCAGTGCTTCTATTATGGGTCTCTTTTTGTCTGATCCTATGGACTGGCATCTCAAGAACACTACTTATAATTGCTGGTGATGAGAGGACTCATGGGCAGCTTGGCCCCTCGGGCAGAATCCATTTATCACAGCCCTTGGTCCCTGGACCCATCCGTATTCTACCGTCCTCTCCGCCACACTGAAGACTTGCACCGCCTGCCAGGAACCACACTTCCTTCCTTCCTTTTCGAGGTGGCTAGGGATATGGTCTATGAGTAAGAGCTTAAGAGTGGACCTACACACCTCATCTGGTCTGGGGTTTCTTTTCTTTTTTTTAAATATATTTTTATTTATTTATTTGAGAGAGAGAGAGAGAGAGAGAGAGAGAGAGACAGAGAAGAGGGAATGCACCAGGGCCTCCAGCCACTGCAAACAAACTCCAGATGCGTGCACCCCCTTATGTATCTGGCTTACGTGGGGCCTGGAGAATTGAACTGGGGTCCTTTGACTTTGCAGGAAAACGCCTTAACTGCTCAGCCATCCCTCCAGCCCTGGTCTGGGGTTTCTGAACCTTGGCACATCTGGGGCCAGGAACTTCTTGGTTGTCAGGGCCTTCCTGTGCACTGTAGAATGTTGGCACCACCCCTGGCCTCTAGGTGTTTAATGTCATTAGTACTATTTCTATGTTCTTTTTTAATAATATATTTTATTTATTTATTTATTTATTTATTTATTTATTTATTTATTTATGAGAGAGAGAAAGAGAGGGAGGGGGAGGGAGACAATGGGCACGCCAGGGCCTCCAGCCACTGCAAACGAACTCCAGACACATGCACCTCCCTGTGCATCTGGCTTTACGTGGGTCCTGGGGAACTGAACTGGGGTCCTTTGGCTTTGCAGGCAAACACCTTAACCGCGAAGCCATCTCTCCAGCCCCCGTTTCTATTTTCGATAGCCACAGATATCTCTAGACATATCAAACATCCCTTTCACGGCCTCAGGGTCACAACTACCATTCTAAGCTAAGTTGGACCGGTCCTTATAGGGCCACAGTGGTCTGGCCCAGAGCACCAGGCCAAAATGGTCTTTGGGGTAATGCTCTGACTAAAAGGAAAGGGTGTCTTGTCCCCCAAGTGTCTCTGTTTGCCAACCCCACTAACATCTGGCCTCCCCCACTCACCTTTGGGAACGGATGAGAAAATGGAGGCTTGGAAAGAGTCACTTGCCTCAAGTCACATGAGTACTGGCTCAGGTGACTGCCCGTGATCACCTTTTACATAGAAGGGAACATGCATGGGTTGCAAATGTCTGTGTGACACTTGGAGCTCAATTCCTCTAGGCTGGGAAAAGAAGATGCTGTGGTGAGAAGGGAACCACAGGGGCTGAGAGGTCACCATCGTGGACAGGGACACATTGATTTAAGAGGCGGGATGGCATAACCAGGACTCCCCTGGGACAAGAGCACAGACCTCTTCCAGAAAACCAAAAGACGTCACGAAAGGACAATCCCACATCAACATGCTTGCAGCAGTTCTCGAAAACCGAGCGCATGAGAAACATTCCAGCAGTTAGTTTCAGGAGAAACCCCCAACAAGGCTTCACTGCTAGAACTAATCATACTTGCTGCTCTGCTGGGGGTAGGAAGAGGGAGCCATGAGGTTAAAAACAAAACCAAGGGCTGGAGAGATGGCTTAGCGGTTGAGGCACCTGCCTGCTAAGCCTAAGAACGCTGGTTCCAATCTCCAGGTCCCACGTTTAGCCAGATGCAAAGTGACGCAAGGGCGCAATGCTGCACTTGACCACAAGGGGGCACACGCATCTGGATTTTGTTTGCAGCAGCTGAGAGGCTGCTGGCGCGCCCATCTCCCTCTCTCTCTGTGTCTCTCTGTCTCTCTCCAAAAAATTAAATAAATACAAAATAAAAACAAAACCAAAAGTCCCCTAAAATAAGCTTATTGTATGGTAGAAGGAGGACAATGCAATGCCGAAGGAAAGCTGTTGTGTCAAAATTGTGTGTGTGTGTGTGTGTGTGTGTGTGTGTGTGTGTGTGTACACACATGGAGACCAGGGGTTGACATCAGGAGTTTTTGTTGATTGCTCTTATTCATTTACTGAGGCAGGGTCTTTCACGTTAATGCTCTTATTCACTTACTGAGGCAGGGTCTTTCACGTTAATGCTCTTATTCATTTACTGAGGTAGGGTCTTTTCACGTTAACCCAGGACTCACCAATTCAGCTATTCTAGATAGCCAGTTGGCCACAAGGATCCCCTGTCTGTCTCCCAAGAACTGAGTGGGTGCTGGAGATCCCAGCTCAAGTCATTATACTTTCACAGCAGGTCGCCACCGAGCCATGTCCCCCAGGCCCCTTGTTGTGTAAGTCTCGGAATATCACGGCTATGTAAATAGATTAATATTGGGCCTTACAGATGGGACAAGGTCAGTGGTTGATCGAATTGTACTTTGGACAAAAGTCTTGTGCTTTGCTTTGTTTCTTCCTTATTGATTTATTTATTTATTTTTCTTTTTCTTCCGTGGCGCTGAGGGTCTCCTGCATGCCAGGAATGTGATGTACCACTGAGCTCCATTTCTGGGTGCATGGTTTTAATATGCCAAGAAACCAACTATTGAGAATCCCAGAAAATCTAGAATGATTTGAAATATGGCTTCTGAGACTTGCCCCAACAATGTGCCTGGGGGTCTGTATCTAATCCATGTCAAGACTTTGTTTCAAAACGACAGTAATGGTCCTGCCAGATTCAAAGTATTTCTGGAACTAAATGAAATAATTGATAAGAAATGTAGTAACAAGCATGGCATAAAATAACTAAATCGCTTTGATTTTTTTTTTTTTTTTTTTTTTTTTGGTTTTTCGAGGTAGTGTCTCACTGTAGTTCAGGCTGACCTGGAATTCACTATGTAGTCTCAGGGTGGCCTCGAACTCATGGAGATCCTCCTACCTCTGCCTCCTGAGTGCTGGGATTAAAGGAGTGTGCCACCACACCCGGCATAATCTCTTTGATTTTTAATATTTTATTTTATTTATTTATTTTATGGTGATCACATTCACAAATTGGTGACTGTATGCTGTGATTGGTGATGCTAAGTGAGTGCCTATCCTTTCTCTTCCTGCTGTCCAGGAAGGAAGTCATAGATCGGAATACAAACCCTAACTCTGTTGTTGATTGGACACATGGCCCCTCCAATACCTTTGTGAGTCAGTTTCCTTGTCTGTTCAGTAGGGTTCTATTGCCATGCCTGAAAGGTGTCACCTGTGTGAATGTTCTCTAGCAGAGTGACTGATGCATGTCCCCAGGAATCCTGCCTTCTCGGGGGACCTCTAACCATCAAAAATTAAAATATACATCCCAGCCAGGGTAAGACATGGACTGCCTGACAACTTTCATTATTTGAAAATATTTATCAGCACTTATCTTGTGGAAGTCATTAAGGTGGGAAAAGAGAAAGAAAGGGAAGGAGGAGGGGAGAGAGGGAGGAGGGAGAGGGAAACATCAAGAGCGGGAGGCGGTCCTCC
Source organism: Orientallactaga sibirica (assembly GCA_036365145.1). NCBI lineage: Eukaryota > Metazoa > Chordata > Mammalia > Rodentia > Dipodidae > Orientallactaga > Orientallactaga sibirica. Next base: position 4,141,204 of record JAEOAD010001893.1, on the reverse strand, counting down.
CCCGCCATGCACAAGAACAGCAGGCTCCCCCGGGAAGAAAGCAAAGATGAGGAGCAGGACAGAGTCAACGTGGAACAGTGTGGATGTTAATAACTAGAACTGGGGCTGGAGAGATGGCTTAGCAGTTAAGGCACTTGCCTGCAAAGCCAAAGGACCCAGGTTCGATTCCAAAGGACCTACATAAGCCAGATGCACAAGGGCACGTGTGTCTGGAGTTTGTTTGCAGTGGCTAAAGGCCCTGGTACACCCATTCTCTCTCTGTCTCTCTTTTCTCTCTCTCTCTCTCTCTCTGTGCTTGCAAATAAATAAATAAAAATTTTAAAAATAATTTAAAAGTAACTAGAACTTGAGTGACAGAAACCAGACAAAACAAGCATTTTCGGCCCAGGGTCTTTATCTTGAGAGCTGCCACCCTTTGCTACCACACAGCCATCTGTGGGGATGGTTGGCAGAGGGCAGATGGTGACCAATCCAAGACCAGAGAGGTAAACTGAGACCTGAACTGAGATGGTCAGTGGAGTCCATCTTCCCCCTTCACAATGAACCTCAATATGACATTTCCCTCTTAGAAAACCGTTTTCTCAATCTGATGATTGAGTCTCCAAGAATGAGGGGCAAAAAAAGCTTTCCTTCTGCAAACCACATACACTTAGCTGATGGTTGGCACATGAGGTCCTTAACAAAAAAAAAAAATGCTTTTGCTTGATTTGAAAGAAGACTTGAATGTGCCTGGGCTCCTCACCTAGATCCTGCATTTAAAATTTATTTTTATTTTTATTTATTTAGCAACACAGAGAGAGAGAAAGAGACAGAGAGAGAGAGAATGAATGGGTGCACAAGGGCCTGCAGCCACTGCAAATGAACTCCATATGCATGCACCACCTTGTGCATCTGGCTTACGTGGGTCCTGGGGAATTGAACCTCGAACGGGGGTCCTTAGGCTTCACAGGCAAGCGCTTAACTGCTAAGCCATCTCTCCAGCCCTAGAACCTCAGTACTACACAGATGATGACAAATGCTTCCAGTTATTTGGAGGCCAGAGATCAGAAAAACAGCTTCAAGGATGCCAAGGATTTGGATAATGTATGAGCAGAACCCCGAAGGGCCGTGATGAAGAAGAAATGCTTATTTCAGGACATGGAGCGGAGGCTTGTGAATGGCCGTGGTTAATCGGATGGGAATGGAGACTCCTGACCCATGCTATCAAACATCTTCATATTTTATGAGAGAGCCAAGAGAAGCCCTTTTCTCCCCTCAGTAGAGCCATACTCCTCTCGATTTAGATCCCCCTCAGCCACAGTGGCTGGCTGGCACAATCCTTCCAATGTCGTCACTCTTAAGCATGTGGCATTTTTCAAAGACCACTGAGGTACACCAGGAAGGCAAGTGAGGTACAGCCAAGGCCCCCTCCACCAAAAAGAAAAGTGTAATTCATTCTGAAGCCCTAGATAAATGGTTGCTAGATTCTACCAGGCCAACCCGCATCTTTTTTTTTTTAAAAATATTTTATTATTTATTTATTTATTTGAGAGAGAGAGAGAGATACAGAAATAGGCAGGCAGAGAGAGAGAGAGATTCTCCAGCCACTGCAAATAAACTCCAGATACATGCAACCTCGTGGGTCCTGGAGAATCTTTTAGGTTTCAAAAGAAAACCTAAGCCATCTCTCCAGCCCCCCGCATCTTTTTTTAAAAGGAAAACCCAATTATTTAGAAGCAAATAATATTTGTCTTAAAAAAAAATTTTTTTTTTTTCTGGGCTGGAGAGACGGCACTTGCCTGTGAAGCCTAAGGACCCATGTTCAATTCCCCAGTACCCATGTAAAGCACAAGGTGATGCATGTTGCTGGTGTTTGTGCGCAGTGGCTGGAGGCCTTGGTGTGCCCGTTCTCTCCCTCCTCTCTCTGCCTCCGTGCACAGCGGTCTCCTGACTACTCTTCTCTTTCTAAAGCAGTCATTCTCTCCCCAACCACCACGGCCATCCCACCCATATACCTTCTTGGTCACATCTTTTGCAACAGTGGTCACAGTCTGTACTTGTTCAGCTTGCTTGTGGCTTTCGAGTGTCACTGGTTTTTCTTATCTGAACTCTGTGAGAGCAGGGACTGTAGCTTTGGGTTTATAGCCTTGAAAAGTGTCTGGTGGGCTGGAGGGATGACTTATCAGTTAAGGCACTTGCCTGTGAAGCCTAAGGACCCGGGTTCCATTCCCCAGTCCCCACCTAAGCCAGATGCACTAGGTGGAGCATGTATCTGGAATTCGTTTATAGTGGTTACAGGCTCTGGTATGCCCATTCTGTGTCTCTCTAATAACTAAAATTTAAAAAGATATTTTTAAGTTGGCCATAGTGGTGCACACCTTTAATCCCAGCATTGGGAAGGCAGAAGTAGGGGGATCACGTGAGTTTGAGGCGACCCTGAGACTACATAGTGAATTCAGGTTAGCTTGAGCTAGAGTGAGACCGTGCTTTGAAAATTATATATATATATATACACATATATATTATATATATATAATTTAAAGTGTCTGGTGGTATTCACTGTTTATTGAATGTTGGAATGAAATAATAAACAGGGCCTCTGTTAAGTCCATTTTGCAACCATTTAGTAAATGGTATGACTGAAACATTGCTCCTCTGCCCTACCATGTAACCATTTCATCATATTTATGGGGTTGTACTCTGAGTTTGTTTTGGGGCTACATACAAAGATACCAAGAGAGAAGACATAAGTCTGGTCTTCAAGGCAGGCGACATGGCCCTGGGATCAGAGCACAGGGGATGGCAAATTCTACAGCTGGGGACAGACAGGACACCAGCATTGCCCTTAGAAGGAAGTGGCCGCGGGCTTTGCCTTTTCTGGGCTCAGCAATGTGTCGTCTTTAATCCAGCCAACAGTCTGTCATCACAGAAAGAACCACTCCAGGGAAAGGTTTCTGGGGCCGAGCGTAGACTTTGAGGGAAGTGGTCTGCAGAATTCGACACAAGGCCAATATTCCCAGGCTGGGACGTCAGAGAGCCACCCTGCAAGCTCCTTCATGGGGACGAGAAGCTGCCCAAACTAGCTAGTGTCCACCTCCTATGTCTGGCCACACGTGCTAGCAGAGTGGTCAGCCCTTGCAGGTCACCCTGACCTAGATAAAGAGCTGAGGAGACACACATGTAATTTCACATGAGTTGGGGGGTGTAGGGAAAAGCACGTCTTCTTGCAAACAGGGGGGTCACCCAAGCTACTTGGAGGAGATCAGAGTCCTCCTGCAAGGCCAGGGGGCTGAAAATAAATTGACCCCTGAAGGGACAGAAAACAGATTTTATTATTCTTAAGAAAAGACATCTCCTATTCATACTTGTTTAATTTGGCCATGGAAGATATTTGCTTTTGGATTATGTAGTGTATTTCAGCTGATCAGAAATATATGTGTGTGTGTGTGTGTGTGTGTGTGTGTGTGTGTGTGTGTGTGTACACACACACATGAGGAAGACACAGGACTATGTTAATGCCTACACATGGGCCAAGGGAGCGGGGAGGGTACACTGGAATGACGAGGAAGGCTGAGAATTGTTGGGTTCATCAGAGGACATAATCTGAGGGAGTTAACAAAGCCGCTAACTGTTACATTTGAGGAATGCTTATGAACACCTACTGTGTGCCAGCGAGCTCCAGGCTCTGCTGTAAAAGGAAGAGCCAACTACTTGTGCATGCTGAGTCCAAGACACTGAGAACACTTCCTGTTGGGGGTGCTAGCTGGCTGTGTGGTTCTATGGGTAGGTTTGGGCTGGACAAAGTGTGGGTGGGATTTTTGAAGGTCAGAGTGCGGGTACCATGTGAAAAGAGGAGAGAGCTGGCAGAGCTCTAGGGGCAAGCCTAGGACTGAACCACCAGGACTTGCAACAAAAGTGAAAGAGGAAGTGAGGGAGACTGTGGTGTCTGGAAGCCCCAGACTAGGCAGAACTGTAACCAAGGGACAGACATAGCCAGTGACAGCACTCCCAAACCCAGCTATGGTCCAGGGAGAACAAGTTGTTCGTCCTTAATTATAGTTATTTGTTTTTAATTTCTATGCTTCGATACTTCAACTTAGAAATAATAACGGGAGCTCGGTAGTAGAGCACTTGGCTAGCATGCATGAGGCCCTAGGTTCGACCTAATGCACTGCAAACAAATGCTGGAGAGATGGCTTAAGTGTTAAGGCGCTTGCTTGCGACACCTAAGGACACAGGTTTGACTCTCCAGATCCCACATAAGCCGGATGCACAGAGGTGACGCAAGCTCAAGGTCGCACATGCCCATTAGGTGGCACAAGTGTCTAGAATTCGATTTCAGTGGCTGAGGCCCTGGCGCACCAATTCTCTCTCTCTAAAAATAAAATAAAATAAAATAAAATAAAATAAAATAAAATAAAATAAAATTTTAAGGCATAGTTGGGGGGAGGGAATTACCATGGTTTATTGTCTACAAAATGATGGAAGCTGGAAACAATTTTAAAAAAGAGACATAAAATTACTACATCATAAAATTTTCTTAAAAAAAATGCAAAACCCTGTAACAGAGTAACAATAAACAGTAGCAGTTGCGTGTTTTGTTTGTTTGTTTTTTGTTTTTTTTGAGGAAAGCCCTTCCAGACAAATAACAGTTTTATATACCAGGGTCCACACAGGGAACGGCGCTCGTAAAGAAAAGAGCTGCGGACCTCAAAAATGCCAATGTGGAAAAGGGAGGGAATTTCCAGAATGTCCTCAGGGAAGATAAGAAAAGAAAGCAATAACTCTGCAAGTGACCCTGGGTGACACGTCCTTAGCACGAGGCTGCAGCAGTGTTCATCTGGGAAGACATGGCATTCAGAGAAACCTCAGTAGCACCAAGTTCTCCACGAGCTGCTGGTCTCCCAACCTAGAAGGGCCCTAGAAGGGCAGGGAAGTCTGCCTTCCGTGCTTCTCCACGCCAGCCTGTCCCTGGGGAGCTGGTACTTGCTAAGCGCTCCTCCAGCTAAACCACAGTTCTGCATTCCTGGGCCCTCTATGTTCCTGCCATTCCACCGGGCATGATCGCTCTCGCTGTCCCATCTATGGGGGCGAGGGGAGAATCTGAACCCCAGACCTTTGTCGACACTCGTCCCTAGACTATGAGCCCTTCTGGAACGTTCACAAGTGAGTTCAGCATTACCGAACTAAAGTGGACATGCAGGGCTTGAAAGGCAGCTCCCCCATGAGTCTTGCATAGCTGGTCAGAAAACTGAGGGAGAGGTGGTGGAGATAATGGGGTGGCACTGAGGCCGCTACTCGGGTCTTGGCAGCAGTAGTTGTGTCTTCAGGGCATACCTAGTGGTCACTGCCTGACCCCAACTTCGGAGGTCTCTGCTTCCTCATTGTTATTTATTGATTTATTTTGAATCCTGAAGCTTCTTGAGTCATTTCTTATTTGTATTTTCTTAACACCATTTATTAGAAGCTGAGAGTGGTTTGGGGAGAGCCATTTAGCTCAGTGATCCCCACACTAGGGCGGGTATTTGGCCATCAGCGTGGGTAGGATGTTCTGATCCAGAGAAGAAGGGACTTCTATGCTTTAGGAAAAATGGACAGCCAGTTTTTAAACAAAGTCTCTGAACTACAGTTCGTGTCATAGGAGTGTTCAGAGGGGATGGGGTGCACACAGATGTAGAAGCCCTCACCTTTAGGATTTATTGTCTTGGGGGCTGGAGAGATGGCTTCGTGGTTAAGGCGGTTGCCTGTAAAGCCAAAGGAACCAGGTTCGATTCCCCAGGACCCACATTAGCCAGATGCACAAGGGGGCACTCGTGTCTGGAGTTCGTTTGCAGTGGCTGGAAGCCCTGGCATGCCCATTCTCTCTCTCTCCCTCTTTTTCTGTCAAATAAATATAAAATAAAATAATATAAAAAAGAATTTATGGTCTTAAAATTATTGGAAAACCTTGAGTCACTACTTCTACCTGTATGGAGTACATTATTTTAATTTTTCTGAGGCAAGCCCAACAGACTGGCTTTTTTTTTTTTAATTGAGAGAGAGTGAGAGCAAGAGTTAGAGAATTGGTGTGCCAGGGCCTCCAGCCACTGTAATAGAACTCCAGATGCATGCACCACACCTTGTGTGCATGTGCGACCTTGTGCATGCATCACCTTGTGTGTCTGACTTATGTGGAATCTGAAGTCGAACATGGGTCCTTAGGCTTTGCAGGCAAGAATCTTTAACTGCTAAGCCATCTTTACAGCCCTTCATTTGTGTTTTTTTTTTTTTTGAGAGAGAGAGAGAGAGAGGGAGGGAGAATGAGCACACCAGCAGCCTCTCAGCCGCTATGAGTGAACTCCAGACGTGTGCGCCCCCTTGTGGACAAGCACAGCACCGCACCCTTGCCTCACTTTTTGCGATTGGCTAAATGTGGGACCTGGAGAATCGAATGGCCGTTCTTAGGCTTGGCAGGCAGACGCCTTAACTGCAAAGCCAGCTCTCCAGCCCTTCATTTGGTTTTTAATGAAGCTAGTATGTAGGGTATGTTCAAGTGGATAGTGAGTGAGCCAGACCAAGACGAGAGAAGTAACAAGGTTGATGAAAGAGACATTTCTCAGCACAAAGTCAGTTATTTGGCCAACTTGTTCTGGTTCAGATCTTTGACAAATCAATCCTCTACTATGCTATTCTAAAATAAAGAAATCAGGTAGTGTTCCCAGTCCAAACTGAAGTGTCACTGAAAACTGAGATGCAGGTTAATGTGTGCTGAGAAGATGTGTCAGGTAACAGAGAACTCAGCCTCTTTCTTGAAAACTGCTCCTCTGCCATGTTTAATCACTCCAGATACTTCATCCATTCGTCAAGTGAGACGCACACGAGGTTTGGTTTGGACTAAGCATCTTGTGGTAGTTTGAATAGATGGTCCCCAATATATTCAGTGTTTTATTAGTTTATAGTCTGCATCTGCAGCTGCTTGGCCGGAGGCAGGGTCACTGGGCAGATCTTAAGGTGTGGTGGTGGGTTTAGGATTTCAATCTAAAGATATGCAAAGTGTGCCTAGTTGGAGTTCCTGATGTATGCTGTGGCTTTTGGCTTGTGGATTTCTCTCCCTCTTGCCTGGTCCTGTGAGAGCAGGCCAGCTTCTTCTGCCCTTATGGAACTTCCCCTGGATCTGTAAGCTTCAATAAATAATATCCCTTCCTCCATAACTGTGCCTGGTCTGGAAGTTCATCTCAGCGAACCTGAAGCTGTCTGCTACACATTTCTAGAGTGTGACTAATAAAATACAGATCCAAGAGAGAGGGTGACAAGAGTTATATGTTGTCATTATATGTAATAAAGTATATATTATTATGCAATAAAGTAGTTATGTGGTATGAGAATAAGCCCAGGCAATGCATAACATAACTCATCTTTGTGTCTCATATGTTAATCATTATATATAATATATATAATTATATATTATATATATAGTCATGCATTGTTTAATGTTAGGGACATGTTTGGAGAACTGTCATTTGGCAATCTTATTTTGGGGCAAACAAGTGTAGTTACATAAAATAGGATGACAAGCTCTAAAAAGGTCTACTATAGCACATTTGGTCTGTCACTGACCTATGCAGAACTGTACTTCATTCTTTGTATAATAAGCGATCTATAAAATAAAGTGCATATATAGCAACATATGTTAGGATTAATATGTAGCATATGTAGAGAGATGCTGTACATGTGCAAAATAAATTGTATGTACAAGAAGGTATCAGCATGATTAACCTGTGTAATAATTAGTCAGTGCTATATACTCTCGCTCAGTAGTATGTAATCTTGTTTTATATAATACATGTACACGTAGTATGCAAAGTACATAAAATCAACAAAAGCGTATTTATTAGTATCTTCCTTGATTCATCTTGCTGTGGCTGGGCTTTCCCCAAGTTTACAATTTTTTAAAAAGATTTTTATTTTTATTTCTTTATTTATTGGGGGGGGGAAGAGAGGGTGCACCAGGGCCTATAGTCACTGCAAACAAACTCCAGATGCATGCGCCCTCTTGTGCATCTGGCTTATGTGGGACCTGGGGAATTGAACCAGGGTTCTTAGGCTTCACAGGCAAACACCTTAACCACTAAGCCATCTCTCCAGCCCTACAATTTATTTGTGTGTGTGTGTGTGTGTGTGTGTGTGTATGTTCATGTGTGTGCAGGTGCAGGTGAACATGTGTGTGTGTACGTGTGTGTGTGTGTGTGTGTGTGTGTGTGTGTAAGGTGGAGGACAATGTTGGCTGTTACTCCTTAGGTGTGTCCGCTTTTTGGAGACAGGGTCATTCCTTGGCCTGGAGATTACTAAGACTGACTGGCCAGGGAGGCCCAGCGATCTGCTGGTCTCTGCCTCTCCAGAACTGTGATTGCATGTGTGCACCGTCATGACCACCCTCCTTCCCTTTCTTCCTTCCTTCCGTCCTTATTTATTTTGAGAGAGAGAGAGAGAGAGAGATGGGCATGCCAGGGCCTTTAGCCACTGCAAACATATTTCAGACGTGTGTGCCCCCTTGTGCGCATGTGTGGCTTTGTGCTCTTGCATCACTGTGCTTCTGGCTTACGTGGAACCTAGAGATTCAAACATGAGTTCTTAGGCTTCGCAGGCAAGCGCCTTAACTGCTAAGCCATCTCTCCAGCCCCCCCCCCCTTTTTTTACATCGGTTCTGGGGATCTAATTCAGGTCCTCATGCTTATGAGGCAAGCTCTTTACAGATAAAGGTATCTTCCCATTCCTACAATTTATTACCAATGTAATAGCTTATGCTAGGAGAAATGAAAACCATGAAAAATAATTACTCGTGAACCCTTTAAAGTGTACAAATCAAAATATGCCATCTCATCAGGCTAAAAATAATCACCATCTTCATGTGCGAACAGTCAATAAGGGAGGTTAAACACATGTTCATTTCCCAATCTGTTGACTGGCAAAATTGCGTATATTGCCAGAGATTAACTGTTAAGACACACACACCCACGCCATACCTGTTCCCCTTTTTAGAAACATAAATGTTCTGATTTAGTGGAAAATCACTGCGGGGCACAAGTGTGAACCATAAAACAATTAAAATAATAAATCCCAATGGCAGCAACTCCCAGTGAGTCTTACAACATTCAACTAAACAGCTGCCAACCTGTGGAGTCTGCCCTGGGCCCTATAGATGCTGAGGCAAGGGACAGGGACAGGCATGGCCTGGGGGGTGGGGGCGGCATCCAACAAAGGCTGTGGCTGGTTGTAATCTACGAGATGGCCAGCAGGGCTCAAGAGTACACCTGCTGCCCACAGGAAACTGTTCTTCTTGCTTCCTTTCATAATAAAATACTCCTTCATGCACGCACCCAAGTATTTATAGAGCAACTATCCTGTGACATGCACTGTTCCTGTGAAACAAGGTCTCATTTCTCATGGTGTGTCATGCTAGCATGGAAAAAAAAGAAAAGGACAAGCCACTATTATGATAATTAACACTACAGTATCAGAGATTGAAAGTGCTCTGAATATTCGGGGCTGGGATCAACTCAGGTCTACAGACGACAAATCCATGTTGGGGATCTTTCATAGGGTCCCCCGGTCCTTGTGAGCTGACCTGCAGGAGGCAGGCATTCAAAGATGCGGCTTCTGGTACACACGTATGAAATGAGATGAAAAGCACAGGACACGGGCTGGAGAAATGGCTTAGCGGTTAAGGTGTTTGCCTGTGAAGCCAAAGGATCCCGGTTCAATTCTCCAGGACCCATGTAAGCCAGATACATAAGGGCACATGCATCTGGAGTTCGTTTGTAGTGGCTAGAGGCCCTGGCATGCCCATTCTCTCTCTGTCTGCCTCTCTTCTATCTCTCTCTCTGCTTGCAAATAAATAAATAAAAATTAAAAAAAAAAAAAAAACAGGACAGAGGGCTCTCCGAAATGGGTCCTACCATCACTCTCATTTTAGAGATGACCAAACTGAGACTGTAGAAATGTGCACACGTCACTGCAAAGCCCACAGCTACTACAGGAGCAGAGAACCCTACAGAGTAAGCTGCAAACCCCACCATCAAGGTTAAGCCCAGGCTGGGTGCTTTATAAAGGAGGAGCTCGTCCCAGGAAGCTGCTACCTCTACTGTAACGTCAGTATTCTCTCCTGGTCCACAGTGCTGGGTGCAGGAGAAGGTCAAAAAATACTGACTGCCCAGTTGCTCTCTCTGGTGGTCTCATTTCAGGATCACTGAAATTTCCTGCCCAGGTGGTGCTAAAGAGTGTGACTTCTCAGCCCTGAGTCCCTTTCAGTAATGGCAGGCCATTGATTATTGGCTATATTCTGTTTTAAAAATTTATTTTGAGAGAGAGAGAGAGAGAGAATGGGCATGCCAGGGTCTTAGCCGTTGTGAACCAGCTCCAAATGCACATGCCCCCTGTGGCGCACATGCAACACTGCACACTTAGGTAGCTGTGCATCTAGCTACGCAGGACCTGGAGATTCCAACGTGAGTTCTTAGGCTTCACAGAGAAGAGCCTTAACCGCTAAGCCATCTCACCAGCCCTTGACTATATTCTTAATGGTCAGCCAGGAAATAAGGGTTCTTGAAAACTGGTTAAAGGTCAAAGCCAGGGGCTGAGGAGATGGCTCAGTAGCTAAAGCACTTGACATGTTAAGTATGAGGACCAGAGTTGGGACCCCTAGTACCGTAATACCAGGTGGACTTGACAGTCTGATTATAATCGCAGCTAGTACCGTAATACCAGGTGGACTTGACAGTCTGATTATAATCCCAGCTAGCGAAACTGGGGAAACTCTGAGTTCGACTAAGAGGCCTTTCCTCAGCAAATGAAGTGGAGAGAAATCACGGAAGACATCCAAAGTCAATTTCAAGCCTCTATGTACATGCATATGTACACACACATACCTGTGCCATAGGAGTACCCATATGCATATACAACACACCTAGACGAAATTTAATAATGAAAAAAAAAAAGACCAAAAGGGCTGGAGAGATGGCTTAGCAGCTAAGGCGCATGCCTGCGAAGCCTAAGGACCCAGATTCAATTCTCCCGGTTCCACGTAAGCCAGATGCACATAGTGGCACATGCATCTGGAGTTCGTTTGCAATGGCTGGAGGCCTTGGCACACCCATTCTCTCTCTCTCTCTCTCTGACTCAAATAATTTAAAAAAATCTAAAAAAAAAAAAAAAAAGATCAAAGACAGGGGTTCTCCAGGATGCCACCCACTTAAGGCTTAGTATGACACGAAGCTTCCTGAGACTAGGCAGGAGAAAATGAGGTCTCACCGAACTAAGTTTGAAGATTGCTCAGACAGCAGCACTTCATGTCAAAGGCCTCCTGTGATGTCTAAATGAGCGATAGTATGCTTAGCAAATACTAAGTCCATTGCCCTTTTAGAAGGAGTTTCCGAACAATGAACTTCTCTCTAGCATGAAAATATTGACTGCCCGTTACATAAATAGTCGTGAATAGCTTCTCTTGTTTTAGACTGCCCACGTTACAAGTGACTCTCAAGGAAAACCACACGAACAAATGACAATACAAAAAGCTAGAAGGCAAACCGCAGTGGGGAGGGTATGAACAGGGTGTCAGTTGAGCGATTAGAATTTCCAGAATGGCGCCTATACCAACTGCCCTTACTTTGTCTTCATTTACCATAGTAGCAGACTTCATCACAGATGGTGGCACAGCTCTAAGTGAGAGAGCTATTGAAGCAGAAGGACACGGTGGCTTGGCCAGTTTGATATGTTTGTGATTCTAAAAAATCTAAACAGGGTTAGAGGGGCTGGAGAGATGGCTTAGTGGTGAAGGCGTTTGCCTGCAAAGCCAAAGGATCCTGGTTCGACTCTCCAGGACCCATGTAAGCCAGATGCACAAGGGGGCGCATGCATCTAGAGTTTGTTTGCAGGGGCTGGAGGCCCTGGAATGCCCTTTCTCTCTCTCTCTGCCTCTTTCTCCCTCTCAAATAAATTAATAAATAAAATATATTTTCAAAGAACAGGGTTAGATAAGGTTATCTTCATGCAAGTATATAAGGTACTTTGAGCATAGTCCATCCACTATGTCCCACTACTGTCCCCTTTCTCAGCTCACCCCCAACTCCTGTGATCTTTGAGGTTGTGGTGGTATGGATGGATACAGAGGAGTCATGAGCCTAGCAGGCCGATCCCAAACTCCCTGCCTTGTTTCTCCATGTTAGCAGGCTGCCCTTGATGACAGTCACTCACTGCCCAAGGGTATAAACTTGGAACTATCTCAGGAGAAACATGGATTTAAGAGTGGAAAAGCGAGCCGGGCGCAGTGGCGCATGCCTTTAATCCCAGCACCCGGAGGCAGAGGTAAGAGGATCGCCGTGAGTTCGAGACTACATAGTGAATTCCAGGTCAGCCTGAGCTCGAGTGAGACCCTACCTCGAGAAAAAAGAAAGAAAGAGGGGAGGGGAGAGAGAGAGAGAATGGAGAAGCTCTTTTGGTCATCATCCATGTACCGCAGCAAGTAGTCAATTTGTTGATTGGCAATGTGCAGAGTCCCGCAGTGCTAGAAGAAGCAGCTAAAGGCATTTGGTCCCCATGCTCTGAAACAGGCTGGGAACCAGATCACTCACTGAATGCTCATGTTGACGTGACTCTGAATATGAACATGTAGAAGCTGATCAGGATCAAACTTGGAGCCAACACAACAATGCTGCCTCTGTTATTACAAAGAAAATCTATACAGCTGTTTCTACTCCAACTTCAAAATCAAAGAAAACATTAAGCATATTATTAAAACCCAGAGAAGCTGGTGGTGGTGGTGCATGCCAATAGGAAATTGCTGAAGAGGTAGAGGCAGAAAGTTAAAAAGTTTGAGATGAGTCCAACATCTTTTTAAAAAAAAAAAAATTGAGGTGGGGAGGGGTGCTGGAGAGACGGCTTAGTGGTTAAGGCGATTGCCTGCGATGTCTGACAACAGGAGTTTGATTCTCCAGCCACGTCAAGCCAGATGCACAAAGTGGTGCATGCATCTGGAGTTTGTTTGCAATGGCTAGAGGCAGTGGCATGTCCATTCTCTCTATCTCTCTCTTTGCTTGCAAATAAATATTGGGGGGGGGTGGAGACACACACACACACACACAGCAAGCATGGGTGCTCCTGGGCCTCTTGCAACTCCAGATGCCTGGGCCCTTATGTGCATCTGGCTTTACATAGTGAGGAATCAAACCTCAAGCCAGCAGGATTTGTAAGCGAGCACCTTTAACTGCTGAGCCATCTCCCTAGCCCATGGGCTACACCTTTGAAAGCTGGGCTTTTCATTCCAGCACTTGGGAGGCTGAGGTAGGAAGATTGCTGTGAGTTAAAGGGCCAGCCTGAGGCTATGTGGTGAGTTCGAGGTCAGCCTGAGCTAGAGTGAGACCCTGCCTCCTCCCACCCCCAGACGCCAGAGGAAGCATCATGCAACAACACAGTATGAAAAGATCCTAAGAATCTACGATGTCCGTCCTAAGCGAACAAAACATCAGTGATGAACTGTTCGAGGGCAAGGGTCATGGCTGATTAGCTGCACAAACCTGAAAGCTAAATTAAGAACTGAAACTGAAGCAGGAGAAAGATCCAGAAAGTCCCGAAACTTCAGGCTTTCTTGGCTCTCAGGCCTCTCTTTCTACTTGCCCCTCAAATTCCTAGGCTAAAGGTCTGTGAATTTAAGCTAGCACTGATTCTAATTTTGTGTCCACAACACGCACACTGTGGAGGAGCTTATCCAAGACAAGTGTGTCAATGCAGGGCCTGCAGAAAACCAAACCACTGTAGTGTGTGTGCCCACGCAGGCAGCCCTTCCTTGGGTCCCCTGGCCGGTCCTCAGTGAAGCCCTTTCCCTGCCTCCAAAACTGTTGGGCCTTAAGCTCCTCCCAGCCGTCAGCTACACCCCCCCCAGAGGCCTTTGGCTGCAGGGCCAAGGAAGAATGACCTCCAGTGAAAAGGCTTTCAATCATCTGGTATTAAAGAAGAAATGTGGATTTGAATAAGTGTTGGCTCAAAGATACAACTGCTGGGCTGGGGAGATGGTTCAGTGGGCAGGAGCGCTTGCTGAACAAGCATGAGGATCTGAGTTCGCTTCCTAAAAAAAGCCAGGCATGGGCTGGAGAGATGGCTTAGCGGTTGGGGCATTTGCCTGCAAAGGCAAAGGACCTTGGTTCGATTCTCCAGCACCCATGTAAGCCTGATGCACAAGGGGGCACGTGTGTCTGGAGTTCGTTTGCAGTGGCTGGAGGCCCTGGCGTGCTCATTCTCTCTCTCTCTCTCTCTCTCTCTCTCTCTCTGCCTCTTTCTTTCTCTCAAATAAATAAATAAAATATATTTTTAAAAAGCTGGGCATGGCTGCGCATGTGCATAATTGCAGCATTCTGAGACAGGAGGATCCCGGAGACCCAATCTAACTAGTGGGTTCTCACTGAACCAGGTTCAGTGAGACTCAGTCCCAGGGACATAGGGCAAAAGAAAGATAGAGGAAAAACTTGCTGTCTTCCTCTGACCTATGCGTGTATACACATGGAGTACACACAACTGAACACACAATTGCATGCACTTCCCCCACACACACTCACACACAATACAGGTGCAAGTGCTTACTTTCAGCTTTTGCATAAAGTGTTTCTTCTGCCTGGTACATCCCTCCCTTCCCTCCACTGGTCCCCAACTCCCATCCCTTTCTGCAGGAAATACGCATGTACTCCCTACAAAGAGGAGGTAAGAGGACCCATTGTAGCTTACAGCTCTCTCCCTAGAAGACCTTCCACAGTGACCGCAATACAGTAGGACCTTAATAAATATCTGGGGCTTAAGAATGACAACAAAGACCAAGAGCAGGCCCAGAGTGCTCTTCTGGGCTGAACAGGGTGTACTTCCAAGGCAGCAGGCACCCTGGTGTGCTTACTCAAAGAAATCCATTGAGTCATCTTCTTCTGGAAACTCAGGGTGCCCAAAATTCAATGCCAAGCTGACAAAACAACACTGCCTGAATCCACACGACACGCACCAACCTGCAGGGGCACTAGTACCTGGCTTGGCAGTGCCAAACCTGCTGTTTACATCTGCTATGCTGGCTTTCACAGATTAACTTGTCTTAAGTAATTTTTAATCATTTCAATAAAGCTCTTCACTCAGACACAATGGAGACATGTACAACTGGATTTCGATTCCCACTCTGTTTTGTAATGGAAGTAATCAGGCATGGAATGGACTCAGATTTTCATGCTGACGTGACCCTAAATTGAGTTAGGAATAACTCACGGTTCTAGTACTACCATCTGTGTTTCTCAGTGGGCCCTTACATACCTACTATGTGTCCCTCATTTAGAGACAATAGTTCCAGACATGAAAGTCTGTGAGTGCCTCATCGCTCAGCTCTGTGCTTCCTTTAAGTAGTGTATAGACAAAAAAAAAAAAAAAAAAAAAAAAGAAAAAAGAAAAAAAAAAAAAAAGAAAGGTTGGGGCTGGACAGATGGCTTAGCAGTTAAGCGCTTGCCTGTGAAGCCTAAGGATCTCGGTTCGAGGCTCGATTCCCCAGGACCCACATGAGCCAGATGCACAAGATGGAGCATGCATCTGGAGTTCGTTTGCAGTGGCTGGAGGCCCTGGCGTGCCCATTCTCTCTCTCTCTCTCTCTCTCTCTGCCTCTTTCTCTCTCTGTCATTCTCAAATAAATAAATAAAAATAAACAATTTTTTTAAAAAAGAAAGGTTCAAGGGTTTTCCTTTGTAAAAATCTTCCATCCCTTGTCTTTGCACAGCTTTACCAGTGAACTTGAGCAAACCTGCTTTGAAGTGTGCGTGCGTGCATGTGTGTGTGTGTGTGTGTGTGTGTGTGTGTATGAGAGAGAGAGTGAGGAAGCCATGGCTATTGTGCAGTCACAATGATCAATGGCAAAGTGGTCTTGTAAAAGAAAAGTTCTCGAACTTATTCTAAATTTTTACTGAGGCCAGACCTCAGTTTTCTTTGTCTTCTTCTTCTTCTTTTTTTTTTTTTTTAAATGAACCCGAGACCTCAGTTTTCTATGATAAACAGGTTGGCTTTGCAAGAACTCTCCTGATTACTGATACGGCAACTCCTGGCTGGCTCAGTGGGTTGAACAGAGAGAGCCAAGCTCCAGTGTCATTTTCCCAATTCCTGGCCGTGGGACTTTTTTTTTTTCTTTCATCAGTAAAATGGGAATACAATTATGTACCTCAGAGACTATGTTACTGAGAGTTAAGGACAGAATACTACTGCCAGGCCAAAGTTAACCCCTCATTAATTCGTCACAGTTATCAAAGTGAGGAGATCCATGCAACAACCCAAGGAAAGGTGAGAGGGCACAATATGAGCTATTTCAGGGGCGTCATCACTAAGCTCAGCTTTGGAGGGGACTTACCTATAGAACTTACCTATGGTCAGAATTATCTGTCTACCAACCTAGGGTGTGAGGAGAAAGGTTGCAGCTCAGTGGTAGAGCAAGCTCAATGCCCTGGATCAAACATGAATAGATAAATGATAAGGAATTATCTGTAACCTACTGAGTAAGTGAACCAACTGTCCAAAGAACACTACAGCCTTTACTTCATGAGCAGATCTTGACTCCAGTACATTAGTAGCCCCGAGCTTCCTTTTGGGACACATTTAGGTGTACAAAGCCGTGAATCCATGCACGCTTAACTGCTTTCATGTCAAATGCACACGGTGACATGCGCTGAATGCCTACCGCCACAAGATTCTTTTATTAAGATGTGTGAGGGCTAGAGAGATGGCTCAGTGGTTAAGGCGCTTACTTGCAAAGCCTAAGGACCCATGTTTGACTCTTCAGATCCCACATAAGCCAAATGCACAAAGGTGAGGCGAGCGCAAGGTCCCACATGCCCACTAGGTGGCGCAGGCGTCTGGAGTTCAATTGCAGTGGCTAAAGGCCCTGGCGCACCAATTTTCCCCACCCCCTCACTTTCTTGCTCTAAAATAAAATAAAATGTAAAAAATAAAATAAAATAAAATGGGTGAGCATTATTTTTTATCCATCTCCTAGAAACCAAGACTATACCAGGTCCTGTAAATTCTCTATGGACATTTGTAATGCTGCAGGCCTATTGTGCAGTGCTATGTAGTTGGGGCAGAGATTCACAAAGACTGAGAGGATGGGCCTGGGCACCCTGCTGTCAGGAGGAATAGAATAGAATCAGAGACTTTCAGTGTACAGGGTGGAACCTGTCTCTGAGCTTGGGGAATGGTCCACCCCAGACTGATCTCACGCCATAAAATACTCAAGGTTGTCTGGCTACAAGAGGCCATAAACAAAGAAATGTCTACAATGGGTTCACCAAGGTGGCAAACCAGAACCGTGGACTGGTGCACTCTTAATCCCTTAAACCCTAAGAACATCAAACCATTGACTGGAATAAATGCCTCATAAAAGACGCGGAAAGGGTGGGGAAGTGAAGATACTCGGGTTAGATTAGGTTGTGATGGTAAAAATGACTGTTTCAAAACAACAACCTGGAAAGAAATGGTTTTAATTTTGGGAATGAAGCCAAGTGGCTCAAAGGGATACCACGCTTAGCTAGGCAATAAATTTTATATCTTTGCTGAGTTGGTTCTTTGAAACCGTCTTCTGAACACAGGTGAGTGCCACATAGTCACCTTGAACATGACTAGGGGCCATTAGCAGTGGGGCACTGGTATCATTACTCTAGTCAGGAGACGGCTAGATTTATAGCAGTCTAGTTTTTATAGTCTGGGTTAACTATTTTTCTTGATATAATTTTTTTGTTGTTGTTTTGTTTTTTTGAGGTAGGGTTTCACTGTAGTCCAGGCTGACCTGGAATTCACTATGTAGTCTCAGGGTGGCCTTGAACTCATGGCGATCCTCCTACCTCTGCCTCCTGAGTCTGGGATTAAAAGCGTGCGCCACCACGCCCAGCCCTGTTGATATAATTTTTTACAGGTAAAAAGGGTTCTCTATTTTTTCAAAGATGGTGGTATCTTTTACAATATTTTATTTTATTTTATTTTATTTTATTTATAAGCACAGATATAGAGAGATGAGAGACAGGGAGAGAGAATGGGTGTGTCAGGGTCTTCTGCCACTGCAAATGAACATCAGATACATGTATACTTTGGGCATCTGGCTTAAATGGGTACTGGGGAGTTGAACCCAGGTAGTAAGGCTTTGCAGGAAAGTGCCTTAACCACTGAGCCACCTCCCCTGATGGTAGTATCTTTTGGAAAGAAGGTTCAGTTCGATCTGAGAAGATAAATGATGAGAACTTAAAGTAGATGCAGTGTTTTGAATCAAACATCCCCCATCGTCTCACGTGTTTATGAAAAAGCCTCATAGGTGATCACCAAGTGGTGGAGCCTTGCTAGAGATGAGTCACTGGGGGCTGACCTTGAGGGCTCTTTGTCCAACTCACTAGGAGTTCAGAGCTGCCTTCAGGCTGATGTGAAAAGACGCAATGACGGGGCTGGAGAGATGGCTTAGCGGTTAAGGCTCATGCCTGCAAAGCTAAAGGACCCAGGTTCGACTCCCCAGGACCCACGTAAGCCAGCTGCACAAGGGGGCATACACATCCGGAGTTCATTTGCAGTGGCTGGAGGCGCACCCATTCTCTCTCTCTCTCTCTCTACCTGCCCATTTCTGTATCTCACTCTCAAATAAATAAAAATAATTTAAAAAAAAAAAAAGCCGGGCGTAGTGGTGCACGCCTTTAATCCCAGCACTCGGGAGGCAGAGGTAGGAGGATCACCGAGAGTTCGAGGCCACCCTGAGACTACATAGTTAATTCCAGGTCAGCCTGGACCAGAGTGAGACCCTACCTCGAAAAACCAAAAAAAAAAAAAAAAAGACGTGATGCCCTGGCTGTCTGCTTCTGCTTGCTTTACCCCACTGTGGTGGGGGCCTCCCCTCAAAACTATAAGCTGAAATAAACCTTTCCCTTCCATAAGGTGCTCTGGTCAGGTGTTTGGTCCCCACAATGAGGAGGTGACTGGTTCAGTAGAGAAAGAAAAGGACGGATGCAAGTCTACCTTACGCTGTCTCTCACTTCCAAGAGGCTAGTTTGATCTGTGTGGCAGACAGCTCTGGTGTGGCTGAGATGAACTTCCAGACCAGGCACAGTTATGAAAGGAAGGGATTTATTGAAGCTTACAGATGCAGGGGAAATTCCATAATGGCAGAAGAAGTTGGTCCCCTCTTAAAGGACCAGGCAAAGAGATAGAAAACGCAAAAAGCCAAAAGCCACACACACTGCACAGCATCCCTCAGGAACTCCAACCAGGCACACTTTGCATATCTTTAGATTAGATTTGCATATCTTTAGATTGCAATCTCAAACCCACCACCACCCCTTAAGATCCACCCAGTGACACTGCCTCCAGCCAGGTGGCTGCAGATGCAAACTACAAACTAATAAAACACTGAATATATTGGGGCGGGGGTGGGCATCTATTCAAACTGCCACAATCTGTCTCTTTGGGCCATGACAACTTTGACTTTGACCCAAATCCCTGGTGAGATCTGCATACATCTTGTTTGCCAAAACAAGAATCCCACTATCTCACAAACTCTGCAGACTTGTAGAGTCATATCGCCATAGAACGAGGGAGCTAGTTTGGGGATTTTCTGCTGCGGCAGTGCTCACGTGTTGGGTGAGGCAGGCCCCTGTTTACAGGCCATCCTGTGCTCACAGAATGGTTAGAGCATCCCTGGCTTCCACCCACTTGATACCAGCATTCCCTTCCCCCCAGTCCTCCAGGTATCAAACAACCCATGTGTCTCTAGACATTGCCAAATGTCCTGTTGTGGTAAACCTGCACCGGTGCTTGAGAGCCCCTTTGCTACAGGAATGTCAAGCATCGCCCGTCGTTAGCAGGGCATGGTGGCTCACGCCTTTAGTCCTAGCGCTCAGGAAGCTGAGGGAGGAGGATCACCATGAGTTGATACCAGCCTGGACTACAGACTGAGTTACAGATCAGCCTGGGCTAGACTGAAACCCTGCCTTTAAAGGGGGAGGGCGGAGGAAGAATGACTGGTCTTATCAAGAAGGTTAAAAAAAAAAAGGCTAATGAGTTTCTGCAGCTGTGTTGAGACTTTTCCTCCTCAACAAAGCTGCCACTTAAGAAAAATTCTCTTTTCGACCTGAGCTGGGGAACTGAGTTTGCTGTCTTTCCTTCTGCCACATAATCTTCTGGAGTTTTAGGAGCAAAGGAAGCTTGGGGATTAGCAGGTGGGGAACATATGGTACTAGAAAAGCCTCCTTGTTGCCAACTCCCAGGGTACTCCCGAGCTGAGCGTCAGGAGCAGCCAACAGCATGTCCAAATTCTAAAAGACACATAATAGTTATAAATGTCAACTGTTCTACTGACATCCCAGCAGCAGAACCTGAGAATCTTGAATCCAAAATTAAGATGTGCTAAATGAATGGGACCAATACA
Organism: Orientallactaga sibirica; assembly: GCA_036365145.1. NCBI lineage: Eukaryota > Metazoa > Chordata > Mammalia > Rodentia > Dipodidae > Orientallactaga > Orientallactaga sibirica. Next base: position 4,120,791 of record JAEOAD010001893.1, on the reverse strand, counting down.
CTGGGGGTGGGGGAAGGTGGGAGAAGGAGGGTGTTTCCCACAATCTACTCTTTGGTGAGGATCTGGCACTTTCTGCTGTTAGAACAATGTGTTTGTCAGTTGTGGGTTGAAAGCGTCTTTTTGCAGGCATGGCTTCACTGGCTAAGCCACGATGGTTTCTGGGAAAGAAATTTTAGCAAACACTATTACATCTCCCTATGACAGTGAGGCATCATGCTGAACTCTCAATCCATCCTGGGAAGATTAGAGATTGAAGGAATTCCAGGCTATGGGCCTCCAGGGCCAATAAACCCAAACTTAGAATCGTGCATGTGTGTGTTATATTCACAGGAATTTTATTTATGATGAGAATCTGAATGTCTTTCTTTCCTCTCTCATGTATTAAGATTAAGTGACATCATTTAGACAAAATTAAGAATGTTCTAGAAAGAACTAATATCCCAACTTGGTTCTACTACTTAAAAAGGAAAAGGGGGGGGAGGGAATTCTAACAACAGCAACAAAAAACTTTTCTTCCACAAAAATAACAGAAGGAAAGCTGCTACTGTAATCAGCGGTATTGCAGGCATTTCCTGTACTTTTTTTTTAATATATATATATATCAAGCTGGTTGGTTTTTTTTTCCATTACATACCCAGTGAACTCCAGTTAGGTCAAGACTGGAGAAAAACAGGCCCAATTATGCCCCCAAAGCCAAACATCTGCCTGCTTAGCTCTGCTCATTTGACCGTGTTGATGGCGGGGTTCTGAGCCAGAGACTGGAAGATGTCCATGGGGCCGTGTGCTGGCCTCCGCCAGGGAGATCATCCTTGCCATTCCCCACTTCCACTCCTATCCCATTCCACTGCCAGCATCCCAATGTGGAACACTGGCTCCATCTGCCATGGGTTGTTCCAGTGATAGGGTTCTGGATGGAGCCTGCTGCTGGAGAGATTCCCAGGCTGTGGGCTTGCCTTTAGCCAGGTCAATGCCTAAACTTCAATATGCCACAGTTGCTCTTGTCCCGTATATTCTTTTTAAATTTTATTTATTTATTGTTTGTTTATTTTTATTTACTTAAGAGTGACCAAGAGAGAAAGAGGCAGAGAAAGAGAAAGAACAGGAGCGCCAAGGCCTCTAGCCACTGCAAATGAACTCCAGATGCATGTGCCCCCCTTGTGCCTCTGGCTTATGTGTGTCCTAGGGAATCAAGCCTCGAACCAGGGTTCTTAGGCTTCACAGGCAAGTGCTTAACCACTAAGCCATCTCTCCAGCCCAAGAGTCTTTATTCTGTCCAAGAAGGGCAAGAAGATGGTCTTTCCCCTACCTTACCTTTCATCACTGGTTTTAACTAATTCCATTTAGTTCCTTTAAAAAAAAATTAATTAATTTGAGAGAGAGAAAGAAGCAGAGGGAATGGGCGCACCAGGGCCTCCAGCCACTGCAAACGAACTCCAGACACATGCGCCACCTTGTGCATCTGGCTTACGTGTATCCTGGGGAATTGAACCTGGGGCCTTAGGTTTTGCAGGCAAGTGCTTTAATGGCTAAGCCATTTCTCCAGCCCCCCCTTTTTTTGTTCTTTTGTTTTTTGGAATTCACTATGTCATCTCAGGGTGGCCATGAACTCAATGGAGATCCTTCTGCCTCTGCCTCCCGAGTGCTGGGATTAAAGGTGTGTGCCACCACGCTCCGCTTTTTTTTTTTTTTTGATCCATTGCTTTTGATTTAGGAACTTCCCAAAGAGTTGAAGCAAGTTGTGAATGCAATGATATAAAAAATAGCCTCAGGGCTGGAGAGATGGCTAAGCAGTTAAGCGCCGGGTTTGAGGCTCAATTCCCCAGGACCCATGTAAGCCAGATGCACAAGGTGGTGCACACATCTGGAGTTCGTTTGCAGTGGCTGGAGGCCCTGGCGTGCCCGTTCTCTCTCTCTCTACCTGCCTGTTTCTCTCTCTCTCTACCTGCCTATTTCTCTCTCTCTCAAATAAATAAATAATAAAATATTTTTTTAAAAAAATAGCCTCATCCCCACCGACTTTGGTTACTTCAGGGGTTTCCATGAAATGGTCTTAACTGTGTCTCTCCATATTTATAATAACTGTTAACATTTTGCCTGTAGTACCAGGTCATACTGGTTCTTATAGTCAGGGCAGTGTTTTCACAGCTGCTAGGGGCCAGTCAGCCATGCAAACCTCCTAAAAAGCTGTGAAAACCTTCCTTACCAATTTGGGAATATTACATTAAAGTGGCCAGATCCGTAGCCAACTTTGGACACTTTTTTCCTCCATCTAGTCCCACAATCACCCGCATCCCCTCTTTTCTTTGTGGGATTTGGGATCGCCTCCTTAGGCATGCCTTGTCTGCTCCAGGGGAACAAGTATTTAATCGTCTTAAATGACAAGACGACAGAGGAGTCTTGATGGTTGACAATCCCACAAAATTATCCTCGAATTAGACTGATTCCCTGGGGTTGTTCGGCTCAGATAAACTTCTTCTTCAATTCTCCATGGCGCTGAATATTTTTTCCCCTTTCTATTCACATTCATCCTTTTGTCCTGTGTAATACAGCATCATGTTTACACAGACTGACCCTCAAGGAGGAGCAGACTCCAGCCTGGACTAGTTTTTATAGGGTCAAGAATGAGGCTTCTAGGCAGGCATGGTAGCGCACGCCTTTAATCCCAGCACTCGGGAGGCAGAGGTAGAAGGACTACCATGAGTTCAAGGCCACCCTGAGTGAATTCCAGGTCAGCCTGGGCTAGAGTGAGACCCTACCTCAAAAAACCAAAAAAAAAAAAAAAAAAAAAAAAAAAAAAAGAAAGAAAGAAAGAAAGAAAGAAAGAAAGAAAATAAGGCTTCTGGACTCTCTCTTCTCAAATACAGGTTCAAGTCCAAACCCAGTATCCTTAGAAACATTCTCACACTTGACAAATAGTGGTGGGTACCTGCCATACAATCTGACACCATTTGGTAGTTAAAGGAATAACAACAATTACTAAACTCTGTTTTTCCAAGCATTACGTCACTTTATACTCACAGTAACCACATGAGGCAGGTGTTGTGACTCCCAGTTTTTAACTAGGAAAATCTAGGGTCAGAAAAAAAAAAAAAAAAAAAAAAGGACTAGTCCACCAGCCACACGTGGAGGGCAGGTTCCTGCAGGTGTAAACCTATCTCCTAACCAGACAAGGGATGGGTCCCAAAGGCATTGTGAAAACTGGAGGCTTCTGACTTTCTGGGCCTGAGTGAACTGTCTTTCAGAATCCATTCAAAGCCAGTCATAAAAATCCGCTTTTATTTGAATGTGCATGTCATCTTTCATCCAAAGTGATTTTCAGATGTCAGATTTGTTTTTAAATAGAATGATTTAGGCGCAAAAGACTAGTCTTATTTAAAAAAAAAAAAAACTACAGAAGAGTTCAAACTCTTTACAGTAAAAGCAGTTTTTTGTTTTTTTTTGCCACGAGAATAAACTCCACTGAGAAAACTACCAAGGAGAGGACGCTGCTCATTAAGATCTGTCAACTCTGGTATATTTTAAAAAAATAACTCTATTTCCTTATGGCAAGACGGAGACACTCCCAGCTCCCCTCCTGCACACCCTGACGCCTAACTGTGGTGATTCTACAACACGTTTGACAGTCAGGGCTCCCCTCCCACCACATTCCTTCAAACAACAAACTGAGTTTTTAACTATCAAAGATAAAATTTTTTTTTTTCATGTACTTTCTTATGTGAAAATGACTTAGGATTTCCTTTACTCCTGGCTTCACTTTCATCAAGAAGAAATCCACCGCTAAGCGTTTGCATTCTCCGAGTGCAACGTCTTCCTTCTCGCCACAGTTCTGTTCCCTCTCTACCTCCGAGACCCTTCTCTTTGCTACCTCTCCCCCTCATTTCAGTAGAGGCGGTTTCAGTCCTGTTTCTCTGGCCAACATTTCAGGGAACATTTTTCTCTGAATTCCTGGGCTAGCGAGATGACTCAGTGGCTAAAGACACTTGTTTCAAAGCCTGGGTTTAATTTCCCAGTATCTTCATAAAGCCAGATGCATAAAGTGACCCATGCATCTGGAGTTTGCAGTGGCAAGAGGCCCCCTTATACACACTCTTTCTCTAATATATAAATAATTAAAAAAAATAAACCGCTTTAGGCTACAGAGATTGCTTAGTGGTTAAGGTGCTTACCCACAAAGCCAAAAGACCCAGGTTCAATTCCCCAGGACCCATGTAAGCCAGATGCAGAAGATGGTGCATGCATCTGGAGTTCGTGTGCAGGGCTGGAGGCCCTGGACTACCCATTCTCTCTCTCTAATGAACAAATAAAAATAAAATGTTCAATTTTTTTTTGGAGAGAGACACAGAGACAGAGAGGGAGAGGAAGACAGAGATGGGCCCGCCAGCAGCCTCTCAGCCAATGTGAACGAAATCCAGATGTGTGCGCCCCCTTGTGGACAAGTGCGGCATTGCGCCCTTGCGTCACTTTGCATCTGGCTAAACGTGGGACCTGGAGATTGGAACCGCTGGAGATTGGAACCAGCGTTCTTAGGCTTAGCAGGCAGGCGCCTTAACCGCTAAGCCATCTCTCCAGCCCTCAAATATATTTTTTTAAAAACAAATCGCCTTCTTTGGTACTATTGAGCAAGTATCTCTGGACAACCCTAGTGCCGAGTAGGAACAAGTGTGTGGACCTGCTAATGACCAGAGGCTGCCTCTAAGACAGCGATGGTGTCAGCAATGACCAAGCCCCAGCAGTTAAGCACCGCACTCAATTTCAGTGGAGGACAGCTAGTAGGGTGTAGTGTGGATGCAGAGGGTGGGAAGAACCACCTACTCGAGGCCCCTACCTTCTTATTTTTGTAACAGTCAACAGTACTAGGTTCCTTTTGCAATTCTCCAATTCTCTTCTACATTTTTTTGTTTTTGGAAGTAGTGTCTCATTCCAGCTCAGGCTGACCTGGAATTCACGACCTGGAATTCATTTGAGGGTGGCCTCAAACTCATGGCAATCCTCCTACCTCTGTCTCCCATGCGCTGGGATGAAAGGCGTGCACCACCACACGCAGCTCTCTTTTACTTTTTTTTTTTTTTTTTTTGGTTTTGGTTTTCAAGGTAGGGTCTCACTCTAGTTCAGGCTGACCTGGAATTAACTATGTAGTCTCAGGGTGGCCTCAAACTCATGGGCAATCCTCCTACCTCTGCCTCCCTAGTGCTGGGATTAAAGGCGTGCGCCACCACGCCCGGCTTTTCTTTTACTTTTTATTTTTATTTTTTTTGGTTTTTCAAGGTAGGGGCTCACTCTAGCTCAGGCTGACCTGGAATTCACTATGTAGTCTCAGGGTAGCCTTGAACTCATGGCAATCCTCCTACCTCTGCCTCCCTAGTGCTGGGATTAAAGGCATGCGCCAGAATGCCCAGCTTTTCTTTTACATTTTTAATATCATCCTACTTTACCAAAGCTAGGATGAAAACTGTCAAGTCTTGCTTATCAAATCACTTATTCCTCAATTAGGGGGATATTGCATATTAGAATCCTGGGGAATGCAGATGTAAAGCAGCTCGCACCACCTGCGCACACTGCTCTCTGAGCGGTTCCAAGAAGCAGCTCTACGCGGGTGCTATGAACCTGTGGTCCCAGCAACTCTATGTGCATCCCTAAGCTGGGTACCTTGGTACACCTGAGAGGTGGAGTGCTCATTGTCCCTGCGCTCTAAGAACAATTTAGTTGGGAACCCAACGGACAAAAGTGAGACACAAATGTGACACAAGTACCACTTATCCCTACCCACATTCTGAAATCCCCAGAGCCACTGGGTAAAGGCTCATTTGTCTTTTGAGAAACTTTCATACTAATTGGCTGCCCCTCTGTCAGTAGAAAGAAAGCTCTTCCTTTTTGAAGCCTTAGGCCTTTGGTTGACTAAGAACCACAAGTTCCTATATTGACAAGAAAAACAAAGATGAAGGGTTCTGGGCTGTAGAGATGGCTTAGCAGTTTAGACACTTGCCTGCAAAGCCTAAGGACCCAGGTTCAACTTCCCAAAACCCACGTAAGCCAGACGCACAAAGTGACACTTTCACACAAGGTCATGTATGTGCACAAGGTGGTGCAAATGCCTGGAGTTCACTTGTAGTGGCTAGGTGCTCTGGTGTGCCAATTCTTTCTCTCACTCCTTCATAAAAAAAAAAAAAACGAGTTATATAGAAAATATTAAAAAAAAAAAACAAGGGGCAAGAGGTGGGAACATCTGCTCTGAGCCGAGTTGCCCTGTGTACTTCTCCAGAATGGGTGCTCGTTAGAGAGGGGGAGTGAAGTCTGTCTGGTTCCAAGTAAGCCCTAATTATAGCCCCAACTCTTGCTCCTATCAGAGGCAGCGATAAATTAATTCAGATAGACACACTTCAAGAACTTGGTAGCTTTGACATAAGCAATAATGCACACAGAGATCGTGCCATCACCTGGCTTCGTGCAAGCAACTATGTCTCCCCTTACTGATGGCGAGAGAACATAGAATATGCACAAGCTTGCCCATGCACAATAAAGGGCTCCCTGGAGAACGTGCAGAAGAAGAAGGGCTCTGGCTTCTTGGTATTCGTCAGTTTGTTCTTTGTGTCATGTGCTTGGTAAGTGGTTCAAATCTATGAGCAACGATAGCTGGGTAGAAAATATTCCAGTGGGTTGTGTAAGATGGGCATTTCTTTGTGCAAAATGAGAGTCAGGACTCTCCATCCTGTGTCACAAGAACCTGGAAAAGGTGGAAAGGGGCCTCTCCCTATGGAAATGAGAGACCAGGTGTCCCAGGTGACAGGTTGAGCTTTGAGACTTCGTTGTGCTTTAGGTAGCCAATGACCTACAAATGATTACCTTCCCACTACTTTATTCAGATATAAGCTACCGGTGCCCAGGCCAGAGGCCAGAGCTACACTGTGGTCAGAGGGGGAAAGCAGATGGACACTTTAGCAGGGTAATCCACGAGGTGGGCCACTCTGGATGGGTCAGGACCCTTTGGGGAACCACATTTCCAAGATGTTCCTGGCCACTTCCTGTGACACACTATCTTGGAAAGAGGAAGCCCTAAATATGTATTAAGACTTCAAATATTTTTCCTTCAAATTCTTTTTATTGTGATTATTAGAACTCTCTCCCTCCCCTTGCATATAAAACATAATACTTATAAATTTATAAACTGTATGATATGTAACATAATATAAATCCATACACACATATTTTGAGCTTATGTCAGTATATCAATATTCTCACTGGCTTCCAAGGCACAGATATAGGACTTCTTGAAAGAAGAAAAGGATCTGGATTCTTCTAGAAGCCTTGGACTCTGGGAAGGCGACACGGTTTTTAGCCATGCTGGGCCGGGCAATGACCCATCTCTGGGAAAATCGCAGCCTGGACTCATATAAATCACAGCAAAGTCCCCTATCCACAGGAAACTGAGATAGACACAGAAATTTCCTCGTAGGGCAAGCCTAGGTCTGCACATATCCAGCACTCCTGTGAACTAGCGCCAAATCCTTCAGGATTCTCCTGTCAGTGTCCTTCCTCTGCTTGTGTGGGTCCAAAGGGCAGTCTTTCAGACCTCAGAACTGTGTGGGGAGTCAGGACAAAGACAGCGAGAGATGTGTTCCCATTATGCCAAAGCTACACATCTGCAGTAAACAAGGATGACAGAAAGGCAAATGAGTCACGGGCAGAATCCAGAATGTTCCTGAGAAGAAAACTGCAGAATTGAAGTACAGTTACTCAGCTGGGGTCCTCACAACAAACAACTGGAGTCTCCACTACAAGTGGGGTCCCCACGGCAGCCAGGTCTGAGATGAGCCAGTAGCCAGTACTCCTTTTCCACAGTCCCTGTTTTACAGTGGGTAGGAGAGGAAGGGTTACTGGCGCGCTCCCTCCTTGCCTACATCACCCAGTAATAATTCTTTTTGTCTGGAAGCTGACCCAGCCAGGGGTGAGAGAGGGAGCACCCTACACAAAGCATGCCGGGAAGCAGTGCCAACCGTTCCCAAAGCCATGTCAGGGGCTGAAAAGTACCTTCCTGCGCAGATGTACCGCTATGGCGCAGGACATTTCCTCTACCAATGTTTAAATCCTTCTACGTGCTCTCACCCATTGTAAGGTTCAAAGCGCTCCTAACAGAGCTAGCTTCAAAGGGAAAACTGGGCACAAGGAGAATCTTTCCTGGTGGGTGAGACCTGATGACCCCTGAGAGACTAGTACCCACGACTTGGTCACCTGTGATGTCCTAACTACATTCTCTATGAGAAGTGTCAGTGTGAACATTTAACAGGTAAGTGAACTTTGACTTAGACAGACAGACCTCTTTAACGGCAGACATCTGTGACAGGCTGCTATTCAAACACAGGCATTTTGTTTTGTTTTGTTTTGTTTTTCGAGGTAGGGTCTCACTCTAGCCCAGGCTGACCTGGAATTCACTATGTAGTGTCAGGCTGGCCTTGAACTCACAGCAATCCTCCTACATCTGTCTGCTGAGTGCAGAGATTAAAGGAGTGTGCCACCATGCCTGGTGGGACAGGGATATTTGATTTTGAAGTTCTACATCTACAGAACAAACTAGGAAAGAGAATATGTTCATAGTGATGGCAAAGGAAGCAGTTTAGACTGTACTGCCATGTCACTTAGGGTAATTACTCCAAACCTCGGTGCAGAGATGGGGCTGGGGTGGGTCATTCAGGTGTGAGGTCCATAAAGTCATTAGATAGTTCTGCTATAATCATTCACACTCATAATTAGTGCTCAGTGCTAACCTAAATGATGTGCTAAGTATTTAAATGCTCTGTCCTATTCAAGCCCTGAAACCACTCTGTGAGGTGGTGGTGGTGATCTGACCTTATTGTCAAGGATTCTGCTTTTTACATTTGAACAAAGTGGAAACTAACCTGATGCATCTTACTGTCAAAACTGGCAATTTCTTGTTTTAGGAAAAAAAAAATTAACAGAAAAAGGGAGGTAGGAAGGTTAAGGCAACAAAGAGCAAAAGTAAATGAATGGAAAAATTATAAAGAGGGTAGATATTAACCTTAATATCCTAATGTAATGGATGCCAATTAAGGGGAAATTATCAGGGTGGATACAAACAGGCAAGCAAATGATTAATTATATATTGTCTAAAAAACATTTTAAAATAAAAAAGACTCACATAAATTAAAAGGTAAAGGGACAGAGGGAAATAAATTTGGATACCCAAGTCATAACAGTATATTTTTTCCTAAAATAAAGTAGACTTCTTGTATTAACTTTAGACAAAGCAGTCTAAAGATGGACTGAAGGGCATTATGTCAAGAAATATAAGTCAGACACAGAGAACTACTTTTTGTTTGCTTTTGCTGTCTTTTTTATAAAAAAGTCAACTTCAATGTTGAACAGTGATTACTAGTGGTAGGGGAGGGTGGATAAAGGAAGGCTGGATTTGATCACACACGCTGTATACATAGATTGAAATTTATAGTGAATCTTATTAAGATGTACTAATGCATGTTAACAAACAGAACAAAGTTAATTATCAGGCATAAAGAGGGGCGTTATTTCATGATAAAGAGGTCAATTCTTTATAATGACCTAAGCATTCTAAACAGGCATGTACCTTACAACAGAAAGTCAAAACTGATGAAGGCAAAATTAATAGAACTCAAAATTGCCGTGGGAGACACATGTATCTCACATCTATTTTTTAAAAAAAGTATCAAGGGAGAGATAATAACAAACGTTGGTGAGGACTGGGAGAAACTGGAGCCCTGATTTATTGCTGGCATACACTGAATATAGCGTAGCTACTTCATGTAATTCCTCAAATGTGGAGTCACCATTGTACCCAGCAATTCTACTCACCAGTGTCTATTAAGAGAAATAGAAAAACACGCAACATGCTTACTTTAAAACTTGTATAGCAATAGTTGTAACAGTGGGTGGAAACAATACAGGTGACCATTAAGTAATGAAGGAGTAAACAAAATGTGGTTAATCCATTCATGGAAATATTCCTCAGTCCTAAAAAGAAATGAATTACTGATACACGTGCATTTGGACAGATTTTAAAGCATTAAGTTAATTTAAAAGAAACCAGCTACAAAATATCATAGAGTGTATAAGATTCTATTTATACTAAATGTCTAGAACAGTCAAATGTATAGAGAATGTATATAAGTCATTGCTAAGAGCATGGGAGGAAAAGGGTACAATGGTTAAAGGAACAGAGTTTCCTTTTTTGATGTACTAAAAGTTTTCTGGGCTGGAGAGATGGCTTAGTGGCTAAGCGCTTGCCTATGAAGCCTAAGGACTGCGGTTCGAGGCTCAATTCCCCAGGACCCACGTAAGCCAGATGCACAAGAGGCGCATGCATCTGGACTTCGTTTGCAGTGGCTGGAGGCCCTGGTGCGCCCATTCTTTCTCTGTCTCTTTCTCTGCCTATCTGTCACTCTCAAATAAACAAATAATAATAATAAATAATAAAGAGGTGAGATCCTTCTCTGACTTTGTTTAAAAAAAAGTTTACTAAGATTGACTGTAGGAATGGTTATGCAACTATATAAATACACTAAAAGCCCTTGATGTGGAAACTTTATTTATTTCTTGGAGAGAGAATGAGAGAGACAGAGAGAGAGAAAGGGGGGAGAGAATGGGCATGCCAGGGCCTCTAGCCACTGCTGCAAGCAAACTCCAGGTGCATGCACCACCTCGTGCAACTGTCTTTACATGGGTATGAGGGAAATCAAACCTGGGTCCTTTGGCTTCTCAGGCAAGCGCCTAAACTGATAAGCCATCTCTCCAGTCCTGATGTGGATACTTTAACTAGGAATTGTATGCTATGTGCATTATATCTTAATAAACTGCTAACAAACACCAATTTAAGGAGAAATAGATAAATCCCCTATTCCCATGATAGGGTTCAACATGAGTATAACTGACCAGAACAGTTCCATAACTCAACTTGATCTACTTGATATTGATAAAGTCATGTCCAATAACAGACGACAAATTCTTTTCAAGCTTGCATGGCACATTCATCAAGATACATCACATTGAGGGCTGGAGAGATGGCTTAGCGGTTAAGGCGCATGCCTGTGAAGTCTAAGGACCCGGGTTCAATTCTCCAGGTCCCACATAAGCCAGATACACATGATGGCACATGTGTCTGGAGTTCATTTGCAGTGGCTAGGAGCCCTGGCATGCCCATTCTCACTCACTCTCTCTCCCTCTGTGTCTTAAATAAATAAAAATAAAATATTTAAGAAAAAAAGATATATCACATTGAGCCAGGCATGATGGTGCACGCCTTTAATCCCAGCACTCAGGAGGCAGAGTAGGAGGATGGCTGTGAGTTCAAGGCCACCCTGAGACTACATAGTGAATTCCAGGTCAGCCTTGGTTAGAGTGATACCCTACCTCGAAAAACCAAACCAAACCCAACCAAACAACAACAACAACAACAGATAAATCACATTGAGGCCACAAAAATTGCTTCCATGTAACAGAATTAAAATGGAAAATAATTTCCTCAGGCCATAATAGAATTAAATTAAATATTAACAAGAGAAAACAGGTGGAAAATCCCTAAACAACACAAATATACATTACACATAGATCAAAGAAAGAATCTTAAGAAAAAAAATTAAGTTTTTTTTTAATTAGGGTGTGGAGAATGGTGCACCAGGGCCTCCAGCCACTGCAATTGAACTCCAGACATGTGTGCTACCTCATGCACATGTGCAACCTTGCACGCTTGCATCACCTTGTGCGTCTGGCTTATATAGGACCTGGAGAGTCAAACATGGGTCCTTAGGCTTTGCAGGCAAGTGCCGTAACTGCTAAGCCATCTGCCTAGCCCAAGAATTTTTTTTTAAACTTGAATTAAATGAAAGTGAAATATAACCTATCAGAGTGAGTGGGACATAGTGAAAACAGTGTTTACAGAGAAACGAATATGTTATGTAAATGGATTGCATTAGAAAATAAAACAGCATCAACAAGCTAAGCCTTTAGAAACTGGAGGAAGGATGATAATTTCCACCTAAGCATTCAGAAAGCATAAGTCAATGAAATTGAAAATAGGAAAACAAAACAAAAAAACAGTAAGCTCAAATGCCGGGGGTGAGGGACTTAGCTCCGTGGATGAGCGCTTGCTTAGCAAGCACAAGGCCCTGGGTTCAGTCCTCAGCACCGGAAAAAAAAAATTATAAAAGCTGATTCCCAGAAAACATCAATGATTTTGATGTGCCTCTATGAAGCCACCAAGACAGACAGAGACATGAGGTAACAGCCCTGGAAATGCTAAGATGCCAGCGATACTGAGCACACGAACGTTAAAGGCAGTAAAGAAGTATTATGAAGAACTCTGTGCCCTCAAATGTGATAATTCAATGACATGGATCAATTCCTTGAAAGGCACGAACTACCAAGACTCATGTAAGAGAACCGTCATCTGAGTAGGCCTTTGAATTCTCCATCTGTGACAGAATACAGAAGGAAGGGGCAGCTTATACTCACATTAGGAGGCTAGCGTTATCCTACTCCAACAGCAGACAAGGACGTGAGCAAAAATAAAGGGAGCAAACACAACAACGTTTAATAGTAGGTAAATATCACAACCAGGAGGTACTTAGCACGGGTGTGCAAGGCCGCTTGGACTTTGCACAATCATTGCCGTCTTCTGTATCAACGTAGCCTAATGCGGGAAACATTTTTACAATTCTAACAACTGAAATAGTAACTACATCTGTCAAAAAAGAAAAAAATCTAATACTCATGATAAACATTCTCAGCAAACTAGAAATAGAGAAGAACTTTCTGAACTTGGCAAAGAACAACTTCAACCAACTTACAGCTCACATACTTAATGGTGAGAATCTAGGATGCTTTTCTACTAAGATCAAAAGGCAGCAATGTCCTCTCCCGATATTCCTGCTCAACATTGGACTTGAAGTTCTAGTTACTGCGATAAAATGAGAAAGGAAATAAAAAGTATACTCATTGGGAAGGAATTAATAAAACCGTTTGTTGTTGTTGTTCACAAACTACAGAATTGTCTGTGTCAAAAATCTGAAATAATTGAGCAAAAGCCTTTTGGCATTCGTTAACACACACAAAAAAGGTTGTAAGATATAAGGTTATTTATAAATATCAACTGGTTTCTGTCATATTCAATATTTTTAAAAACGTTAAACATGTTGCTGTAACTTTAACAAACTTAGCAAATATCATGTTTGTATGTGGAGAATCTACAAACTTCTGAAGAAAGAAATCCAGGAAGATCGAATTAAAGTGATGGAATTCCATATTCATGGGCAGAAATTATTATCAAATATTAAGAAATCAATTCTCCTCAATTTGACCTATCTCTATAACACGTCAATTCCAACAGAAATCCCAAGAAGTTCATGAACAGATATGGGCAAGTCCATTATATCTGAACTCTATTCTAAGGTTTACATGGAAAGCCAAAATACCCAGGAGAGCCAAATATAATAATGAAAAGGAACAAAGTTGGAGGAATTGTATTACCCAATGTTAAGACTTAACTAAAAAGACACAGTCATCAAGATAGCCTGGCTCTGGGGAAAGTGAGAGATTAGAGAGCTCAGCAGTGATTTTGACAATGGAGTCCAGGCAAGGAAATGGGAAATGGAGATTCTTGCTAACAAATGGTGCCTACATCCCGTAGAGAAGGGAAGTATTTGGACACAGACTACACCTTTCACAAAAGGTAACACCACCACAGGCTTAAATACCAAACGCTACACTGTAAACTAGAACACCAGAGGAAACCTAGGTGACCTTGGGCTTGGTGTTAAGTGTTCAGATATAACAGCAAATGCACAAGCCATGAAAGAAAAACTCCATAGTCGGACTTGATTAAAATTAAGAACTTCTGCTGTGCTAAAGACACTATTAATAACAAGCAATAATGAACAATAAGATGCCAAGCCATAAACCTAGAGAAAACATTTGTAAATCATCATATATATTTATATATATGTGAATATGATAATATATGATAAATATATGATAAATATATAAAGAACTTTTCCAATTCAACAATAAGAAAAGAAGCAACTCAGTTAAAACAATGGGCAAGCTGGATCTGATAGTACAGGCCTGGAATCCCAGCACTGGGGAGGAGAAAACAGGATTATGAATTTGTTGCTAGCCTGGGCTACACAGTGAAACTCTTTAACAGTAACAGAAGGGTGGCGGGGGATTTAAAAAGATTACACTAAAGAAGATATGCAGATGATAAGTGAAATGAAAAGATGTGTCACATTATTTATGTTTGGGAGTTCCAAATTAAAACCAATAAAGTAACAGCAAACAGAGTCCATTACATGCCTATTAGAATAACCAGTCCCTCCCACGCAGAGATTAATAATAGGATTTACTGGAGGAGAGACAGACAACAGGAGTTCTCGGTCACTTGGTATGAATTATGACGTCTATATCATGTGACATTGACTAGACTTTTTGGTCAGTGAAAAACAGTTTCACAGCCGGGCGTGGTGGCGCACGCCTTTAATCCCAGCACTCGGGAGGCAGAGGTAGGAGGATCCCCGAGAGTTCAAGGCCACCCTGAGACTACATAGTGAATTCCAGGTCAGCCTGAGCCAGTGAGACCCTACCTCGAAAAACCAAAAAACAAAACAAAACAAAACACAAAAACCAGTTTCACAGAGATTTCAGTTCCAAGCTGGCTGGATTCATTTGCTTGGGGTCTGGGGTGGGACTGACTGTCACAGAGGCTACTCACCTTACCATGGTCAGGAAATAGAGAAGAAGGATGAGGAAAGGGCCAACACATATCCTTCAGGGACCTTCTTCCTCTATCCAAGACCCATTGCACCATCCTATCACCTCTTAATAGTCAATTTAGATTTTGCACCTACCAGTGGATCAAACCACAGATCATCACATCATGATCTAATGATCTGTGAGGATATCCTCATCGACACTCCCGGAAGTGTGCTTGCTCTCATCTCCTAGGTCCTTGTCAATCCAATCAAGCTGACATCAGGATTCCGCATCACAGGAATTCGTGACAGGAGGGCACGGGGTACACAGCAACCTTGTGTGCTCCATGGCTTGGCGGTTAAGACATTTGCCCGCAAAGCCAAAGGACCCAGGTTTGATTCCTCAGGACCCATGTAAGCCAGATGCACAAGGTAGCACATGTATCTGGAGTTCGTTTACAGTGGCTGAAAGCCCTGGCACACCCATTCTCTCCTCTCTCTTTCTCTCAAATAAATAAAATAGCTGGGCGTGGTGGTGCATGCCTTTAATCCCAGCAATCAGGAGGCAGAGGTAGGAGGATTGCCATGAGTTCGAGGCCACCCTGAGACTACATAGTGAATTCCAGGTCGGCCTAGGCTAAAGCAAGACTATCTTGAAAAACAAACAAAATTAAATTAAATTAAATTAAATTTTAATTTAAAAATCCACAACTATCCTAAAACCAAAAGGTTTTAAAAATTTAAAAAGCCAATTTTAAGATCAAAACTGTCTTAAATGCATTAAACTATAGCATTAACCCTACTCTACAGACATGGAAACCAAGCCCAGATCTGTAAGGTAATAAAAGTATTAGACAGTCTGGGCTGGAGAGATGGCTTAGCAGTTAAGGCGCTTGCCTGTGAAGCCTAAGAATGCATGTTTGAATCTCCAGGTCCCACATATAGCCAATGTAAACGTGATGCAAGCGTGCAATGTCGTCCATGCGCACAGGGGGGCACATGCATCTGGAGTTCATTCACAGCAACAGAAAGGCCCTGGTGCGTCCATTCTCTCTCTCTGCCTCTTTCTT
The DNA here is from genome assembly GCA_036365145.1 of Orientallactaga sibirica. Lineage (NCBI taxonomy): Eukaryota > Metazoa > Chordata > Mammalia > Rodentia > Dipodidae > Orientallactaga > Orientallactaga sibirica. The sequence continues at coordinate 4,104,992 of JAEOAD010001893.1, read as the reverse complement.
CCTCTCTCTCTCTCTCAAAAATAAAAATAAATAAAAGTGTAAGACAGTGAATATTGAACATTTTTTTTTGGTCTTGTGGGGGGACATTTCTGACTACTTGCCAGTGGAAAAAGTACCCAAGTGGTATAATGATAAGTGTCTACTGGCAGCTCTCTGAAAGGCAAGGGACTTTCATATGCCATGCGTGTTGATTACCATGGCATAACCATTCCCACAATGGCTGGCACAGAGTTGGGAAGAGCTCCCATAATTCACTTCCCCACGGGTGCTATGGTTAGCAGGCACCATCTTACCAGAGTACATTGCAAAATTTTAAGGAATCTTATGAGCTGGCTGCTGAACCTTAATAGTTGGAAATTGGCCATAGAAGGACCACTTAACAGCACAGAAATCAGAAATGGCTACATTGTCAATCCAATCAAGCTGACATCAGGATTCCGCATCACAGGAATTCGTGACAGGAGGGCACGGGGTACACAGCAACCTCGTGTGCTCCGTGGCTTAGTGGTTAAGACATTTGCCCGCAAAGCCAAAGGACCCAGGTTTGATTCCTCAGGACCCATGTAAGCCAGATGCACAAGGTCTGGCTTGTTTTCTTGAGAGCTGATTTCTCAGAACACATCATCAAAACCCCAGAGTCTTGACTCAGTTCCTTCTTTGTTGCTAAGAGACTGAGAGACCTCACTCCAAATCTTTTGAAGATGGAATTGAAGAAGCGAACCCCCCAAATTTCCTTCTAGTTCTAAAATAGCAGGCCTAATGTTCACAGTCCCCACATATAATATACCCCAAGGTCACGTGACTGCGTGCACACAATGTGTTGACATTCATTCCGTAGTCTTTCAGGCTAAGTGTCTGGTCTCCTGTCCAACCTCACTGCTTGCCAGAACTCCTCGTATGCCTTGAGTTCCCGGCACAGAGAAGTTCTTTAGGCCCAAAGCCCTATGTTGCTCTCAAATAAACAAACAAACAAAAAATACATGCCAAGGGGCTGGAGAGATAGCTTAGCGGTTAAGGCACTCGCGTGCAAAGTCTAAGGATCCATGTTTGACTGTCCAGGTCCCATGTAAGCCAGATGGACAAAATACCTGGCCGGGCATGGTGGCGCACGCCTTTAATCCCAGCACTCGGGAGGCAGAGGTAGGAGGTTCGCCATGAGTTCGAGGCCACCCTGAGACTACATAGTTAATTCCAGGTCAGCCTGGACCAGAGTGAAACCCTACCTCGAAAAACTAAACTAAAAAAAAAAAAAACAAAAAAAACCTGCCTTTGTGTGGCTGGGGATACGGCTCAGTGGTTAAGAGTGTTTGCTGTGCCGGGCGTGGCAGCGCACGCCTTTAAACCCAGCCCACCGGAGGCAGAGGTAGGAGGATCGCTGTGAGTTCGAGACCACCTTGAGACTACATAGCAAATTCCAGGACAGTCTGGGCTAGAATGAGACCCTATCTTGGAAAAAAAAAAAAAAAAAAGGAGTGTTTGCTGGGCAAGCATGAGGACCTGAGTTTCATCCCTCCACCCTTGTAAAATCAGCCAGGCATGGCCGTGCGCATTCCTGTAACCTCAGTGTGCCAGTAATGGCTATCAGGAGGATTGCCAGGGCCATCTGGGCAGCCAGTCTAGCCAAAAAAAAAAAAAAAAAAAAAGGCAATCTCCAGGCCAGAGAGGAAACCCTATCTGAAAGATAATAAGGCAAAGGAGATGCCTAATATCTTTCTCTGGCTTCTACAGGCATGCACACAGGCATGTGCACACTACACATATCATACCACACTCCCCCAGAATGCATTTGTACCAAACATGTACAGACTCTTTTTTCCTCATCCTTATCATCTACAGTATAGTGTAGCAGCTATCTACATAGCATTTACATCGTTAGATAGTGTAAGTAAGCTAGAGGTGATGAAGTGTGCAAGAGCATGCACGCACCTTACATGCGAGTGGACAGCATCTGGTGTAAGAAACGGGAGTATTTACGGATTTTGGCATCCGCAGAGGTTCTGGAACTTGGCTCCCTGGATACTTAGGGCTGAGGGCACCTATCTCGCTCTGTGGTGCTAAAGTACCAACAGCAATGATCCATCCAGACAAAGGTTCCTTCCTAGGGAAGACAGGGGCTTAAGACCATCACCCTCATCTCTCAGACACTAGCTGAGTTTCAAACATCCATACACATTTTTATGTCCACTAGCTTAATGCTTAAAATTCATGCCAAGGGCTGGAGAGATGGCTTAGCGGTTAAGCTCTTGCCTGTGAAGCCTAAAGACCCCGGTTCAAGGCTCCATTTCCCAGAACCCAAGTAAGCCAGATGCACAAGGGGGGTGCATGCATCTGGAGTTCATTTGCAGTAGCTGGAGGCCCTGGTGCACCCATTCTCTCTCTCTCTCTCTGCATATCTGTTGCTCTCAAACAAACAAACAAACAAAAAATACATGCCAAAGGGCTGGAGAGATAGCTTAGCAGTTAAGGCACTTGGGTGCAAAGTCTAAGGATCCATGCTTGACTCTCCAGGTCCCACGTAAGCCAGATGGACAAGGTGATACAAGCACGTAAGGTCACACATGCCCACTAGGTGGCACATGTATTTCAAGTTCAATTGCAGTGGCTGGAGGCCCTGGTACGCCAATTGTCTCCCTCTCTCGTTAAAAAAAAAATGGCATGGGCTGGGGAAATGGCTTAGCAGTTAAGGCGTTTGCCTGCAAAGCTTAAGGACCCCAGTTCGATTCCCCAGGACCCATGTAAGCCAGATGCACAAGTGGGCACATGTGTCTGGAATTTGTTTGCAGTGGCTGGAGGGCCTGGCATGCCCATTCTCTCTTTCTCTCTGCCTCTTCCTCTTTCTTTCTCTCTCTCTCTTGCAAATAAGTAAATAAATAAAATATTTTTTAAAAAATGGCAAATCCCTAGGTCATGCCTCTTATTTCTCTTAACATTTATTTTTAGTGTCATTTGACAGATTGTGGGTCACTGAAAGGAGGCCATGCACAGGGTCAGTGTGGGGTTTGAACCCAGGTCCTCTTTGTATTCGTTTGTAAGTTGCCACAGATGGAATGACTTAGCAGAAATTAATTTTCTCACAGGTGTGGAGGTTAGAAGTCCAAGACCAGGGCCGGGCGTGGTGACACACACTAATCCCAGCACTTGGAAGGTAGAGGTAGAAGATCACTGTGAGTTCAAGGCCATCCTGAGACTACATAGTGAATTCCAGGTCAGCCTGGACTAGAATGAGACTCTACTCAAAAAAACAAAAACAAACAAGAAAAAAAGAAGTCCAAGACCAAGGTGCTGACAGTTTGTTCTGAGGGTTCTCACGCTGGCTTGCCTGCAGCCATCTTCTACAGTCTTTTTCGCATGGTCCTTCCTCTGTGCTTTGCTGGGCCCTGGTTCCTGTTCCTCCTATGAGGACGCCAATCATCTTGGATTAGGGCCCATCCTAACGGCCTCATTTTACTGTAGTTAGTTCTCGTAAAACTATTTCCAAATAGAGTCATATCCTGAGGTCCCTGGGGGAAGAGCTCCAACGTATGAATTTGGATGGGGGCAGCAGAACTCAGCCCATACACCCTCCGACTCCCAAACCGAAGGTTCTCCAGCCAGCCAGCCAGCATTTACAGAAACCACCAGATGCCAAGGACCACACTCAGCACTCCTGCGGATGTTTTCTCCTGTACATTTCAAAACAGTTAAAAGAGGTTTATGTTAAAATTCCCATGGTGTGGTTAAAAAAAAAAAAGTTTCAAACAGTCTGATTATTCTTGCTAGGGAGACACAACAGAAATGAGAATGAGCCAGCCTTCAGAGCCCCAGTTCCTTGACCACACATCCAGTGTCATTTCCAAAATAGAACTTTGCTTCCCATGTGAAGCTGGGACTGGAACAACAGGGCAGCCTGACCTGCCCGTGGCAGTGAAGGCGGTAGGATGTGACAAGAGCATCTTTGGAGAGCTCATGAGTCTTGTGGGTCTTAGGGCTGGGACTACTGCTCCTGTGGTTATCATTGTTTTATTATTGACCGCTGAATGAAGAAGTTACACCAAATACCCATGACTATTTATTTTCTCTGTTTCCTAAAGTTGCACACGGAGGCAAGGAGAAATGACAGCGGCACTATTTGGGAAGTCTGAGAGCGGAAATACAACTGGGAGCAGGTTTAACAGATTTAAGAAAGCTGAATCCCAAACCAGCAATGGGGGGCATCAAGAAAAATTAAATTTACTCTCTATAATTCCATCCCCTCCTCCAACACCCAGGAATAAGCAGTAAGCTGTCTCTAGAGATAAGATAATATGGGAAAAAAATTCAGTGTGGGATGAAAACCAGTTGTGTACCCAGATCACCATGCTGGCTCTGCACCACCCCTTTCGGGTGCCCAGGGAATTCTTCTCTAGAGGAGAGAACCAGCACGGTGTGACAATGAAAAAAGGAGGACTAAAAAAGACTGGAAGTTGGTTCTCTAGCCCTCTCCCTCACTTGGCTCTTAATGTGCTCGCTACCAGAGAAGATCTAGAATAGTCTTTCTTGGGTAATCGAAGTTCTCCAAGAGGGAAGGTGTAAAAATAGCTACAGAATTTTTCCAACGAAGTAGTTGGCAAGACTAGTCTACAATGAACCCCAAGTTGACTAGTCTACTATCCAAAGGGTTGGGGAGAGAGAGGATGAATCATTAAAAGGAAAAAAAAAAAAACAAACACATTTTCTAGAACTGAGGTCTCAATTTTCCCAGGGCTCATTGCAGTGGGTACAAAATAGACCCACACCCTATCAGTGGGTAGCTCTGCAATAATGGAGGCAGAACACTTTAACACATTTCTAGATAAAAGAAATTGTCTCGTTCTGAGGGATCAAGAATCAAAATGGCTTTAGCTTTCTTGGGGGGCAATGCTGGGATCTAGCTGATGATTGAACACAAACTTCTCTGAGTGAAAATCATTTTCAATCTAGAATTCTATATCCAGACGGACACTGCATTTGTGAGTAAAGCAAAGATGATTTCAAATGTAAAGCAAAGATCTCAACAATTCATTTCCCCTGTTCTTAAAAAACAACTACTCTGGCCGGACGTGGTGGTGCATGCCTTTAATCCCAGCACTCGGGAGGCAGAGGTACGAGGATCGCTGTGAGTTCGAGGCCACCCTGAGACTACATAGTGAATTCCAGGTCAGCCTGAGCCAGAGTGAAACCCTACCTCGGAAAATAAATAAATAAATAAAATAAATAAAAATAAAATAAAAATAAAACTACTCTGTTTGGTGTTTAACCAAATCGAGGTAGTCTGTCAGTAAGGAGGAAAACTCAGGGCTTGGAGATGGTTTAGTGGCTTAGCTCTTTTGCCACAGGAATGTGAGGAACTGAGCTTCTACCCTCAGCGCTTACATCCAGGCCAGGTATTGTGATGCACATAGAATCCCAGCACTTGGGAGGCAGAGCAGGAATATCCCTAAGCTGGCTGGCTAGCTACTGTAGCTGAGTCAGTGAAGTCCAGGTTCAGTGACAGACCTTGTCTCAAAAGACAAAGTGGGGCTGGAGAGCTGGCTTAGCAGTTAAGGCATTTGCCTGCAAAGCCAAAGGATCCCGGTTCGATTCTTCAGGACCTACGTAAACCAGATGCACAAGATGTCACATGCATCTGGAGATCATTTGCAGTGGCTGGAGGCCCTGGTGTGTCCATTTTCTCTCTTTCTCTACCTCTCCTTTCATGCTTTCAAATGGATAAATAAAAATAAAATATTGGGCTAGAGAGATGGCTTAGAGGTTAAAGCACTTGCCTGTGACGCCTAAGGACCCCGGTTCGAGGCTCGACTCTCCAGGACCCACGTAAGCCAGATGTACAAGGGGGCTCATGCATCTGGAGTTCGTTTGCAGTGGCAGGAGACCCTGGAATGCCCTCTCTCTCTCTCTCTCTCTCTACCTGCCTGTTTCTATCTCTCTCTCTCTCTCTCAAATAAATAAATAAAAATAAAATATTTTTAAATAAAATAAAATATTAAAAAAACAACAAGGTGGAGAACAATTGATGAAGACACTTGACATTGATCTCTGGCCTCCACATGCTTGTACACGCATGTGCACCTACGATACAAACAAGCACACACATGCCTATACACGCATGTGCACCTACACACGCGTGCATATACACATACATATGAAAAAATAAAAATCATTAAAAAAAGCAATAGGAAGGCATGAGGTATCCAAAGCAGGAGTTTCAACACAGGATAGCAAGAAAAGGCTGTGTCAATGCCAGGCGTGGTGGCGCACGCCTTTCATCCCAGCACTCGGGAGGTAGAGGTAGGAGGATCTCCGTGAGTTTGAGGAATGCCGGGCGTGGTGGCACACACCTTTCATCCCAGCATTTGGGAGGTAGAGGTAGGAGGATCTCCGCGAGTTTGAGGAATGCCAGGCGTGGTGGCGCACACCTTTCATCCCAGCACTCGGGAGGTAGAGGTAGGAGGATCTCCATGAGTTTGAGGCCAGCCTGAGGCTACAGAGTGACTTTCAGGTCAGCACGGACTAGAGTGAGACTCTACCTCGAAAACCTACCAAAAGAAAAGAAAAGAAAAGGCTACATCAGACAACAAAGAAGCCGGTCCCAGACAACAGCCGTGTAGCTGGCAACTCTTCAGGGGGACCATAGAGCAAGCTTCCATCCATCCATTCCACAGGATGACGCAGCCAACTTTGTGGAGAGCTGTGGTTGCATTAAGAAGAAGCATATATAGAAGCCGAGAAAATTATTAACTCCAAGGAAAGCGGAGCAAAATAATGTCTAGTAAATATAATTATAGCATGCCACATGCCTCAGCTCCACAGGGTATTTCAGGCCTCAATAAAATGTGCTGTGTTTATTCACTGACGTGAAACCACAGCACACTATCACACTATGTTGAGAGGACGCAGGGTCGTGCGTATGCGACGGGGCAGCGGGAGTGGGTGGTGGGAAGAAAGAACTAACTCTTCATTTTCCTTAGCGGAAAGCTGCTAGATAGTGACTCAAACAGCAAGACTAAATGGAAAAACTATAACGCCATGTAGAGATACAGTGGTCCATAATCAAAGCCAAAGAAATTGAAAGCTGCTGCTTTTTTGGAGAAAACAAACAAACAAACAAACAAACAAAACTGGGGTCGGGCTGGAGGAATGGCTTAGCGGTTAAGGCATTTGCCCTCAAAGCCAAAAGATCCCGGTTCGATTCCCCAGGACCCCTGTGAGCCAGATGCACAGGGGGCGCATGTGTCTGGAGTTCATTTGCAGTGGCCGGAGGCCCTGGTGCACCTATTCTCTCTCTGTCTGTCAAATAAGTAAATAAATAAATAAAAATATTTTTTTAAAAACTGGGGTGGCGGAGGAGGAGAGGGCAGAACATGGCTTTCTGAGCATCTTCTAGAGCTTTATCTATAATTACATCTGATTAAAATGATATGTAAGCTTTATACTTATCTCACTGTATACACTCAGGTGAGTTATTGCCCAATTTTGATTTCCAGGTTTCGTATCCATAAAGCATTACGGTGTCTGTGTCTCCTGATGTAACATCCACTCATGAGAAACTCAGCTCTGAGATCTCTGGGAATTTTATTTTAAGTTATCATTCTCCACAATAGGTGGTGTGGTAGTTTGGACTAGAAGGTTCCAGAACAGCACGCAGCAGAACAAATGCGCATTGAACACTGACTACAAGCAGGGTGCCGTCCTATATCACCCACATAAGCACTTTCATGCACAGCTCTCAGGGAAGAAGTATTTTAAGTACAGGGTCGGGAAAGAATCTGCTTAATGCAGGGTAGAGAGAGATGCTATGTGGCTTGTGGGGGTGGGGCGGGGCGGGGCGGAGCACAATCCAGTGACAGGCTGAAAGGTGAGGGAAGGCTGCAAAGAGTAGGGATATAGGTGATTGTTCTGAAGGCATAGCAAAACTTCTCCAAAATTATGAACCCCAAGTCACTCGGAAAACACTAAAAATGCACGGTTCCTGTTCCCTGGTCCAGTCTCCCATCCAAAGCTCTAGCAGTGTTATGACCAGATACTCTTGCAAACCGAAGAGTGAACCCCCCAAGTTCTCATTACCCCACGTCAGCAATCACCAACTTGCAGCATTCTCGTCTCAACCAAACCCTCATCTATTTTGTCTGGAACTGTGGGATCTGTATTATTGTTACACTGAGCAGGGGCTGTAAGGCAGTTACAGCCCACTCTGGACGTGAACTGGGAGCCATTGACCAAGACCCGGCAATCCCAGGGTTAGTAAGAACACAGGTCTGGAGAAACTAAGGAGAACGGCATTTGGGGTAGAAGAAATGTGGATTACCTAGAAGGTGGGATGCGTAGTTAGGGATAATAGTTAGGAGCAAATGTTCAAAAAAAAAAAAAAAACTAACTAAAAGATAAAGTAAAAACAAACCAAGAGATGGCTTAGCGGTTAAGGCGCCTGCCTGTGAAGCCTAAGAACTCCTGTTCAACTCTCCAGGTCCCATATTTACCCAGATGTAAGGTGACGCAATGCCACACGTGCCCACAAGGGGGCGCATGCGTCTGGAGTTCATTCACAGCAGCTCAAACAGCCCTGGAGCGCCCATTCTCTATCTGTCTCTCTCTCTCTGTCTCTCTCAAAAAACAAAATAAAATACTTAAAAATTTTTTTAAAGTTCAAGCACCTTGTGAGCACATACGGTGTCTTTGCGAGAAACACAATGCTATGATTTGATTTGATTTGCCCCTCTAAACCCATGTTGAAATTTAAATGCCGTTGTGATGCCATTGGTGGAGGGGGTGGGACCTGAGGCTTTCTGGGTGTTTAGGTCACATGGGCTCCATCTTTGTCATGATCCCAGGCAAGGAATTTCCTTCCTTTGTCCCTGCCATCTCCTGCCACCATTTTTGTTTGTCCTTGGGCCATATGCTGCCTCCCTTTACATTGCGACACAGCACAGTGTCCCCCTTCATATACCAGCACCTTGACGGTGGACTTCCCAGACCCTAAATGATGAGCCAGAAATAAACTTCTGTTTGCTACAGGGTACTCCGCTTCAACTATTTTTGTTACCGCAGTTCAAGCCAACACACGCAGGAAAACATTTTTGGGGTTAGAAAAAGCACCCCTTTCTCAGGGTTGCAGCCACTCACCCAAGTTGCCTGTGCCTTGCATGCTTATGCTACCCTTGAACTACTGAGTTGTATACGGCTGTCCCAGGGCCAGGGTGGCAGGGAGTCTGAAGGTAAGGAGGGCCTTGGGCTTTATCTTTATAAGGGCCAAAGGGTGCTGTGAAGGGGACCTTGTGGCTGTCATTCTGTCATACTCTAATACCAGGAACCAGTTGCTACCCACAGTTGATTGGAGAGATATATGAGGTCTCCAAAACAAGTCAGGCTTCTGTCAAGATTTACTCACCTGTGGTAAAAGGTTAGACTTTACTGCTAAAGACACCCTACGCTGCCGACACAGAACACCGAGAGCCCTGGCTAGAATCCAGAAGAGAGCCAGTCTCCTGTTAGCCTGGCTGGTGCTGGAGCGCGCTACCTGAGCTACTGGGGAAAGTGGTCAGCAACGGATGGAGCAACCAGGGGGCTAAGCTACTCAGAAGCAAGCACCCTGAGAAGCTGTACACACCAGTGCAATAGTGGCACACAGCCTCAGTGAGTAAAAATAGCTTTCTAATTGTCTGAGAGATCCGCTCAGTGGAAAGGAATCCATATCTGGAATTGGAAAGCAGATCAGAATCCTAAGGAGACAAAGATTATGTTCTCCAATGTCAAGCTCCCACTAGTCTTTGGCTAAAAGAGGGTTTACATCCATCAAATTCTCCCTAAATTAATAATGCTTGTCCCATTGAAACTATGCTGACTTCACTCTCCATTGGAGACTCTGTTCTTTTTCAGAAGGCAGCAAGACCAGAGGAGATAAAGTACCCCCAGCACTTCAGCCAAGCTACAGCTGAATCCACAGAGGAATGGGGAGATGAGCAAGAGTGCTGCTTCCATGCTGAACCTGATAATCAGAGCCAGGGTGAAGGAGACGGACCCTGAGGACACTCAACACCTACCAAAGCAGAGATCCAGAGGCTCCTAAGAGCTCATCACTGAAGTAGACTTAAAACTCACCCACCACGGCTCAGGGAATTTTGTGGAAGAGGGCGTGGAAAGATTGTAAGAGCCACAGGATGAGACACCATGCCCAGAGGCATTGCCCCTCCCCAATAACTGACTGCTGCTCCCCCAACACATAACCCACAATTCCATGGGGAATACCTGCAACCCCACTGAGGGCCCCCAGCAGAAGGGAGGCAGTGATGAGGGAAAGGACGTATCAATGCTAAGTATGTCCGTAATAAAAAAAAAATTACTGTGGTGGAGGGGCTTAGGGAGATTGGTCAGTGGGTAGAAGTTGTCTAAGACTGATGACCAGAGTCCAAACCTCCAGAACTCATGTAAGAAGCTGGACACAACAGTGAGCATCTGTTATCCCAGCCCTCCTTTTACTGCTCACCCAGGAGATCCCTATATGTTAATAAGGTATCAGCCAGCAGCCTTCACACAGTCAACTCCCTGTGACCCGTTCCCCATTCCTCTTCCACCACTACATGAACATTTCTAAGCCCACTGCCCTGGAAAACAAACGAGCTGTCTTCTGACATAGTCTCCCAGGTGTTTCTTCCCATCGTGCTCACAGCCACTCAAAACCCTGAACCGCAGCCGCCTAGACATCTCTGGGGTGCCAGTGCACAACAGCCCCCAAGTGGCCAGGGACCCACAGGAACCTAGACTTACCCCTAAACAACATACCCACTGAAGTAAATGGGATGTGACTAATGAGGTGATGTCACACTGCATGGCAGAGATACGGGGCTGTGTGTGTGTGTGTGTGTGTGTGTGTGTGTGTGTGTGTGTGTGTGCACGCATGGCTGTGGAGGCTAAAGGACAACTTGCGACGCCCTTCCTCAGATGCCATCCACTTTATTTGAGGCACGGTCTATCACTGGCCAGGAGCTCACCAAGTAGGCTAGACTGGCTGGCCTGTGAGCTCTAGGGATCCTCCTTTCTCTGCCTCCCCAGTGCCGGGATGACAGTTTTATGGCACTACACCCATTAGGTTTTGTGCCACACGCACTACTCTTTCTGTGGTTTCTGGGGATGGAACCTCAGGTCCTCATGTGTGCAAAGCACACACCATACCAACAACACCAACAGAGTCATCTCCCACCTTGGAGAATGTTCCACAGGTGTGGGGGTGTGTTCTGAATGCTAGGTCCCCAGCTGGTGGCAATTTGAGAATTGGATCCTCCTGGAGGCAATGTATTGTCGGGGGTGGGCTTATAGGTGTTATAGCCAGCTTCCCCTTGCCAGAGTTTGGCACACTCTCCCATTGCTGTTGGCCAGGAGGTAATGTCCACCCCTGCGCATGCCATCGTTTTCCCCTGCCATGGTGGAGCTTCCCCTCGAGTCTGTAAGCCAAAATAAACCCTTTTCTCCCACAAGCTGCCCTTGGTCGGTGTTATCTGCAGGCAACGTGAACCCGACTGCAACAATAAGCGTCTGAGCTGTTTGCTAATTCTTGGGCTCATGTGATCCCCCTGCCTCAGCCTCCTAAACAGGTGAGATTACAGGCATGTACCATGACATCCAACATGAGTGACAGGCGGGACCATGTTCAGAACAAAGGACCAACATGGCGATTGCACCCTCCGATGCCATGTTCCCCATATTGCTGAGCGGGACTTGCGCCAGCAGTTTCAAGACTCCCCAGCCGGGCACTGGCCAATCCCATACCCCAGCTTTGACCTCTGAGGCCCTGCTCCTTCCTGTCCTTGAAACAGTTACACTCCCAAGCCTTCCCCTGACTTCTAACTAACACGTCATCTTCCCCCACCCAAACCTTTAAAGGACTCCATCTTCGGTCCCAGACACAACTTCCTGGCCTTGTGCCTCGAGACCCGTGCCCCTCGCCTGAGAGCTGTGCCAAATAAACCTGGTCTGATCTGGTTCCTAGCGTTGGTCAAGCCTTTCAATGAAGCACAAACGTGACCACAGATATAACTAAGGTTCCAAATCACTTGCCTTTGAGTTCATGGGAAGGGATGCTATCTTAATTGGAACCTTGAAAAAGAGGGTTCAAGGCCGTCTCTGAGGTGAGACAAATCAAAGAAGGGCGGCCTTTCTCTGTGCTGGCTTTTAGCAAACCTTAGCTCTGACCGTGCACGAGGAGCCCAGACTTTGGACGAGAAAGCAGCCTGGCTGTGTGTCACCTCCAGGACAGTCTGGTGAAATCCTGAGGGGTGGGCACCAGCGATGAGCTATGCCCACGCTCCTGGTGCTCGGAAACTGGGAAAGAATGGAGGGCTGCTGTTTTAAGCCCCCCGAGGCTGTAGTAAAGGGTCATGCAGTGCCAGGAAGTACGTATGTGGACTGGCTGCACAGTGCCGGTCCATGGGCTGCAGGGAAGCACTCACTTCCCCCCTTAGGAAGCTAAGGGGTGCCAGAAGGAAGGGAAGTCTAGGGTGAGGGTGCATCAGAACCCTGCAAAGAATATCAAGCCATTGCTCCCAGGAGCAGGTCAGAAAGGATTACATGAGTGACTAAGTTGTGGGCTGAGCCAAGACAGCTACCCTTCAACCCATTTATTTTTGAAAGGAAGCAAAGAAAAAACAAAACAAAAACAAACACCAGAAATGGATATAGTCACTAAAAATAACCCTTAAGGAACTTTTAGTATTCTTGTTGCTAATTATAAAGATTTACTCCTTCCAGAATTCCTGACCTCAAGAAAGAGCTTGCATAAAGAGTTTTGCTCCTTTACTGGAAAATTAGTGCATGTGGGGTGTGTGTGTGTGTGTGTGTGTGTGTGTGTGTTGGTGCGTGGACACATTTCTTGGAAAGGGACCAGGCAGTGCTAAAGGACTGGACGATCTGCAAAAGACTCACTTCCTGCTGGACAATATCTAGTTCCCACTCCCTACCCCCCACCCCTAGATCCTAAACCCCCCAGACCTCCAGGCACTCCTCTTCCCCTGACTCCATGGACTGGAGACAAGTTAGCCAAACAAACTCAGGAAGTGGTAAGAGATCTGGAAAGGCAGGAAGTTCATGGCACAGGAGGAAAAAGCCAACCATAGACTGCCCTGATGTTCAAGGAAGAGGGTGGGGGAGCGAGAGAAATGAAGGTCACCTCAAGGTCACTTGGCATGAAGCCTTCAATGTTGTACTTAAGCTTGGAAATCAAAACTGGCACAAACAGTTGGTCAAATCTCCTGGGACCATTCACACATGAACATTCATAGTGGTAAACAGCCCACCTCCCCACCCCCCACCCCTCCCACCCATCCTCCTTAAAGCCCTCAGTAAGCACAGAGGAAGAGAAAACTCAGCCAAAGTTTGTTGCTGGGAGACCAGCTGGGCCAGAGCCCAAAGTCAGGTCAAGTGTCTGGAGAAGTCTTGACCTGTGTGTACTTTCTGGGAGCGGAAAAGGAAAGAAGAGCTAACCTGTAGATCACTCCATGTTGGTGCAGAAACATGAGAGCAGACGTGACCTCAGCAGCATAGAACCTGGAACGAGGCTCATCGAATTTTCGGGACCGCTGAATCTGGAACATGAGGTCTCCACCGTTTACATATTCCATGACGAAAAAGAGGCGGTCCTGCAAGGAGACAAGAAAACCCCACTGAGGTCACGTCACTGCGGCTCCTACGTGGATCAGCATATCAATGCCTGACAGGACGTCGCCAGGACTCAGAGTGGAGAAAGGGCCCACGGTGGGTGAAGGCCTGGTGCCATGATCCAGAAGGGAGACCGAAGAATGAAACAATAAGCTAGGCCAGGGCACGAAGTGTTATCTAAAACCCCGTCTTCCAGGGTTGGGGAGGTGGCTAAGTTGGTAAAGTACCTAGCACACGCAAAGCCTTGGGTTTGAAATCCAGTACCCCATAAAGTGGGTGTGGTGGGGCAGGATCAGGATTTCAACTAAAAATAACCCTTAAGGAACTTTTTAGTATTCTTGTTGCTAATTATAAAGATTTACTCCTTCCAGAATTCCTGACCTCAAGAAAGAGCTTGCATAAAGAGTTTTGCTCCTTTACTGGAAAATTAGTGCATGTGGGGTGTGTGTGTGTGTGTGTGTGTGTGTGTGTGTGTGTGTGTGTGTTGGTGCGTGGACACATTTCTTGGAAAGGGACCAGGCAGTGCTAAAGGACTGGACGATCTGCAAAAGACTCACTTCCTGCTGGACAATATCTAGTTCCCACTCCCTACCCCCCACCCCTAGATCCTAAACCCCCCAGACCTCCAGGCACTCCTCTTCCCCTGACTCCATGGACTGGAGACAAGTTAGCCAAACAAACTCAGGAAGTGGTAAGAGATCTGGAAAGGCAGGAAGTTCATGGCACAGGAGGAAAAAGCCAACCATAGACTGCCCTGATGTTCAAGGAAGAGGGTGGGGGAGCGAGAGAAATGAAGGTCACCTCAAGGTCACTTGGCATGAAGCCTTCCAATGTTGTACTTAAGCTTGGAAATCAAAACTGGCACAAACAGTTGGTCAAATCTCCTGGGACCATTCACACATGAACATTCATAGTGGTAAACAGCCCACCTCCCCACCCCCCACCCCTCCCACCCATCCTCCTTAAAGCCCTCAGTAAGCACAGAGGAAGAGAAAACTCAGCCAAAGTTTGTTGCTGGGAGACCAGCTGGGCCAGAGCCCAAAGTCAGGTCAAGTGTCTGGAGAAGTCTTGACCTGTGTGTACTTTCTGGGAGCGGAAAAGGAAAGAAGAGCTAACCTGTAGATCACTCCATGTTGGTGCAGAAACATGAGAGCAGACGTGACCTCAGCAGCATAGAACCTGGAACGAGGCTCATCAATTTTTCGGGACCGCTGAATCTGGAACATGAGGTCTCCACCGTTTACATATTCCATGACGAAAAAGAGGCGGTCCTGCAAGGAGACAAGAAAACCCCACTGAGGTCACGTCACTGCGGCTCCTACGTGGATCAGCATATCAATGCCTGACAGGACGTCGCCAGGACTCAGAGTGGAGAAAGGGCCCACGGTGGGTGAAGGCCTGGTGCCATGATCCAGAAGGGAGACCGAAGAATGAAACAATAAGCTAGGCCAGGGCACGAAGTGTTATCTAAAACCCCGTCTTCCAGGGTTGGGGAGGTGGCTAAGTTGGTAAAGTACCTAGCACACGCAAAGCCTTGGGTTTGAAATCCAGTACCCCATAAAGTGGGTGTGGTGGGGCAGGATCAGGATTTCAAGGGCTTCTTTTGTTTTATAGCAAGGTCAAAGCTAGTCTGGGATACACAAACCTGGTCTCAGGAAAAAACAAAAACAAAAAGGCCAAGGAGATGGTTCAGTGGATAAGCATTTTTGCTGTCTAAGGATGAGGGTCTCTCTTGAGCTGGAGACCAGATTTTGACTCTCCAGAACCCACGTAGAAAGCTGGCACGTCGGGCTGGAGAGATGGCTTATTGGTTAAGGCACTCGCCTCCGAAGGCCTAAGGACCCATGTTCGACTCTCCAGATCCCACGTGAGCCAGACGCACAAAGATGAGGTAAGAGCAAGGTCGCACATGCCCACTAGGTGGCGCAAGCGTCTGGAGTTCGATTGCAGTGGCTGAGGCCCCAGTGCACCAATTCTCTCTCATGCTCTCTCCAAAGAAGAAAAGAAACAAAGAAAAGCTGGCATGTTTATGCATATCTATAGCCCCTGTCCACGTGGGAGGCTGGGGTGAGAAGAGAACCTCTGGTCCTCACTGATTGACAGTGATTCCAGGTTGACGGAGAAGGACACTGGAATATTCTCCCATGTCCCCCATAAGCATGTGCATGGGATGTACGCATCTGCACACACACATGTGTACACCACACATACCCTCCACACACAGAGATGCCAAAAAAAAATCTGTCCTTTTGTGAATATCGGCTTGATCTAGCAGCATCCGCCTGAAATGGACAGAAAGGAAAGCTGGGTATGATTTGGGTCATGCCACGTGATGTGGCTCTAATCAGCCCTCCCAGCTTATGGAAGTAGTAAGTATCTTCACACATACGTCAGATTGAATTATGAGTCTCCCCCGCACCCACACACGCCCCCAAAAAAGTGCAGGTTCTACACCTGAAATGTACGCATGTTGCCTTCTGGGCAAAGGATTCTGCGGGTGTGATTTCAACCACGGAGTCGTAAACCACAAAGCCACGGATGGAGTGAGCCACGGGAAGCTGGAAGATGCGCTGGCCTGTTTCTGTACGCACACCTGTAACCCATGGAATCTCTGAGGGAAAGCCACCTAGGGTGCCGACAGCTTGAGTTTTGGCCAGGTAGAACTGTGAGGAAACAGGTCCCATTGTTTGAAGCAACCACGTGTGTGATCTTCGGTTATTTAGTGACCTCAGGCACACCCATAGCCTCTAGGGCCCTCTACACAAATGACTCACATGCTCAGACCTTCGTTCTAGACCTTTCCGTCATGCTCCAGACCCAGGTATCCAATGGTGCTTCTGATGTCCCTCCAGATGCCTCCCAGGCACTCAAACCCACAAAAAACGTGTCCAAATGAACTCCATCATCCTCCCCAGCAAACTAATCCTCTCAGGTCAGGCCTCTCCCTTCATCCGACTTTACAAGTCCGAACCCCAGGTGGCGTCCTAAATCCATCTTGTCCCTCATCCCAGACACCCTCTCTCACCAAACCTTGTTGCTTTTGCCTGTTGCACCTCTGCACTTCTTTCATTAAACTTCTTCTTATTTATTTATTTGTTGTTTTAGAGACAGAAAGAGAGAAGAAGAAGTGGCGTGCCAGGGCCTCAGCCACTGAACTCAAACTCCAGACACTTGTGCCACCTAGTGGGATGTGACCTCGCGGTTACCGCACCTTTGTGTGTCTGGCTCACGTGGGATCTGGAGAAAAGACCGAACACGGGTCCCTGGCTCGCAGGCAAGCGCCTTAACGGCTAAAGCCATCTCTCCAGCCCCACCTTTCCACTTCTCATTGCTGGGACCACCTCTGTGACGCAAGCAACTTTCACCTCTTGTCTACATCTTTGCATCGTCTTGTTTGTGACATTCTTTACATTGATTCTACTTCCCTGTCCCAAAGCTGGTCTCACTACAGGCCGAGGACGTCTGCGGAGATGGAAATGTGGTTGTAACCCATCCCCGGTCCTCCTCTCACTGTGCTGCTTAATTCTTTCAAAGCTTCTTGCCGCTCTTAGGCTATACAGAGAAGCATCGACAGTATCATAAGACTTGCATGTTCCTCTGAGTCATCTACCTTTCGGGTAGCCCATTTCCCTTTGCTCCAGGACCTTCACTCGTGTTTTCGCTGCTTGGAATTCCTTGCCCAGTCTCCTCCGTCACAGTGAATCCCGCCTCGCGTGTGGATTTCAGGACATCCGGTTTTCCTCCAGGAGGCTTCCCTTAACATTTCTGCCAAGGTCCACCCCCCCCAACCCACCCCCGTTCTATGCCATATCCCTGTTGTAGCATTCATCTCAGTGGAGCTGGGTAACGATGACCCACTCAGTCAATCTAAGTTTCACGAAGATGGAAGCTGTCGATAGCTCTTACCTGTCTGAGCCAACTAGAGACCTCAAAGAGAAGTTGGGACAAGCACTTGGAGCTGTGACGATAGTTCAGTTGGTATAGTGCTGGCCTACCAGGCAGAAAGTCCTGCACTGGAATAGCTAGCACTTTCATAAACCAGGTATGGTGGGGTAAGTCTGTAATCCCGGCCGGCACTCAGAGGCAGAAGTAATAGGATTAGGAGTTCAAGGTCATCCTCAGACAGATAAGCAAGTTCAAAGTTAGCTTTGGCTACATGAGACATTGACCAAAAAAAAAAAAAAAAAAAGTGAATAACTAAAAAGTGAACACTGTGCACCGTATAAGAAGGCCCCAAACGGCTGCACGTGTGTACTGTTAGTGAGGTGAAGATGAATCAGCCTGCTGTAGGGAGCCGCCTGCCCTTGGGACGTGGAGGGAGATGGCCGCCTGACCAGTGGAGAGATGCTGTGACGTCACAGTCAAGTGGCCTTCCCTTTGAGGAACACATCTTAAGTAGGATAAACAACCTCAACACACATGAATGAACTCAGTATACGCTCAGTAAAAATCTGGTTTTTCGGGGCTGGACAGATGGCTTAGTGGTTAAGCACTTGCCTGTGAAGCCTAAGGACCCCAGTTCGAAGCTCGATTCCCCAGGACCCATGTAGGTCAGATGCACAAGGTGGCGCATGCATCTGGAGTTCGTTTGCAGTAGCTGGAGGCCCTGGTGTGCCCATTCTCTCCCTCCCTCTCTCTCTCTCTCTCTCTCTGTTGTTAATAAATAAATAAAAATAAACAATTTTTTTTTAAATCTGGCTTTTCCACCGAATGTCATAAGCGGAAGAAGTTTTGTTGCTTGAGTCCCTTACAGTTCTCCACCAGCTAGGACCAACCCTGGCACGTGGCAGGCTTCTAGGATGCTGGTATTGTGCGCTGAGATTCTCAAGTTCCCACCCCATATACTCTCATTGCTACACATTCCAAAGAAACCCAGTGTTGATGACCCATGTTATTTCTCCTGTTAACCTCCTCACGTTAGTCCACCTGGAACGTAAGCTTTATGACATTTTCTTCCCCACGCAGCGCCGGCTCGGCTCCATGTGCACAGCCCCAAAGCAACGCTTCTCACGTATTTGTAATGCTTGAGGGAAGGATTCCGTTTTCCTCTCTCCACCCTCTATGCAGCATGGGCGGATTGTCCTTGACCTCCTCTTACTCGAACGCCTTTGAGAAGCATGTTTTGATGCACAGGAGAACCTCAAGTCATTCTGGGAACTGCTTAATTATATAAACTAAAATCAAAAGAAAGCTGGCAATCCTGCAGCTACCCATTAATCCCCTCTTGGCACTCGCAGAAGACAAAATAAAACCCCAACTTCCTGGTAAAGTAAGCAAATATGTCTTCTGAGGTAATCAAAGATTTTAAAAGCCTTATTCCACCCTCTCCTCCCTTAATCTCCCGTGAATGTCTAACATGTTGCGGTCTTGTGATAGCAAGAGACATAATAAAATTAGGAAGGGGATTATGTGTCATGGCCATTTAGGGTAAGAATTGCCAGGAGGGCTACTGGCCTCCATTTTCCAGAGCACTCGCCTTCTTGCCTTTGAAGGCAACCCCAGACCCTCTTGACCTGCTCACCCTTCAAGGGATGATGGCTCCACAGGGGCTTCCTCCAACAGCACTGCGTGTCCTGCCAGTCGGATGTGTTTGGACACACGTTCTTCTCCATGTGTTACAGCTGTTAGATGTGCAGAGATTCTATCACTTTTCATGGGGGGAGGGCAGGGGAGGGGAGGGAAATATATGTTTTTTTGTATGTAAATATAGAAGGTGTCAATAAAAAATTAATTTAAATTAAAAAAAAGATTCTATCACTTTTCATGGGGGGAGGGCAGGGGAGGGGAGGGAAATATATGTTTTTTTGTATGTAAATATAGAAGGTGTCAATAAAAATTAAATTAAAAAAAAAAAAGATTCTATCACTTTTCATGGGGAGGGCAGGGGAGGGAGGAAATATATGTTTTTTTGTATGTAAATATAGAAGGTATCAATAAAAATTAATTTAAATTAAAAAAAAGATTCTATCACTTTTCATGGGGGGAGGGCAGGGGAGGGGAGGGAAATATATGTTTTTTTGTATGTAAATATAGAAGGTATCAATAAAAAATTTAAATTAAAAAAAAGATTCTAAATTAAAAAAAGATTCTATCACTTTTCATGGGGAGGGCAGGGGAGGGGAGGGAAATATATGTTTTTTTTGTATGTAAATATAGAAGGTGTCAATAAAAAATTTAAATTAAAAAAAAGATTCTATCACTTTTCATGGGGGGAGGGCAGGGGAGGGAAGGGAAATATATGTTTTGTTGTATGTAAATATAGAAGGTGTCAATAAAAAATTAATTTAAATTAAAAAAAGATTCTATCACTTTTCATGGGGGGAGGGCAGGGGAGGGGAGGGAAATATATGTTTTTTTGTATGTAAATATAGAAGGTGTCAATAAAAAATTAATTTAAATTAAAAAAAGATTCTATCACTTTTCAATTTTGCATGAGTTGCCCAGCAAAAGAGTAGACATAGAACAGTCTGCCTCCGATGCACCCCCCCCCAGTGAGTGGAGCGATTCCTCCAGGGAACCTAAGGGAATTGTGCAGTTCCATCTCATTTCCTTTTCTTTTTCCAAGGCTCCGGATTGAACTCAGGGCAGTGATCTAGGACGGAACCACTTTTTGTGCCTCTAAGTCCACATCATCTAAGCTCTCAACTCAACAGGTCTTTCCTTGGGTGCCTACTCCTCAAGTTAGGTGTCTGGGAGAGCTAAAACAAAACAAAACCAAAAAAAAAGATGATGCAAGTTATGGCTTGGGTATCCAGGAACACAAAATATAAGACAAGAGACTGCAAGCAACACACAACCCAGGAGCCTTCTGTTCTACATTCTCCAGGATCTACTCAGATTGTGAAAGCTGTCTGTCAGGCTTGTATCTTGAACAATCTCTTGTCATCTAGGCCTTATCACTTATAGAAGATCATTATAGGAAACAGTCAGACAATAACTCTTCCTAGAGGGTTTCCATGATACTGATGTTCTGATGGGACTGGCCATTGCTACAGGGGTTGTGTCGAGGTCCACCTGAACTGGAAGAAAGGACATTCTTAGGTGGGAAAAGAGGGAAAGGCCTGACAAGTTGGAAGCACAGCTGTGGAGGATGGAGGTGAAGGGAAGTGAATGTGGCATGTACGAGTGAGGGAGATAGGATGACCCAGTTAAAAACCAAAATCAGGGCTGGGGAGATGGCTTAGTGGTTAAGGCTCCTGCCTCCTAAGCCTAAGAACACTGGTTCCAATCTCCAGCAGTTCCAATCTCCAGGTCCCACGTTTAGTCAGATGAAAAGTGACGCAAGGGCGCAATGCCGCACTTGACCACAAGGGGGCGCACGAATCTGGATTTTGTTTGCAGCAGCTGAGACACTGCTGGCACGCCCATTCTCTATCTGTCTCCCTCTCCCTCTCTGTCTCTCTCTGTGTCTCTCTCTCAAAAAAAAATCAGGGCTGGAGAGATGCCCAAAGGGGTAATGCTCCTTCAACCCAGCCATAAGGATCCGAGTTCAGATCTCTGTCACCCAGACGAAAGCTGGGCATGTCGGTGCCCTCCTGCCATCCCAGTACCGGGAAGGTGGAGACAGGAGGATTCCTGGTGCTTTATGGATAGTTAATCTAGCCAAACTGGCGAGCTCTACGTTCAACGGGGAAACTTTGTCTCAAAAACAAAACAAAAGTAAATAAACTGGATAGTAATTAAGGAAGATACCTAATTCTGACCTCTGTTCTCTGTATACATGCACACACATATGCCCATGTAATTGGACACATTTATGTACACACACACACACACACGCCAAGAAATGTATGCCCCAAGCAAACACAAAAACAGAACAGGGGCCAGAGAGATGGCTCAGTGGTTAAGATGCTTGCCTGCAAAGCCTAAGGACCCAGATTCAATTCCCCAATACCTATGAAAAGCCAGATGCACAGGGTGGGACCTGCATCTGGAGTTCGTTTACATTGACTAGATGTCCTGGCATGCCTATTCTCTATCTGTCTCTTTCTTTCTCAAATAAATAAAATCTTCAAAACAAAAACAAACAAACCAACTTGGCTATCCAAAAAATGCTATCCAAAAACCAGTACTTAAGCCCAGGGTTTGAGCAGAGGTGGGAAATAAATAACCTTGGAAATTATTTGAACTTTAAAGTGATATAATGAAAGCTGACTTTAAGGAAAGTTCTCTAGAAGCAACGGACTATAAGAAGGCAGCTCAAAGTTAGTCCATCTTTAGTCAGGCATGGTAGCACACAACCGTATTCCTAGCACTTGAGAGATGGAGGCAAGAGGCAGACAGAAGTCAGCTTTGGCTACATGGTGTCCCAAACAAACAAACAAACAAACAAACATAAAACAAAACAAAACAAAACAAAACAAAACAAAAAACCAAAAACTAGGGCTGGGAAGATGGCTCAGCCGTTAAAGGTGCTTGCTTGTAAATCCTAACAGCCTGGGCTCAGTTCTCCAGTACCCACGCAAAGCCAGAGAGACACAATGTGGTGCATGCGTCTGGAGTCCATCTGCAGTGGCAAGAGGACCTGGGTACACTCATACTCTCTCCTTCTCTCGTAAATAAATACATAATTTTTAAAAACATTTTATTTATTTATTAAGAGCAAGTGAGAGAAAGAGAGAGAGAGAGGCAGGTAGAGAGAGAGAGAGAGAGAGAGAGAGAGAGAGAGAGAGAGAGAGAGAGAATGGGAATGCAAGGGCCTTCTGCCCCTGCAAATGAACTCCAGAAGCATGTGCCACTTTGTGCATCTGGCTTACGTGGATATTGGGGAATTGAACCTGGTTTCTTTGGATTCACAGGCAAGTGCCTTAAGTACTAACCGTCTCTCCAGCCCTGAATTAGTTTTTTAAAGGCATGTACTACCACGCCAGTATAATTTTTATATTTTTATTTGCAAGGAGAGAGAGCGAGAGAGAAAGAGAGAGAGAAGACAGAGAGAGAATGGGCACACCAGGGCCTCCAGCCACTGCAAATGAAGTCCAGGTGTGTGCACCCCTTTGTATATCTGGCTTTATGAGGGTCCTGGGGAATTGAACCTGGCTTGGTAGGCAAGTACCTTAACTGCTGGGTCATCTCTCCAGCCCAATAAAAGTATTTTTAAAAGACCAAGTTATTCCGTCTTTTTCCCACTTCCACTATCCTATTATGTTTAATTGTTGTTATTTTTTATGTGTAAGATGCTTAGAATTAAACTCAGGGTCAGTCCCTCCCCCTCCATCCCTCCGTCAAATTATCACTTTTTATTCTTAGAGCCAACCTTATCATCAATACCATCACCACTTTGAACTACCTGATATATCATATTACTTTTTGGGGGGAGGGGGGTGTTTCAAGGTAGGCTCTCACTCTAGCCCAGGCTGACCTGGAATTCACTGTAGTCTCAGGGTGGCCTCGAACTCACGGTGATCCTCCTACCTCTGCCTCCCGAGTGCTGGGATGAAAGGCAATAAGTACCCAGGTTCGATTCTCCAGCATGCACATAAGCCAGATATACATGGTGGCACATGTGTCTGGAGTTCCTTTGCCACAGCTAGAGGCCCTGATGTGTCCATTGTCTCCCTCTCTCCCCACCTCTCTCTCTTTCTCTCTCATTTTTTTTCTCTGCTTGCAAATAAATATTAAAAAAAAAAAATCTGCCCAGTCACATGTCCAGTATGGAGACCTGGATATACATCTTGCCAGGATTTCGTGTTCTGTACAAAGCCTAGGAACCACCTAGAATCTCGTCTGCCCAGACTGAACAAAATAATGTCAAAGGTAAAAAAAAAATCTGTCTTGATGTCACCAAGAAATCATTTAAGCCAAAATAAATAAATAAATAAATAAATAAATAAATAAATAAATAAATAGAAGAATGAGAGTTTCTCACTGGAGTCCACTGGATCTACTCAGCTATTTGAAGTCCAAGTTCAGGAAGGATGGAATGCTTTCCCTAAGTCTTCCTAAACATTCAAAGGAGTGTTTCAAGATCGTTTGCTCAACTCAGCCAAGGGCTCCCTTGTCCTTGACCAACACTCTTCTCACGGCTCAGGCTGCCCACCACTAGCTACAGCAAGGACTGCATCCGCCTCCACTTGTGGCCCCACGTACCTTCCCGTGCCCCAGGTCAGTAGCCTGGAGCAGGTACTCTCGGAGGCCGTTTCTTCGCAGTGGTCGTGTGACTCAGTGCACGGGAACTGAATGAGCGACCCTGTTCTCCAGCTCAGCCATGCTGTAGACTGGCCCCACACAGAAGCAGACAAGCTCAGGAGGCTTCTACTCTGATGCCAAAAACTCAGATTACCCTGATCATTGCCTGGGTCAGCGGAAAAAGTCACCCCTCGCCCCCCCCCCCAAGGTCAAGCTTGAGTTCCGATTTCTAGGGGGCTTACATGCCAAATGCCACTGTCAACAAAGCCCATGGCACTGGCTTAGGTCCACCCTGGACCATTTTATTGCGGCTGCTGTTGCTGTTTTCTGTATCTTCACTCTCTTGTTCGTTTGCTTGCTTAATGCTATTTAGAAAGAAAGCCTGCTAGCAAAGCAGTGGATTGGAGGTGCCGTCATGAATGTTAAACTGACCTATCAACTCGGGGACAGGTCACCGAGGAAACTTTTTTTTCCATCTTGGACGTGTGTACAGAGCAACTTCTCAGTTAACGGAATAGTTTACTTCTCGGCCAGCTATCCGTATCGTGACAGTTCTTTCCTGAAACTTTTCTTTCCTGAGAATATGCAAGTTCTTGTGATAATTTTGTTTAAAAGTTTTTTGTTTATGTTTATTTATTTATTTGAGAGAGAGAGAGAGTGGACGCACCAGGGCCTCCAGCCACTGCAAATGAACTCCAGATGCATGCGTCACCATGTGCATCTGGCTTACGTGGGTCCTGGGGAATCAAGCCTCGAACCTGGGTCCTTAGGCTTCACAGGCAAGCGCTTAACCGGTAAGCCATCTCTCCAGCTCCCCTTGTGATCATATTTAAGGAAAAAGTAAGGTTAGGAAGCCAAACCCAAATAAGGAAGATAAAGCAATATTCCTCTTCAACTGTGGGAAAGAAATGTGATCTGCTTAGATGGGCATCTGCATCTAAGCAGTTGATCACACCTTAAAGAGGGGAGCAGAGTGGGGAAGGATTTCCTTCGTGCTTTTCTGGGTCCCGTGTGACACTCAGAGCTGATCACACCTGTAAGAGCAATGACAAAACAAGTATCTGCTTAGCCTGACAACCTGACACTCCTCCGCGCATTCTGTGCACTCCACACACGACGACCTGTGTACCCAATGCTTTTCCACTTGCAACGGGTCTGCATTTGCCAGGATTTCACTCACGCCTGGCAAATTCAACCACTCCGACCTTGCCCTGAGCTTTCCTGAGCTACCATCTTAGCATTCCACCTGCACTCATCTGGTCAGGATTCATCAGAAGAGTCTTGGCAGAAGCACGTCACAGTCCTGGACTCTGCTGGTCAGACCACGTGGTCAGCATGGTGTCCGCATTTGAGCTCAAGCCCGAGAAGAACAATAGGAGGGTGAAGAGAGGCCATGGCCTACAAGGAGCAACGTGGCCACGGTCAGCTCCAGTGATTCTGTTTCAGGGGGAGCGGCCAGGGTGAGCTGAATCAAATCACACACAAATGAACTAGCAGACCAAAGAGACCACTGAAGGGGAAGAAATTCTGCCATTCTGCAAAGACGTTCATGCGGCACAGAGCTGCTGTCTGTGTGGCCATCCAAACTAAGGCCAAAGGGCAGAAGATAGAGCAGTCAAGGCCCCTTTTGTTATAGCAGACCAAAGATGTCTACGAGTGCCAACCCTCTGCCACCATGGAATCCCACTGCGTTGTTCTGCAGGGAGCTCCTTCCAACCTGAAAGGTGCCGGCCTCAACTGGATAATCAGGCTGCAGGGTTATTAACAGAGACACTTTGTTCATGGAGAGGCTCGGCCAGATGAACCGGCAGAGTATCAGAGTCCCTCGGAAGCATTTGAAAGCATACAGACTTCCAGGCCCCTCTGTCAGAGCCTACCAATTCTGCGGTGGCCCCTGGAATATGCATTTATACTCAATGCCCTGCCCCCGCCCACGAAGCTGCTCCTGATTAATCGGGGCTGGAAACAGGGGATTAAGCAAGTGCCAGCAGACATCCCATCAGATTTAGTAATCTACTGCATTTTGTTCTGTGTTTGCTCCTGATAATTTCATGACTAGAATATACATTCTTGGACCGCGGGGGATGTTGTTTAACCCAGCGTACTGATAGGCAGACACACCCATCAAAAGCATGTCTTTAAAAAAATTATTTTTATTTTTATTTATTTATTTGACAGAGAGGGGAAGAGGCAGAGAGAGAGAGAGAGAGAGAGAGAATGGGTGCACCAGGGCCTCCAGCCACTGCAAACAAACTCCATGTGCATGTACCACTTTGTGCATCTGGCTTACGTGGATCCTGGGAAATCGAACCTGGGTCCTTTGGCTTTGAGGGCAAGTGCCTTTATCTCTAAGCCATCTTTCCAGCCCAAAAGCATTTTTTTTTTTTTTTTAATGAACGCTATCTTCTATGGTTACCAGGGCTGCGCTGCCTGCATCTGGCAACACCCTTGTGATTGCTGTGACAGCAAAGAAGATATTTGAAAGAGGGAAAGTTATGCTATCAGACTAATGAAACAACAGGTCCTAAAGCAGGACAATTTCCTCGGAATCTTCTACCAGGAGAAGGAAAAGGCTAAAGCTAATGCCTGCCAGAGGATGATCTTGCTTCCCAGGAAGAGATTTCACACAGTTCTGAGAACATGTCAGACCACCTTGCAGGAAGAGACCAGAGATGAGAGAGTGATAAGTGGGACCACCTGGGTCAGGATGGTTTATTATGCATACGACTACCCTCTACTTAGCCCTAAACCTCATGTCAGTACCCCCGAGGAGAGATTTTGGGGTCACTAGACCTCTGTATTTGTTCCTCTTCCAATGTGGCTGCATTGGGTACATATCCCTCTGTTTTTCACTCTTACTTGCCTCTAATTGGCACGTCGGGGACTGGTGACCAAGCCTAGCTTGTTGGGGTAGCTGGGACTGAGGCTTAGACCCTAAAAAGTTTGTGAATAGGGCTGGAGAGATGGCTTAGCGGTTAGATGCTTGCCTATGAAGCCTAAGGACCCGGGTTCGAGGCTCAATTCCCCAGGACCCACGTAAGCCAGATGCACAAGGGGGCCGCACGCATCTGGAGTTCGTTTGCAGTGACTGGAGGCCCTGGCGCACCCATTCTCTCTCTCTCTCTATCTGCCTCTTTCTCTCTCGGTCTGTCTGTTACTCTCAAATAAATAAATAAAAATAAACAAAAAAAATTTTTTTTTAAAGTTTGTGAATATCCCCACAGTGCTTAACATCATGTTGGGCTCGTCTAAGTCACTCCCGCAGTGTCTAAGTGAAGCACTGACTATGTAGCCAATCCCTGTTGTGTAGTTTGTTTTTGTAATTGTAAGGTCATATGAAAATAAGCCAAGGGGGCTGGGGAGATGGCTTAGCAGTTAAGTTGCTTGCCTGCAAAGCCAAAGGATCCCAGCTTAATTCCCCAGGACCCACGTAAGCCAGAAACACAAGGGGGCACGTGCGTCTGGAGTTCGTTTGCAGCGGCTGGAGGACCTGTCATGCCCATTTTCTATCTGCCTCTCTCTCTCTCTCCTTCTCTCTCTCAAATAAACAAACAAATAAGATAAAATATTTTTAAGAAATAGAAAACAAAGCAAGGGCCTAAAGCTCCCTCTATCTGCCTCTCTCTCTCCTTCTCTTTCTCAAATAAGCAAACAAATAAGATAAAATATTTTTAAGAAATAGAAAACCAAGCAAGGGCCTAAAGATCCTTCTCCATGGATACAAAGCTGTAATTTGACAACATGGCCGTGTTTTCTTGTCCACTCAGCTGCCTTTTAGTTCTGTAGATATGTTCCTGGTTTCACACGCATGGCTGCCCCAAACCAAAGGAAGCACTTCACCTAAGCAAGAAGACACGGCTGACATCTCCACTCCGCGAAACCCCTTTCATGTTCAGATTCCTTTAATAAAACCGAAATTAAAACGCGCTAATCTCAGGAACCCGGCCAACTCGGAAATAATACACGAACGTACCCGTAAAACCCAATCCTGCGGATTCTGAACACTTGGTGACATTGTTTTAACCTCTACTCCAGGGTCAAGGCTGGTGGCTACACGCAGGCTGAGGCGGACTTCCGTAACACTTCACTAATACTTTCATTAGATGATGCGATAGAAGACAACCACGTTTTATTAATGTCTTTGATCTATGCACTGCCACTCAAGCTTACTCTGAACAGTGAGTGGTATAGCCATACAAAGCTGTTGGGCCATTTTGCGCCATCGGGAGAAGGTGCCAAATTCCAGTAGATGTTGTTTATTTAAAAATAGATGAGTTCAAAATCCAAGCCCTGCCATGCTGTCCACATGAGCAGGCATGGGTGCTTGCAGAACCAGAATGAAAACAGCCTGTGTTTAGGGTGTTCATAAGCCTTTTGTTCTTGACTGCCTGGAAAGGTGGCGAGGGACTCATAGCAGGAGGGGGTTTCAGGATGGGTTTGAAGCTCTGGTGCGAGCTGAAGGCTGTAATGCAGATAGAAGGCTGGCCTCTCTCAGTAGAGAAATCCCCCTAGAAATCTAACAGTGGCATGAGCGAGAAAAACAAGGTGGGCTCAGAAACCTGAATTAAAATGGCCCATGATCCCACTGGAGTCCGTCCCTGTTGGGGGTCCCCTTCTCTTCAGTGGTTAACAATTCATCTCTGACAGCTTTCCCCACCTGCATCTCCGCCTGGACAGAGCAGTAATGCAGCCTCAGCCTGGGTTTACGGCCTAACTCAGCTACTGCTTGACTATGTGAACTTGGATCAACTGCTTTGTTGATTTCTCATCTACAAAAATCCAGATTCAATAGTAGCTACTACAGAATACATAAATTAGGTTATCTTTTTTTAAAAAAAAAAATTTTTTTTTGGTTTTGGTTTTTTGAGGTAGGGTCTCACTCTGGCCAAGGCTGACACCTGGAATTCACTGTAGTCTCAGGGTGGTCTTGAACTCACGGCGATCCTCCTACCTCTGCCCCCCAACTGCTGGGATTAAAGGCGTCAGCCACCATGCCTGGCAAAATATTTTTTTAATATTTTATTTATTTTTGAGAGAGACAAAAGAGAGAGAATGGGCACAGGCCCCTAGCCACTGCAAATAAACTCCAGACACATGTGCCTCCTTGTGCATCTGGCTTACGTGGGTCCTGGAGAATCAAACCTGGGTCCTTAGGCATCACAGGCAAACCCCTTAACCACTAAGCCATCTCTTCAGCCCCAAAATATTTTTAAATTAATTATTTTATTTGAGAGAGAGAGAAAGAGAAAGAAGCAGAGAGACAGACAGAGAGATACAGGGTGCGGGGAGAGAATGGGCACACCGGGGCCTTTAGCCACTGCAAATAAATTCCAGGCACATGTGCCACCTTGTGAATCTGGCTTATATGGGTCCTGGGGAATCGAACCTTGGTCCTTTGACTTTACAGGCAAATGCCTTTATGACTAAGCCATCTCTCCAGCCCAAACATAGGTTTATCTTAATTATAGGAGCCTGGCCCATTACAAACTGAATGAGAATAGTTCTCATTTCTCATTTGCATGCCTCCATTCTATAGCTCTGTATGTATTTTGATGCTGTATAGAGTCCAAATCAGTCCGTTAGGTTAAATTACAGAGGGCTATCAACAAGTCAAGTTGGAAGAACAAGAAGCGCCCATGGAGTTAAGAGTGGACACCAAGGATGGGATGAATTCGTGATGAAGGAAGACTCCAGAAGTAAGCTGAAGAAGGTAAGGGAGCAAGCATTTCACAAGATCCCAGTCTGGGTCTCCCTAGTGCAGGAGAACACAAAAGACAGACATCTCTGAGCACTCTGTACCCTCCGCCGACAGTGGGGGGACCTTCTCATTTGAAGCCAACCAGCTCCTTTGTATTACTTTCCTTGTCATTGTGGCCAGAGCAAATTAAGGCAGGAAGAGTCCGTGTTTGCTCCGAGTTTGAGGGGCCAGTCTGTCATGACAAGGAAGGCAGCTGCACACCCCGCACAGCAGCAAACGCTGCAGTTTCCTCTCTCCTGGCACCAGGGCCTCAGCCACTGAAATCGAACTCCAGATGCTTGTACCACCCGGTGGGCACGTGCAACCTTGCTCTTGTCTCACCTTTGCGCATCTGGCTCACGTGGGACCTGGAGAGTCGAACATGGGTCCTTAGGCTTCGCAGGCAAGTGCCTGAACTGCTGAGCCATGTCTCTGGCCCACTATCTCCTTTTTAAGAAATTTTTATTTATCTATTCATTTATTTGAGAAAGAGAGAGAGAGAGTGAAGCAAAGAGAGAGAGAGAGAGAGAAAGAATGGGCATGCCAGGGCCTCCAGCTACTGCAAATGAATGCTAGATGCATGTGCCAACTTGTACATCTGGCTTATATGTGGGTCCTGGGGAATCAAACCTAGGTCCTTTGGCTTTGCAGGCAAGGGCCTTAACCTCAGCCCCACGATCTCCCTCTTAATGCAGCTCACATCCCCAGTCCACGGAATGGTGCTGTCCACAGCTGATGAACAGCACGTGAAGTGACCCTGCCAAAGAAGCTACCGACCAAAGACCCTCTCCCAAAGGGTCACTTGTCTTCTCTGCGGGGTCTTCATGGTCACTGGGAACAAAGTCCAATGCTTTCTAAATGTTAGCTCGTCGGGAAATTTTCTGAATCGTCTCTTCCGGGAAGCCACATCCCAATACTCTGCGTCTGTAGGTTGAGATTAGACCCTAAACTCCTGCCTGTCTAACAATCACTGATTGAGACAATGCTGTCTGTGGAGGGCGCCTATGTATTCATGAGATACTCAGACCACCTAACCGATAATGAACCTGTGCTGAACATGACAATCTTGGCCGTGGCCTTAAATTCTGAAATCGAGAGGGTTATTTAACTGGATGTTGTTGTTTTTGTTTTTGTTCACCTTATATTTTCAGCTGGACTTTCTCAGTCCTGAAGAGCAGGAATTATGCCTTCCAGACACATAATCGTCAACCAATAAAACAATTACCGGGGCTGGGGAGATGCTGCAGTTGATAAAATGCCGGTCATGCAAGCATGAGGATCTGGGATCAGATCCCCACCACCATGTCAGGAGGACTGGATGTGGCAGTAAGCACTACAATCCCAGTGTTGGGGAGGCAGAGACCCTGGGGCTACATGGCTAAGCTAGGTCTGGCTGAATCAGTGCTTTCTAGGTTCAATGAGAGACCTTGCTTAAAAAAAATAAGGTAGGGAAGATGCCTTATGTCAACCTCTGCCCTCCACATGCATGCACACACATGTATATGCATGCCACCCCCACCAAATAATAACTAATTAGATCTATCAATTGATATTATTAGCCATAATTAGTCCTCCTACACAGCTAAAACAGTCGAATTGCCAATGTGATTGAGCACTTTGTTCTAATTTTTTTTGGAGAGAGACACAGAGAGAGACAGACAGAGAGAGAGGGAGAGGGAGACAGATAGAGATGGGAGCGCCAGCAGTCTCTCAGCTGCTGAGAACGAAATCCAGATGTGTGCGCCCCCTTGTGGTCAAGTGCATCATTGCACCCTTGCATCACTTTGCATCTGGCTAAACGTGGGACCTGGAGATTGGAACCGCTGGAGATTGGAACCAGCGTTCTTAGGCTTAGGAGGCAGGTGCCTTAACCACTAAGCCGTCTCTCCAGCCCTCTTTTCTTCTTTTTAAAGAAGCCTCAAGGAAGGATCCACCGACTGGTAGTGTAAAAGGGCAGGCAAACCACTGGTCTTTCATGTACAGTGAAAGAAAATATTCCTCAGTTATCTTCTATTTCCTCGGTGAAGAACAGAATCAGTAAGCTGACGAGGAACCCCTATTTTCAACCACAGTATTATGGGAAAAAGTGTGCGCTACTGACTAAAAGCAATCTGATAGGAACCAAACAGACTGCTGGCGAGCTGGTTCACATCCAGCTCTACGTGACTTTTACTATACCTTGACCTGGAGTCAGAACCGTCATCTGCCGAGTTAGGACAGCGAAGTAATTATTGTCGAGTGACGTAGCTTCCTCGGGAGGAGTGATTCCTTCACTTTGGACTGCCAGGCTCTGCTTCAAACTAACTGGAAGTTTGGGGCATGACTTTCACATGTTATGTGTGCGCCTATACACATATGAATCCCCCCGCCCCCCCCACACACACACATGGAGAGGGAGAGAGACAGAGAGAGACTAATTAGCAAGAGCTCAAGTTTGGGGCAGTCACTCTGTTAGCATTTGCTAGACGCCAGCAGCGTGCCTCCGAAACACAGCCTGGGACTGGAGAGATGGAGAGATGGTGAAGGCGCTTGCCTGCAAAGCCTAAGGACCCATGTTCATCTCTCCAGATCTCACATAAGCCAGACGCACAGGGTGAGGCAAGCGCAAGGTCACACATGCCCAGTAGGTGGCGCAAGTGTCTGGAGTTCCACTGAAGTGGCTGAGGCCCTGGCACACCTATTCTCTCTCTCTCTCTCTGTCTTACTAAACACATTACACACACACACACACACACACACACACACACACAGCGCCTGATCATTCTTTAGCTTCTCTCGAAGTCCCCAGAAATTTCTACCCTTCACACTGTGCATTTTGTACACTGTAGGCTGTGGGCCCAAAGGAGAATATGTACACAGCATGCTAAAGAGACAAGAAGGAAGATGAGGCAGCAAAGATGAGGCCAAAGCACAAAAATCACTGCCTTGGGCCCATGATCCTGCCCTCCTCTCAGCCTGCCAGGGAGGATGGCCTCTGAGATGCCACCTCAGGCTATTTCTCTGAGCTTGGAGCCACCACCTTAAGCACTGTTCTTTTCTCACTAAGCCAAACCATCTGATGCATTTGATGCATGCCAATCACTGGACATTTATTCAAGTCCAATACGATGATATCCCCACCCCCTCAGTTATTATTGTGTACTGGTGATCGGGCCTAGGACCTCACTTACATGAAGCAGGTGCTCTTCCACTGGCCTATATGCCCATCAGCCCTTAATATTGTGGATGCCTTGAGTGGGACCAGACTGAACATTTGTCTTTATTAATAAATGTATTGGGGGCTGGAGAGATGGCTTAGTGGTTAAGACACATGCCTGCAAAGTCAAAGGACCTAGGTTCAATTCCCCAGGACCCACGTAAGCCAGATGCACAAGGTGGTGCATGTGTCTGGAGTTTGTTTGCAGTGGTTGGAGACCCTGGCATGCCCATCTGTCTCTCTTTCTCTGTTTTTTTCTCTCTCTCTCTCTCAAATAAATAAATTAATTTAAAATAAAGAAAGGAAGGAAGGAAGGAAGGAATGTATTGCACTCAGGAGGAAAGAAGTAGTGAGTTCAAGGCTACCCTGAGACTACATGGTGACTTCCAGGTCAGTCTGAGTTATATCAAGACCCTACTTCAAAAACAAACAAACAAAAAATTTAAAAAATGTATTGCTTGGTCAATTTATAGCCAATTCAAATTCAAACTTTTAAAAACAAATTAAGAGGCTGGAGGCATGGCTCAGCAGTTAAAGGCACTTGCTCGCAAAGCCTGAGGGTTCAGGTTCGATTCCCCAGGACCCACGTCAAGCCAGATGCACAAAGAGGCACACGTGTCTGGAGTTTGTTTGCAGTGGCAGGAAGCCCTCATGCATGCCCATTCTCTCTCTCTCTCTCCTTGCAAATAAATCATTTTTTAAAATAAGAGCACATATTCTTGAGTGCCTTAATAATATTCATCTATTTTGCAGGCACCTAAGGTGATTCAAATTACTCTCATTTTTTTTTATCATGATGGGCTCCTTGGACTCACTACTGGCAGAACTGTCATTCTTTTTCTTTTTTTTTTTTTTTGGTTTTGCGAGGTAGGGTCTCACTCTGGTCCAGGCTGACCTGGACTTCACTATGTAGTCTCAGGCTGGCCTCGAACTCTTGGCGATCCTCCTACCTCTGCCTCCCGAGGGCTGGGATTAAAGGCGTGTGCCACCACGCCCGGCTCAGAACTGTTATTCTATTGTATTGTTCTAACTCCTGACTATGAACAGAAGCCTTGTCCTTTCTTTGAACACATTCCATAGAAGTCAGATCCACCACCAGTTCTCACTGCCCAAACTCATTTCCTTTGGGAAGGAGTCTCTGTTTGGATGAGATAAAACTCTGCCAACTTGGTTAAAACAGAAGCCCTGATAAAGGAATAGTTCGGGGCTAGGGAGATATCCCAGTTAGTCAAGTGCTTGCTTTACAGGCGCGAGAACCTTTTTGATTTCCGGTTCCTTAATCCTAGTGCCGTTGGTAAAGACGAGGGTAACCCTGGAGCTCACCAGACAGCTCATCTAGTCTAATTAAAGAGCTCCAGGCTGGGCTGCAGGGATGGCTTAGTGGTTAAGGCGCTTGCTTGCAAAGCCAAAGGACCCAGGTTTGATTCCCTAGGTCCCACATAAGCCAGATGCACAAGGTGGAGTTTGTCTGCAGCGGCTGAAGACCCTGGCACACCCATTCTCTCTCTCACCCCCCCTTCTCTCTGTCAAATTTTTTTTTTTAAAAAAAAAAAAGCTCCAGGCCAATGAGAGACCCTGAAGGTGGTCAGATTTCACAAGGATTGGCACCCGAGATTTCCCTCTGGTCTCCAATCATACGCACATATTTGCATCAAGGCCCTCCCCCCCTTCCCACATACGAATGTGTCTACACACATATGAATACCCATATGTACACACGGAGAAGGGGGGGGAATAATTAGCAGGAACTCAAGAGACAGAGCTCACTGCAGAATTAACTATTCAACCCCACCAATGAAGGCCAGGATATGGTTCCCACGGACTTACAACCAAAGGTCAGCCAGTGACAACAGTTGCCTGTAGCTTAATAACACAGCCAGAAACTTCTGCTGTGCTCTGGTCATCCAAATGGAAAATTTACGAGGGGTACAGACAGATCGGTTCATAGACTGTGCCGTAAGCACTAGAAATAACTTATTTTTATAATTTATCTGAACAAAATGTAACGGCGAGGATAAGGTTGCTCAATGAATACGAGAGTAAGATGCCCAACTGGAGTGGATGGGTTCCTGGCTTCTTCCCCTGGAAACTGCAAAGCCAAATACAATGTACAGCTGTAGCCAATATCACCCTCTCTTATCTATTTCCATTCATAAACTTGGTACGGGGGTGTGGGGGGGGCAGGAAGCAAGGCAGGGGAAAGAAAGTAAATACCAAATACACGAAGGGAGATACAGTGACTTTTAAGTCCTTCGCCATTTAGGGAGACTTTTGCTAAGCTAGCACTCAATGGGTGTGCCTGCGGAAACACAGGGGAACAGATACAAGGAAACACAGGCAAAGACGTTCATAAATGCTTTCCCTTTGCCTGACACTATAGGAGCTATGTCACCACCCCGTGGCCCAGCAGGCTATCCCCACATTCATGGCCTTCCTCTAAATCCTAGCCTGCTTCCCCGATATCTCCCCAGGGAAGTATGAAGGTGAACATGGAAGCTGTGCCAACAGCACCTGGCCTTTTGGAATACCCATGAACCAGCAGACCTGGGGGGGCAGAGAACGCAGGACCGTGGCAAACAGACAGATGGACGTGGGGTACACTACAGCCTTGGAGGGCACACTAAAGACACAGCCCCCTCTGCATAAGGCAGGAGCAAATGAGCATGCCAACCGACAATGCCAGCAGCCAAAGCACGAATCAACTGGCCTGTTCTGTTTTCGAAACTTGCAGGAAGAATATTTTTCTGGGGCTGGCAACATGACTCAAAGCATCTGTGACCACTTATGGCTTAGAAATACAGATATTTTAGGTTAATTTTCCTATTGGGGAAAAAATATTTAAATTTTCCTTTTTACGAAAATGTGTCTGATCTTGAACATTAGCAGTGGCTAATTCTAGAACAAGAAAGAAAAGAGGGATCCTGCTGGAAACGCAAAAGTAATTTCTCAAAATTTCGTTACAACAGGTCTGATCTGCGCTGCGTGGCCCTAACACACACATCAGTTTTAGCCATTCGGAAGGCAAGAACAGCGCGTCTTTGAGCACGATGGTGGGGATAAATGTGCTTGAGCTTAAGTGGACAGAAGAAGGTGGCTGCCCCGTGGGTGGAACCCAAGAGAAATGCTGCATGACATGACGCCTGCTTCTCCTCATTGGAAAAATGAGACCACATTGCTGTTTTGCACTGAGGTTCTTGGCTCCCCACTGCCCACTGCCCACTGCCCACTGCCTGACCCTAGGGTTAAGCAGCATTCTTGCAAGGTACCTTTCGCAGTACGAAGCATGGAACCTAGAGGGTTTCATGCATGCTAGGCAAGTGCCCTACCACCAACCTACGAGCTAGCTTTTAGGTGTAAATTATTCAGGAGCGACATGACCACTCATTTCCTTCACTCTTCTGCCTACTTAAATAAAAGCAGCTGAAAGAACGCATAAAGCCAGAGAGATTGCTCATTGGTTTAGGCGCTTGCTTGCTATGCTCAGGCTCAATTCCCCGGTGCCCACATAAAGTCAGATGCAGTAGGTGGCACGTGCTTCTGGAGCGTGTTTGCAGCGGCCGGAAGCCCTGCTGTGCCCACACTTACTCTTGCTGTCTGCCTCTTTCGTGCTCAGATAAATAAATAAAATACTCCAAGAATGAGTGTGTAATTTATGATCCCAGTTCTGAAGAATGGCAAAATTGAAGTAGAACATTTCGAAGGATCAACAATGTACAAGGGTCATGTGACTTTAAAGCGTGATCTAGCAAGTTTAGAACGTTCCAGCTTTCTCCTTCATACGCTGGTTGAAGGTGAAGCCCAACAACCGTAGAAAGCAGATGGCCCTGTGACAAGCAACAGGCCCCTGCTGACAGCTCTTTTCCTCACACCCACAGGCGACAGCAGATACAATTCACAGGCCATACATCTGGACAGGCAAAGAGACACACATGACCAGAAGGTAGCAGAATCCTACAATACTAAGGAGCCCAAAACGAGAGCCCGAGAGAATAATAATTTCAAAAACTGCACATATGACTGTCTTCTTATATATTTATCATGCTGCCAGTTTTAGACCACTCGGGCATTTTTCAGTTCCTACAATTTGTACTGTCATCAAAAACGGGGTGCAGTCATCTTCAGAAAAGTCTTCCTGATTCTCCCTAGTTCTTCTTTCTATCTAATCTCTGAAAGAGAGATAGCATTCAGTCAGACTTTGTTTCTGGTGCAGGCTGCCGATGTTAATCTGAGTCCCTTGGGCTAGGTTTAAACATTTGCTTATTAGCACTGGCTTTTCTCAACCACCAAATACCATTTATTAAAGAAACCGCCAGTCCAAGGAAATCTGATAAGTCTGAGGCTACCAATTAGCACTGAGCAATACACCACGAATGGAAATTTCACTTGGAACTCCATTTTCACTAGCTTCAGGTATCAGAGAGCTAAGTCTATGTGTTTTAAGAGCAGTTAACTCGTTTCATCATAAAACGTTATTAACAGCAAAGAATTTGAAGACGAAAATCTTAGATAGTTAACAAGTCTTCATTCCACGTTAACAGGCCACCCTCCTCTGTGGTTATTTAATGATTCATATCATGAGTTTGCTAGGAAAATGTGCTCCAATTTAGGCAGAACCAGAATCACTAGACTAGTCAGGGTTATTCGCGTTGAAGAAAATAGAGTGGAGTCTGTCTGACCAAACGCTTTGTGAAATCCTTTCCTGTCTTTTTCAACATGGTCACAGTTGCTGAATTCTCTGTCCTGGAAGCATGCGAGGCTTCTCTTTAAAAAGGCAAGAGAAAAATAAACAGACTTGGCCTGTTTGACAAGAGTCCCAGATAGCTCTTTCCAAAGATGAGCACTTCCCTCACCACGTGGGGTTCTGAGAGCCCAGATTGTGAAGCCTGTGCTTATGAGTCTCCAGCAATTCAGAAATTATTTCAGCTGTTTTCATTTTAGGAATCAAGCAAGAACACCAAGTGGGAACAAACATGAACATGAACACACACACACACACACACTTTTAAAAGAGGCAACTCTGTTCCCAACCTCTCGCTCTCTTTCTGCTCAACTTCATGATCTTGAACTTGAAAGAAAGCGTACTACAATGCTGGTAACAGAAACGGGTGGCCTCCTCCTGGAATGTCACATGTTTGTTTATCCTGCTCAATCTAAAGCATTTTAAGTCTCCAGTCTGCTTTCCCTGGTCCTGGTCTTGGTCTTATCAAATGGAGCCATTTGCAATTTCATCAATATTGGCCCAGTTAGCTCTCTGCCTTTCTATCAAGCTCACCCCCTAGTGACATAAATTGTTAACTGCACATTACTTGGTGGTAAGCGTGCAGATGAAAAAACAAACAAAAAACAAGGATCCCTTCCTTTCTCTACTCAATAGTCTTACATGATTTCTAAGAATCTACTTAGGGTTGGAGAGATGTCTTAGTGGTTAAGGCATTTGACTGCAAAGCCAAAGAACCCAAGTTCGATTTCCCAGGATCCATGTAAGCCAGATGTACAAGGTGGCACATGCATCTGGAGTTTGCAGTAGCTGGAAACCCTGACACGCCCATTCTCTCTCTTACTCTCTCCCTCTTGCTCTCTATTTCTTTCCTTCTTTCTCTCAAATAAGTAAACAATAAAATTATTTAAAAACAGAAAAACTGAACGTTGACCTTTGAGATTTAAAAACTTTAAAAAGGGATGGAGGGATGGCTTAGTGGTTAAGGCGTTTGCCTGCAAAGCCAAAGGACCCAGGTTCGATTCCCCAGGACCCACGTTAGCCAGATTCACAAGGGGGTGCACACATCTGAAGTTTGTTTGCAATGGTTGGAGGCCCTGATGTGCCCATTCTCTCTCTCTCTCTCTCTCTCTGTCAAATAAATAAATTAATTAAATATTTAAAAAATTTTAAAAAAAAGAATACCCTTAGTAACATGTGAGTGCTACCTGAATATATGCTATTGATTTAAGTGCAGGAAAATTCCAATAATAAGCTCTACTTTAAACTTCAACCGTCAGTTAAAGAATACTGACAGACAAGGGACAGTGGCAGAGTGGGTTTCCAGGAAGCTGGCTGGATGGTGGGGTAAGCCTCATCTGATCTGCCATGGACCACTACACCCAAGGAACTGGTGTCCTGTCACGATAGAAGACACAAGCTATGGGGGCTGGAGGGATGTCTTAGTGGTTAAAATGCTTGTCTGTGAAGCCTAAGGACCCAGGTTTGATTCTCCAGGTCCCTCGTAAGCCAGATGCACATGATGGCGCATGCATCTGGAGTTCATTTGCAGTGGCTGGAGGCCCTGGCACACCTATTATCTCTCCTTCTCTCTCTCACGCTTTCTAGTAAATAAATAAACATAAAATAAAAGTAAAAATAAGTTTAGAAGACACGAGCTGTGAACTCTGACCCTCCCGCTCCAGCTCCATCTCACACCCATGTGAGTTTGAATTACTCACTGTCTACCTGATGGCAACTAAACTGGTTGGTCCTGCAGGTTCTGTTTAGCTCAGCCTGCAAAGGACTGGGGAAGCCATGCATTTGTCTATTACTTTACTGCTGTAAACCAAACATGAGGACATGGACTTTTGCCTTTTCTGACAGGTGCTCTTGCTTTTATTATTATTATTATTTTGCCATCCCTGTGTTTCAGTCAGAGGAAGAGCCACAGCATGAATCCCAGCTGGGGCCTTCTTACGCTCAGATCTTTCCACAAGCGGCCATTCATCAGCTCCTTACAACACGCTGGCAAGAGAGAAGTACCTGGATCCCGATCCTCGTTCTGTGGAAGAACACATCAAATTCCTGAAGGTTTGGGCAAGAAACACAAACACAAAGGACAAAACACCAGGTCCCCGGGCCGGCCTGCTCAGCAGATGACAACTTTGAGAGGAGAGCGCGTGTTTCCTTATTCCAAAGTCTCACTCTGTTTTCTAGCACTGCCACCCAATAATTTCCAAGTGTGCAACACAGAGCTCAGATGAGGGGAAGCTTGGTGGCCAAGACAACCAATATTTCTATGATAACATTTCACATTCCATATGCCCCTGGCACCAACCAGGGTGGACTTTCGAGATACAATCGATGCTGGGTAATATTCTAGGTCCATATCATAGAAGGCAATTGCAGTTTCCATATTGTTCAATGAAATAATCTCTCCCTCTCAACCTCATATTTACCCAGAATGGCCTTGAACTCGTGGGCTCAAGTGATCTTCCCACCTCAGCTTCCTGACATGCAGCAGTATACCACAGCTGCCCGGAACATTCTCTCTGAAGACTTCAGCTACACTGAACGCAGTCTGGCTGTCTGAAGGCCACCATGCTGTGAAGATGCTCAGATCAAGCCAGAAAGGTCACACACAGAGGATCCATGAATGGAGAGAGACAATGCCAGTAGCTTCCACATGCTCCCATGGTTCAAAGTTTTATCTGACTATAGCCATCGACGGGCCTTGAACCAGAACCAGCCAGCTGCACCACCCCTCACAAGCATCTTCTGAAGTAATAGTAATGAAACAGCCCCAAGTTCCAATACTGTCACTCATTTTCTATGCATGTGTTTTCTCAATACATTAGGAACACAAATTTCCTCACTAGAAAATATTTTTTTATTTTTTTATTTTTGGAGAGAGACACACAGAGAGATAGACAGAGAGAGAGGGAGAGGGAGACAGAATGGGCGCGCCAGCAGTCTCTCAGCTGCTGTGAACGAAATCCAGATGCATGCGCCCCCTTGTGGTCAAGTGTGGCATTGTGCCCTTGCATCACTTTGCATCTGGCTAAACGGGGGACCTGGAGATTGGAACCAGCATCCTTAGGCTTAGCAGGCAAGTGCCTTAGCTGCTAAGCCATCTCTCCAGACCACTAGAAAATATTTTAAACTACCTTTGAGAATGCAAGAAATGCAATGGCCAAATGTGACTCCTGGTTTCACTGGTGGCATCCGATATAACTTTCGGGGGACCTCAGAAGGGTTCAATGGAGGGTGGATTTGAGAGAGGGAGAATGGGGGTGGGGTAGGAATTATCACGGTTTATTGTCTATACTTATACTTATGGAAGCTATCAATAAAAAAGTTTAAAAAGAAGCCGGGTGTGGTGGTGCACACCTTTAATCCCAGCACTTGGAAGGCAGAGGTAGGAGGATCACTGTGAGTTCGAGGCTACCCTGAGACTACACAGTGAATTCCAGGTTAGCCTGAGCTAGAGTGAGACCCTACCTCAAAAACAAACAAACAAAAGTTTAAAAAGAAAAAATTTCTCATAATTCAGAGGAAATTCTTTTGTTGTTGCGTTGTTGAGAGAGAGATAGACAGAGTGTGTGTGTGCTGTGAGGTGAGCATATGCGCAGGTGTGCATGTGAACACACACACGTGAGGGGAGCATGCGCATGTGTGCATGTGAACACACACACGTGAGGGGAGCATATGCGCATGTGTGCATGTGAACACACACACGTGAGGGGAGCATATGCGCATGTGTGCATGTGAACACACACACGTGAGGGGAGCATGCGCATGTGTGCATGTGAACACACACACGTGGGGGAGCATGCGCATGTGTGCATGTGAACACACACACGTGAGGGGAGCATGCGCATGTGTGCATGTGAACACACACACGTGAGGGGAACATATGCGCATGTGTGCTTGTGAACACACACACACGTGAGGGGAGCATATGCGCAGGTGTGCATGTGAACACACACACGTGGGGGAGCATGCGCATGTGTGCATGTGAACACACACACGTGGGGGAGCATGCACACATGTGTGCATGTGAACACACACACGTGAGGGGAGCATGCGCATGTGTGCATGTGAACACACACACGTGAGGGGAGCATGCGCATGTGTGCATGTGAACACACACACGTGAGGGGAGCATGCGCATGTGTGCATGTGAACACACACACGTGGGGGAGCATGCGCATGTGTGCATGTGAACACACACATGTGAGGGGAGCATATGCGCATGTGTGCATGTGAACACACACACGTGAGGGGAGCATGCGCATGTGTGCATGTGAACACACACACGTGAGGGGAGCATGCGCAGTGTGCATGTGAACACACACACGTGAGGGGAGCATGCGCGCATGTGTGCATGTGAACACACACACACGTGAGGGGAGCATATGCGCATGTGTGCATGTGAACACACACACGTGAGGGGAGCATATGCGCATGTGTGCATGTGAACACACACATGTGGGGGCATGCGCATGTGTGCATGTGAACACACACACGTGTGAGCATGCGAACATGTGAACACACACACGTGAGGGGAGCATATGCGCATGTGTGCATGTGAACACACACGTGAGGGGAGCATATGCGCATGTGTGCATGTGAACACACACACGTGTGGGGAGCATGCACATGTGTGCATGTGAACACACACACGTGGGGGAGCATGCGCATGTGTGCATGTGAACACACACACGTGAGGGGAGCATGCGCATGTGTGCATGTGAACACACACACGTGGGGAGCATGCGCGATGTGTGCATGTGAACACACACACACGTGAGGGGGAGCATATGCATGTGTGCATGTGAACACACACACGTGGGGAGCATATGCGCATGTGTGCATGTGAACACACACACGTGAGGGGAGCATATGCGCAGGTGTGCATGTGAACACACACACGTGAGGGGAGCATATGCGCAGGTGTGCATGTGAACACACACACGTGAGGGGAGCATATGCGCAGGTGTGCATGTGAACACACACACGTGAGGGGAGCATATGCGCAGGTGTGCATGTGAACACACACACGTGAGGGGAGCATATGCGCAGGTGTGCATGTGAACACACACACACGTGAGGGGAGCATATGCGCAGGTGTGCATGTGAACACACACACACACGTGAGGGGAGCATATGCGCAGGTGTGCATGTGAACACACACACGTGAGGGGAGCATATGCGCAGGTGTGCATGTGAACACACACACGTGAGGGGAGCATATGCGCAGGTGTGCATGTGAACACACACACGTGAGGGGAGCATATGCGCAGGTGTGCATGTGAACACACACACGTGAGGGGAGCATATGCGCATGTGTGCATGTGAATACACACACGTGAGGATTATATGTGAAAGCTGCATGTGAATACACACATGTATGTGATTATTTAAAAAAGAGGTCAACATTATTTACCTTATTTAATTCATTTAAAAATTTATTTTATTTATTTATTTGTTTATTTATTTATTTGAGAGAAAGAGACAGAGAGAAAGAGGCAGTGAGAGAGAGAAAGAGGGGGAGAGAGAGAGAATGGACATGCCAGGGCCTCCAGCCACTGCCAATGAACTCCAGATGCATGCGACCCCTTGTGCATCTGGCTTATGTGGGTCCTGGAGACTTGAACTGAGTTCTTTGGGAATAGAGATTCAGAGACAAAGCACATGTAGAGGAGAGAGATGGCTGGAGAGATGGCTGGAGAGATGGCTTAGCGGTTAAGCACTTGCCTGTGAAGCCCAAGGACCCCGGTTCAAAGCTCGATTCCCCAGGACCCATATAAGCCAGATGCACAAAGTGGCACATGCATCTGGAGTTCATTTGCAGTGGCTGGAGGCCCTGGCATGCCCATTCTCTACCTATTTGCCTCTTTCTCTCTCTGTCACTCTCAAATAAATAAATAAAGAAAAAAATAATTTCTGTAAGATGTCCCTTAAAAAAAAAAAAAGTGATGGTTTGAGAGCCAAGTGGGAAGGAGCAAAGGGAAAAGGTTCAAGAGTGGGACCCAGGGATACCAACAGGAATATGATGTAGGCTCGGTGTAATTATCGCTTCCAAACGTGT
The DNA here is from genome assembly GCA_036365145.1 of Orientallactaga sibirica. Lineage (NCBI taxonomy): Eukaryota > Metazoa > Chordata > Mammalia > Rodentia > Dipodidae > Orientallactaga > Orientallactaga sibirica. Next base: position 4,061,497 of record JAEOAD010001893.1, on the reverse strand, counting down.
TCGCGGTAAGAAAATGACTAGCCTCCCCATAAGCTGGCACCCCTGATTCGTGCTTCTCAACTGCTCATTTCCATTTCACAGACGAGAACACTGAGGCCTAAGGTCACAGGGCGTGTTTGGCAGAGCGGGGAGTCAAGCCCCGGAAACTGAACTCCTGAGTCCTACAGTATTAGCATCAGTGACTACTGTATGAAAGTTAGACTTCTTGAGCTTTGGGCTAAAGGGCAAAACCTGGGTTGAGAAGGAAGTCACAGCAAAACCAATGCCAGTAAAGGCTCACCAAGAATTGCCTCCTTTAGTGTGGCTGTGTGGAAGAGTGGGCAGCTCCAGGGAGTGGCTTGGTGGCACGGATTGTTGGGGATCAATTCTAGGCCTTGCACATGCTAGGCAAGTGCTTGACGACTGAGATAAATACCAAGTTCCGGCTGAAACGAAAATATCTAAGGGGCTGGAGAGATGGCTTAGTGCATAAGGCGTTTGCCTGCAAAGCCAAAGGATCTCGGTTTGATTACCCAGGACCCATGTAAGCCAGATGCACAAGGTGGCACATGTGTCTGGAGTTCATTCACAGTGGCTGGAGGCCCTGGCGTGTCCATTCTCTCTCTCTCCCTCAAAATAAATAAATAAATAAATAAATAAATAAATAAATAAATAAATAAATAAATATTTTTTAAAAAATAAAATGTCTAAGGGCCATATTATATTCAAAACCCAGGATTCTATGCCTGGTAAAATCACAAGGGCTTTAAATTTGAGCACAGGCTGTTCTACGGATGGAAGAGTTTTCTTCCTAGGATTTTTCCTGAACTAACACTTTGTTCATGGGGAGACACACTCTTCATTGCCAGAGAGTAAACCAGTGTCTGACAGAAGAATGGTACTACGTGGGATATCGGGAGTGCGAGCCTGCTATGTAGCCTCGGACAAGGAGCACTCACTGTCCCTGGACGTCGACTTTCCTCCACGGTCAAACACAAATGATGACACATCGCTGGGGCAGGTAACCACACTGCCCCACATAAGTCCCAGTCACAAAAAGCCTTCCTCTTTTTTGGCCCCCTTAATTACCTCATTGTAAAATAGTAGTAACAGTTGTGCCCATCTCCCAGGACTGCTGTGAAAATTCTGTAAGTAATCATTTATATGTGGCACGGAACAGAACCTTCCACGTAGCAAACATAAAGGAAATGTTAGCTGTAATGACAAGGGTAATTTTTCTCTTGCCTCACAGAGAGGTTGTGAGTGTGGAAAAGATCTACAATACGCCTTGGAAATAAGTAGCAGCTGCTTTTGTTGGTGGTAATATAAAATGACTTAGCTGCTATGGAAAATAAGAAGTGGGGGGTGGCAGTTCCTCAAACAATTAAGAACAGAATTACTGGGCTGGAGAGATGGATTAGTGGTTAAGGCGCCTGCCTGCCAAGCCTAAGAATGCCAGTTCCAATCTCCAGGTCCCATGTTTAGCCAAACACAAAGTGATGCAAACGTGTGCAATGCTGCACAGGGGGCGCACACATCTGGAGTTGGTTCACAGCAGCTAGGAGGCTGCTGGCACGCCCATTCTCTGTCTCCCTCTGCCTTTCTCTCTCTCTTTCTGTGTCTTTCTCCAAAAAAAAAAAAAAAAAAATTACCACATAAGTACCAGAATTCCACTTTCTGGGTAAACTGGAAGCAGGATTTCGAAGAGCTACTTGGGCACCTGTATTCACAGCAGCATTTACAGTAGCCAAAAATTCAGAAGCAACCCCAGTGCCCATCAACAGAAGGATGGATAAGAAAAATGTCACACACACATATATAAATGGAATATTATTCAGCCTTAAAAGTGAAGGAAATTCTGACACCTGCTACAAGGTGGATGAACCATGAAGATATTATGCTAAGCGAAATAAAGCCAGTCACAAGAAAAAGTCAAGAGCGGTTTGACATTACATGACTCACAGTAGACAAACATCACGGACACCAACAGCCAGTAGGGCGATGACTGCGGGGTGAGGACAGTGTTATTGTTCAATAATTCTAGAATTTCCACTTCACAAGACCATGGAGTCGGGCAGTGATGGAAGCACACACCAGGATGAATTCATTTGATCCATGGGACTGTCCACTTTAAACAAGCTAGGATCACAAGTTCTGTGTGTTGTTCATCACAACAAAAGCCGGGAGGAAACGTAGCAGCTGTTTAATGTCCAAACATACGCTCTCTTATGACACAGTAAGGGTCTTTCCTTAAACCTTTCTAGGTTTAAGTTTCTTTATGGCCGTTTTTTTTCTTTCTGATATAAACGTGTAATGCAATTCTAATAGCGTCCTCCTTGGGGTCCTCAGGGACTCATGGCATGTTCATAATGGTTTCCCCTCTCACGTCCAGTGACTTGTGTTCTGAAGTCACTCAGGTTCTCAACAGAATGGCAATCTTACTCTCCCACCGACAGCTTCTCAGTGCTCAATATTCTCATCCACGGAATGTCACGTGGACATGACACTCATGCCTTCAGATTTTTAAAATTCACTTTGAGTTACTTTTTTGCATGTGGCATAAAAGTCTAACTGTCTCGGGCCGGGAGAGATGACTTAGCAGTGAAGGCGCCTGCCTGGGAAGCCTAAGACCACCCGTTTGAATCTCCAAGTCCCACATTCAGCCAGACGCAAAAGGGACGCAAGTGTGCAAAATTGCACATGTGCACAAGGGGGTGCATGCATCTGGAGTTTGTTCACGGCAGCTGAGAAGCCCTGGCGTGTCCATTCTCTCTCTCTCTCTCAAAATAAAAAGAAAAAAGAAAACAAAAAAGTCTAGCAGCCTCAATACCAGACAGAATAAACCATCCTTTCCCTGTTGTGTGGTCATGACACTAGAAGGAAATCCACAACTAAGGGACTTTCATCCATCCATCAGTCCATATAACCCATCCGTATCCAGGACCCCACTGCGTTACCTGCTACAGCGTCAGAGCGAATTTTGAGATGAGGAAATGTGAGTCCTCTAACTTCATTCTTTCAGATTGGCTTGGCTATTCTGAATACTCTGAATTTCAAGAAGAATGTTAAGACTCACTTGTCAATTTCTGCAAAGAAATCCACTGGGATTCTGATGGGGATTGTATTGAATGTATAAATCAACGTGAGGGGAATTGCTGTTTTCATAGTACTGAGTTTTCTAGCTCATACACATGGACCATTTCTCCATTTATTTAGAGCTTTCTGAATTTCCTTCAGGGATATTCTTACAATTTTTAGTATGCAAGTTTCCTGAGTTTTTTGTTAAACTTCTTCCTAAGCATTTAAATCATTTATTTATGTATAGAGGTTTATATGTATGTATAATTGCAACTGTGTTCTTAATTTCACTTTTGAATTGTTCATTGCAGCATACAGAAGTGTAGCTGGATTTGGGATTTTGATCATGCTTACTGAAGCCTTGCTCTATTAATATGTCATTTCTAAAAGGTTCTTGTGTGACATTACATGAACGTTTTCTACATATAGGGTCATGTTATCTTCACATTCCACCTTTTAAAAATGCGTAAATACACTCAACCAGAAGAGGTGACCATACTAAAAGGGACACAACTTTACAGGGCATGGCACACCACTTCCCTTTCTGAGTGCTGAAAATCACCATTACTTGGTTTCTCACTTTATTTCAGACAGTGGAGGTAGAGGAGATCAAAAGGTAGAGAAAGCTGTATGTCCCGAAAGAAACTGGGAGGCAGCTCGTGAGACTCTGAAATGAGGGATGTCATTTCCTTCCCACAGTCTACAGCTGCTCTCCATGCGGGGGAAGAGGGAGAGAGAAAGGAGAGAGAGGGGAAGGAAGGGGGAGAGAGAAACAAAGAAGGAGGGAGAGAGGGAGGGAGAAAAAGAGAGGGAGAGAGGGGGGAGAGAGAGAGCCAAAGAAAGAAAGAAAAGAAAGAAAGAAAGAAGAAAGAAAAGAAAAGAAAGAAAGAAAAGAAAAAGAAAGGGAGGGGAGAAAAAGAAAGAAAGAGAGAGGGAGAGAGGGGGGAAGAGAAAGGAGAAGGTGAAACAGATAGGAGAAAGATAAAAGGAGAAAGAGATAGAGGGAGAAAGAGGGGGGAGAGAGAGGGGGAGACACAAGGAGAGAGAGAGACAGGGAAAGAGGGCAGAGAGAGACAGGAAGAGAGAGGGGAAAGAGAGGGAGAGAGAGAGGGAGAAAGAGAGAGAGAGGGAGAAAGAGAGGGGAAGGAGAAGGAGAGACAGTAAGAGAGAACGAGAGAGCGAGTGCATGGTAGCACAGGGAAAAGAAGCCAGCGGACTAGAAATGCTGTTCTTTCCGCAGCAACCCACAGGCTTCAGACTCATTCAAGGCCACTGCTGCCATCAGACACCTTTCAATGAGCCCGAAGCGCTGGGGCCTGGGTGTGCCAGGGCGCAGGCATGCAGGGACGGCTCGCTGGGCAGATCAGCTCTCGGTCGGTCGGACGGCTTCTCACGGTTTGGGGATTACAAGAGGAGTGTTTACATAAATTTCATCAACTCTGCAATCACAAAGAGCCTTGAAGTGCTGGTGGCGGCGCCTCTGCCAAACGCTCTTGCTTCGGTTCTTTTCTTGTGAAAGGTAAACACTGTTGAAGGGAAGTGACTTTAGGGATCTGGGAAGGTGCATCACACGCAGAGGCTCACCTCAGCCAGCCGTGCCACGACAAGGTCCTGAGGGAGGAGTGGGAAGCCAGTGAAGGACATGCCCCCCCAAATGCTGCAAGGTCACGGGGTCTCTCCCTGGTCAGTGTTTACCCTCCAGCTTTCTTGATGTCAGGCACCTTCTCCGGGGACTGACCAGGGCATTCCCGTGTGGAATTCCTAGGAGAAGGTCTCTCCTTGATTCCTCCCCCCCCCCCAGTGTCTCACAGTTATGCTGGGGAAAATATAAATCACATGAGGGCTGGAGGGATGGCTTAGCGGTTAAGCTCTTGCCTGTGAAGCCTAAGGACCCCGGTTCCCGGCTCCATTCCCCAGGACCCATGTAAGCCAGATGCACAAGGTGGTGCATGCCTCAGGAGCTCATTTGCAGTGGCTGGAGGCCCGGGTGCACTCATTCCTCTCCCCTCCCCTGCCTGTCTGTCACTCTCAAATAAATAAAAATAAATAAACAAAAAAATATAAATCACATTAAATCTATTGCAGACCTCGCCTGGCATGATGGCGCGTGCCTGTGATCCAAGTACTTGGGGGCTGAGGCGGGATTTGTATGTGCAAGGCCATCCTGGGCTGCATAGAAAGATCTTTCTTTAAAACAAAAGTCTGTTGCCAGGCTGGGTGTGGTGGCATGCACCTTTAATCCCAGCACTTGGGAGGCAGAGGTAGGAGGATCGCCATGAGTTCAAGGCCACACTGGGACTACATAGTGAGTTCCAGGTCATCCTTGGCTAGAAGTGAGACCCTACCTCAGAAAAAAAAAAAAAAAAAAAGTCCATTGGCCGGGCTGGAGAAATGGCTTCGCAGGTAATGCACTTGCCTGCAAAGCCAAAGAACCATGGTTCAATTCCCCAGGACCCACATAAGCCAGAGGCACAAGGTGGCATGTGCATCTGGAGTTCGTTTGCAGCAGCTGGAGGCCCTGGTGCACCCATTCTCTCTCTCTCTAAAATAAGTAAATATTTTTTTAAAGCCTATTACCGACTATAATGTGGAATCCCACCAAAAGCTAACAGGAAATGCGAGAAGAGAAGCTGGGTGTTCTGAAGCAGGTGGGACACGAGAGGCTGGCTCACGCTGAAAAAGCTGAGATGCCTAAATGGACTCCCGTGGGCATACTTCCCAAGAGCTGCGAGCATGTTCGAAGGTCACTGATCTAGCAGGGACAAAATGCGCACGTGCCTCTCACCTGACCAGACCACTCTTCAGGAACAATCCAGGCTCAAACCATTGTCTGCTGAAACCATGGACTCTGCTCGAGGCTCATCGTTAACTGCCAAACGTGTGTGGAAAGGGCTTTAGATCAATCTGATGCATGCCTGTCTACCGCCTACAGAGGCTTAAAGTATCTGTAGGCCCGCGAGAGACTGGGCTGTGTGCCCTGAGGACCATAGACATTCAACCAGTCAATGTGGGGGCCTCTTCTGAAACCAGTGACCGATGTCGCAGCAGAAATATCAAAGCCCATTAGGTCACCAAATATGGAAGTAATAGGTACGTGCAAATCCAGGAATGATGGGTCTGGGCAATCTTGTCCCAAACTCAGTCCCCAATGAGAAAGAAAGGCCTTGTTGCTTCCTCTCGCCTTCTGACCCAGAGAAAAGCCCAACTAAATTGCTTATAGATCCTTCTGGAGTGTCTCCTGTGTAGCTTGGAGAGTCCTACTACCCAGGCCTGGCTTGCTATGATACGCTACAAATTGCGCCATGGGGAGGTATGAGAGCAGAGTGCATTCCCTCTAGGATGGAGAAAGGAAGAGATCAAGCCGGCCGTGGTGTCACACACGCAAGTCCAGCACTCAGAGAGTGAGGCAGGAGGACTCGAAGTTCAAGGCCAGCCCGGGTTACATAGAGAGAGAGTTTACGGGAAGCAGAAAGAGAAGAATGAAGGAAAAGAAAGGGGGAGAGAGACTGACTGAGGCACGAGGGCAGAGTTCATATGTCACACACAGTGCCTGATTCCTGCTGGCGAGTCCTCTTGACCAGAGCGAGAACTGACCACAATGCCCATGCGGAGCTAAACACTTCTAGGCATGACCTTCCCACTGGACACCCCTTGCAGAAGGGCCCAGGATTAGGACAAAAAACGGCTCAAGGGCAACCGAACAGATCTTTACATAGCATTCCTGCCTCTCTGCTGAGACGCTGGACCTTGCTCAGAAAGGCATCTGTTTTGTGAGAGGCACTGACAGAGGCGTGCTGGCGGCCTGGCATGGCCAGCGAATTCTACGTGGGTGTCTGTTGACAGTGAATCCCTGGAAGTGGGCAATCGATTGGGGTGGGTGGGGGGCGGCGTACACAAAGGGCACACAGGTCAGGTTTTTCCATTGTGTTGATATCGTTGGAGGCTTTCCAAATGCTGTCATTTAAGTTTCAGGACAACTCTTAGAATGAAGTTGGGAAGAATTACTGGCCCTGTTACACACAGGAGGGAGTTGAAGCCCACCCAGACAGACTGTATAGCAGATACCCTAATGTCCACGTTGGAGAAAGATAAGAAAGTAGAACTTTTCTCTCGGTGCCTCAAAGATCACTAACCCTTACTTCAGTGCCCAGTGAGATGATCTGTGGAGTTATTCACCACTGGGCAGCAGGAGATGAATGAAAAGATACCAATTTTATGACTACGGATGTTAATTAACATGTGCGCTGGCTTTCCAATTTTCAAAGCACTTCTTGCATTTAATGAGCTACTCAGCTGGTTCTTGTGAAGATTCCCCCCCCCCAAAAAAAATCTGCATTTTAAGAATCAAATTCAATTTTACAAGATTTGCTTGGTACTTGACAGGAAGCTTCCTGTAGATAGGTCAAAGGTTAGCATTCAGTAGGAAAAACTTTAATAGGATTTATTTCAACCAAGACATACTTTCCATTGAAAAGACATTTTCCTCCCCCTCATTATTTTTATGATTTTTTTTTTTTTTTTTTGCTTTTGAGTCATTTAGACTTCTCACTCAAAAATAAATTCATTTGCTGGGCGTGGTGGCACACGCCTTTAATCCCAGCACTCGGGAGGCAGAGGTAGGAGGATCGCCGAGAGTTCGAGGCCACCCTGAGACTCCATAGTGAATTCCAGGTCAGCCTGGACCAGAGTGAGACCCTACCTCGCAAAACCAAAAATAAAATAAAATAAAATAAAATAAAATAAAAAATAAATAAATAAATAAATAAATTCATTAAGTAAACAAGGGGAGGGAGACAGGGAACCACTTTGATTTGAAGCTTCGCGCGATGGACGCTGTCCAGAGGTTGTCCTGCTCAAACTCAGTGCTGTGAAACACACAGCTCCTCAAACGTTTAACATCCATCATGGCATGGGTCTGAGTTTTAGAATGAGCCCTCTCACTCAGAAAGGGAGGTGGGATATGCCAACAAAAGTGCTCCTTCCACTGAGCACATGGCCCCATGGCTGGGCAGGCCGAAGGCATGCCCACTTCCCGGAAAACAATGTCTTCCTCGAAGTCTTTTCCCTTCCTGCTTTCTAACCAAATGGCTTCACTGATCACCAGCTGTGCATATGAATGCCAGTCAGGGCTGCCACATTCAAGCACCTTGGGTGTCTTTTGGCCAAGGGGAGATGGGATTTCTGTACTGTTTCCAGTGAGTATTTTACTTTATTTTTGAGGCAAGCCCAATAGACTGGCCTTTTTCTTCTAAGCCGGGGGGGGGGTGGTGAAATTCGCGTGTCAGGGCCTCCAGTCACTGTAATCAGACTCCACATGCATGTGCCACCTTGTGCACACACACAACCTTGCACACTTGCGTCATCTTGTGCCTCTTGGCCTATGTGGGACCTGGAAAGTTGAATGTGGGTCTTCAGTCTTCGTAGGCAAGCACCTGAACCACTAAGCCATCTCTCCAGCCCCCAGTGAGTATTTTAAAGTGACCAGCCAAGTGGCAGACTTCTGAAGGCTGGGGCCATCCACTCATCAGGCCTGGTGTTGTTCTAACTCTGGGACTTGAGACTCCTTGAACCAGGGATCAATATGCCCAGGAAGGGAAACAATGGCACAGGTTTCCTTCACCACGTGGTTCCTGGATGTCAGCTCCATCCCTCCTGGCCTAAACAGAATTCGCTTCAGAGAAAGGCCAGGGAAGGCACTGAGGAGACCTTCTGTGCTGAGCTGTGGAGACGAGCTAAGAACTTCGGTGTTGCGGCTGGAGAGATGGCTTAGCGGTTAAGCGCTTGCCTGTGAAGCCTAAGGACACTAGTTCGAGGCCCAGTTCCCCAGTACCGACGTACGCCAGATGCACAAGGTGGTGCGTGCATCTGGACTTCGTTTCCAGTGGCTGGAGGCCCTGGTGCACCCACTCTCTTTCTCTCTCTCTCTCTCTCTCTGCCTCTTTCTCTATCTGTTGCTAATAAATAAATGAAAATTAAAAAGAAGTTCAATGTTGGCATGGTACGTGGTCAGTTACAAGAGCTGCTCTGAACTAGCGAGTGAACGTGGAAACACTGCTCTCCTCACCGGAGCTCACTCAGAGACTCGCTTGGGAAGGAGGGGAGGCTGGAACACCTTCTCGAATCTCAGCCACATCACAAGTAACTACAACAGTATAAATGACCCCTCGTAATGTTCCCAAAGTTCCTGACAATTTCCCCTTAAGGCTACTGCAGGTTCAGGAAATAGTGGGTGCTGAGGGGAACCACTGCTTGAGTGCTTTGAAAGGAAAAGTACTTGAAACACCCCGGAGGAGAATGAGGAGGGCATTCACCACCACCCCCCCCCCCCGTCACACGCTGGCCAGAGTACACAGCTGCAGGGCCACCGCCCACTTCACACACGGCATTCTGGTGCCCCTGAAGGGTTTACACTTGTTCCTCCAGGTACAGGAATTGGGTGGACCCAATACATTCCTGCTGTACCCCCACGGTAGCCAGGGACAAGGCAGTCTTTACTCACAATGGAACCCACAGCCTTTGCTCATGGGGTTGTCATGCAGCTGGGTTAGTTTTTTTGGTCAGAATAGAGTCCTCGTGGTCTTCCTTCACTCTGAATCTCCTCCGTCACATCTACCCAAGCGCCACCATTCCGCCCACCTCCTTCCCTGGCTAGCCTGTTTCCCAGTAACAGTATCGTGTAGGTAGGACTTTAAACACCTTTTAATTTTTCCCTTAGCTCAATCTTCCTCAGTGCACAAGACCATAAAGGGTTAAGGGCAGGCTTTCTCATTTTTCTCAACACTGCGTGCCCACTGAAGCACGAAGATACTCCTATAATCGTAGCCTCTTTCCAGGTGTGGCCAACCCATAGCCTGTAGGCTGCATATGCCAGGATAGACATAAACGCCGCCTAACACATTCATAGAGGAGATTCACGTTACAATGTCAAACACCCAGGCATCCCTGAGAGCCTAGACTAGGGATCTGTAGTTCCTGCTTTACACTGATAGCTCGGAATTTTTAATTTAATTTGCATAACTAGCGAAGAGCATAAGGAATGTACTCTGGCCTCCAATGTAAGGCAGTTGGTGTCAAACCCTAATCTGTGCAGATCTCAGGATGATACTTACTGCCACTACAATCAGGACACTCGAGCCACTGGACCAGACACGTGACACTTCCTGTACAGAAAGGTCTTCTGTCCCCACAATTTTTTACCTGCTTTCAGATGATTGCCCTAAGAATAAGCAGGAGACTTCGACGTTACAAGCCATGAGGTCACATACCAAAATACCCACATTTGGGGGCTGGAGAGATAGGTTAGTGGTTAAGTGCTTGCCTGTGAAGCCTAAGGACCCCGGTTTGAAGCTCAATTCCTCAGGGCCCACATAAGCCAGGTGCACAAGGTGGCACATGTATCTGGAGTTCACTTGCAGTGGCTGGAGGCTCTGGTGTGCCCATTCTCTCTCTCTCTCTCTCTTTTTCCCTCGCTCAAATAAATTAAATATATACATATATAAATTAAAAAAACCCCAAAATATCTGCATTTCAGAATAAATCAACATGAGTTATAATGATTTGTGAGCGTGGAGAAATCCATTTCTGATCCCTCCCACACAGACATAATCCAGCATGCTTTGTTTTCGCTGATAAGGAAGGAGCTTGGTAGGCATTCCCGTCATTTCCCATAATCCCTCATAGGGAACAGCTACCTTTCTACACATTTATCTTTAGGGCATTCTATGTAGTTTCTGCTCTTGACGTTAAAATGTGGGGGCTGGGCTGATGGCTCAATAAATAAAGCGTTTGCTGCATGGCCACGCACTCACTTCCCCAACACACATGTGAAAGCTCGGGGGGGGGAGGGGGGTGTGCCAGCACACTCCCCTGAAATCCCAATGCTGTGGAGACGGAGATGGAGACAGAAACAGGAGGAGCCCTTGGACTTGCTGGCTAGCTTGACCAGACGCATCAGTGACCTCTAGATTCTGGGAGAAACCCGTCTTTCTGTAGGTAAGATGGAGAGCCACGGACCAATGTCGACCTCTGACCTTCTCTCTCACACACACGCATACAAGTAAAACCATGTACTATGTTGAAACTGCATCAGCAGGACATTTCCAATATTAGAACCTGGAACCGCTGCCGCACGCGTGGATTCCTACTCTCTACTGTTGGACCGAGTGCTGTTTTTTCTTGCCATATAAGCATGTCTATAAGTCCAGACAAGCTCTGTGTTATATAATATAGTTCACATTTTTGGGGGCTATAATTAGAGTGATAAGATTATGGCAATGATCCGAGAACAGATTAAGGACATAATTCTGATGAAAGAGTGCTTTGGGTCAGTAAAAGTACACATCTAAAACTGTTTTATTTAAGCATGACTTTGGCACAGGGATCAGTCATGCTCCCCTATTTACAGAACACCTTGGCAGAATTGCTTTGCCCAAGGCCCCACGTGGTTTCCCCACTGCAAATGTTGAATTTGGATGGGACCATCGCCTCGTGAGTTTAGAATGAAGCTGGAAGACAAAGAAGGCCCTGCTACAATTCAAAAAAAGACTTGAAAGGACACGTGAGGGAGAGAAGTCAACATGGTTTCCAAAACATCATTGTTCTGTTTTTCAAAAGAACAGCAGGGGCTGGAGAGATGGCTTAGCAGTTAAGGTGCCTGCCTGCAAAGCCTAAGAACACTTGTTCAAATCTCCAGGTCTCACCTTTAGCCAGGCACAAAAGTGACGCAACCGTGCAATGGTGCACATGCCCACAAGGGGGCGCGCGCGTCTGGAGTTTGTTCACAGCGGCTGAGAGGCCCTGGCATGCCCATACTCTCTCTGCCTCTTCCTCTCTCTATCTCTCTGTATCTCTTTCAAATTAAAAAAAAAAACCAACATCAGAACGGCAGTGCTGGGACAGTGACCCAGGACCCAGGTAAGCCAGATGCACAAGGTGGCGCATGTGTCTGGAGTTCATTTGCAGTGGCTAGAGGCCCTGACACGCCCATATTCTCTCTCTCTCTAATAAATATAAATAAAATATTTTTAAAATAAAAATATCTGCACTCGTGAATATATATGCTGTGATATTTGATCTGCTTATGTTGCTCATAAACTACTAGTGTGGTCTCTCCATTATGCCCCCCACCCACAACTCATATTTCCCCCCGTCTTTCCAACCTCTTTTTCCGCCTTCTCTCCTCTTCATTCTCCATAACTACAACCTCCTGTAGCTCCATCAACAACTTCTTAAGTCTGTGGAACCTAACAATATCCCCAACATTCCTCTCCCAGATATATATATATTTTGGCTACTTTTATCTTTTTCAAAGTAAACATGGGAGGGGGTGTACCCCATCCTTTGAGATCAATGCTCATTCTTTTGGGAGTTTAAGTCCTCTGGCCTAACAACCTCAACCTCAAGAACACTGAGGATGAGTTCCTGCTGTGAACTTGACCCGTGGAACGCAAACTGACTTAGGAAATGAGTGCCTCGTGCCTTTTACTCATGGACAGAAATGATCTTCAAAAAGTCAAAATAGGGCAGCTTGATGGAATGACTTGTTTTGACGACTGGAAATATAAACTGAGGCCTAACTTTGCAAACATCTTATTCCTGGTACTCATGGTGGCTTTAGGTGTGACCTAGATAGACGGCAGGGCCTGAATTAGGTTTATAATCCAGATTAGTCAATTGGCAAGCTTTTTGGGAAATGAGCAATTTTCTGTATGCAAAGGTTACAATTAGAAAATGTAGGGGTGGTGAGGTCGGACTGAGTCCTCCATACTGCCTGCCTGGGCTTTGCTAGTGTCTCACATTTAACAGGTCTGTCTCTCTCTCTCTCTCTCTCTCTCTCTCTGTGTGTGTGTATGTGTGTGTCTTCAAGCCTTTTACTCAATGCTTTTTAAGCTCCTTCTAAAATTCTGAACTTGGAGGACTAAGGCATCTGCTGTCATTTTTTTTTTAAGAAGGGTAAGGAAATGACAGGCAAAGAGGCTCTCTGGTATGGGCTCTCTGTTGAGTGTATCCCGGAAATCCTAAAGAGTGGGGCTGGATAGGTGGCTTAGTGGTTAAGGTGCTTGCCTGCAAAGCCAAAGGACCTCAGTTCGATTACCCAGGACCCATGTAAGCCAGATGCACAAGGTGGCACATGCGTCTGGAGTTCGTTTGCAGTGGCTGGAGGCCTTGGTGCACCCATTCTCTCCATCTCTCTCTCTCCAATACATAAGTAAATAAACAAAATTTTAAAAATTAAAAGAAAGAAATCCTAAGCAGTGGCTCTCACCACTCCTACCCCAGCACGTTCCCCAGCCCCTGACACACAGTTCTATTTCATAAGAGCATAGATGAGGCTGGAAGGCATTACCTTTTCAAAGTAGCCAAGGGTTCTAACTGAAGCCAAGGTCTTAAGGTATTGCTAGCACTCTGCCATCTGGCTGTCTATCTTCCAATTCCTTCTGTGTGTCCCTATTTCGCAGCCTGCATGCTATTCACTCTTCCCAGTTCCTGCTTCCTACCCACCTCTGCTTTCATATTCACTGCTCTCCCCACCCTACCCCAGAATGCCCCTGGCTCTCCAGTTCTCCCTGCTAAAAATCTTAGACATCTTCCAAGGTCCACGTCATTTCGAAGTCCTGAACATTCTGCACACATTCACTGTGAGCTCGGATGTGGGGTGCAGCTCTGGGAATACAGACACCCAACACACATCTCCTCCTTAGTGATGTGGTTAACAGATGAGTGGACCAGACTGAGAAAGCAGAATTTTTAAAGAGAGGCACTCAAACCAAACATTGCTCCCTTTGCTAGATAAAACTGCAACCCCCAGAAGCCAGCTGAAGCTGGTGAGCATGAAACATGAGCGTGGTCGATTTGAATCCAGTAGAGCTTGCCTCGATACAAGAGGAGATTCAGCAAGACCCCAAGCAAGAAGAGAATGCAGTGTGAACGTGGCTATTCCTCTGCTGGGTCCATGGAGAAGGTGACCTTCAAAGAGAACTCAAAGGTGAGCCCCATGTGCAATCAAGGGGGCCTTCCAGGTGTCTCTACCAGATATCAATGTTGTCCTTTATTTCTGGAACAAATAACAGGAAGAACTAAGAGGAAAATACTTTACAGGGCATTAGCTGGAGCAGGCTCTGGTAGAGGAAGGCTGAGCCCACCCAGCGCTCTCACACACTGAGAATACAGTAGTTGTGTCTGTTCGTTTGTTTAATAGCGTGGGCCTATAATGTATCCCACCACCATGATCTAGGACAGGCAACCAATCAAGGTTTATTTAGCAGTAAGTTTCTGAAGCGCTCATGGAGGGACCTGAAGCTCCGATGGGAGAAGTGCCATGCTGACCAAAGAAAAGGACAGAGGGTAGACTGTATGCCAGGCTCCCGGGACTCCCGCTACCTCAGCAGGAAGAGGTGACTGAGAGAAACTGGATAGGAAGCAGGGAAAGGGAGGAAGAGGGAAGGGGGAGACAGAGAGAGAGAGAGAGAGAGCCAGAGGAGATCAATCAAAAAGAGATAGAACAAATTCTAAGTCTCATAGGTTTTTCCAAAAACTTCGTACCATATCCACTCTTTAGTCCCCCAAATTAGAGTGGCTATTCCCATCTTTATTTGGCAAAGAAACTGAGGCCCGGAGGAGTAGCTTGGCTAAAACAGCAGGACTAGTGGGAGCAGGGGCCGGATTTAAACCCTGGTGACCATCTAAAGCTGCACTCTTTCTAGCACAACAAACTGCATCTTTTAAAAATATTTTTTAAGACTTTCTTTTCATTTATTTATTAGAGACAGAGGGAGGAAAGGAGGGAGAGAGAGGGAGAGAAGGAGGGAGGGAAGGAAGGAGAGAATGGGTGCGCCAGACGCACACACCACCATGTGCATCTGGCTTAAGTGGGACCTGGATAACCAAACGGGGGTCCTTCAGCTTTGCAGGCATGCGCCTTAACCGCTAAGCCATCTCTCCAGCCCCACAAACTGCATCTTAATGACATTTCAGATGCCATAGGAATG
This sequence comes from Orientallactaga sibirica, assembly GCA_036365145.1. NCBI lineage: Eukaryota > Metazoa > Chordata > Mammalia > Rodentia > Dipodidae > Orientallactaga > Orientallactaga sibirica. The sequence continues at coordinate 4,046,453 of JAEOAD010001893.1, read as the reverse complement.
GCATAAACTATATTCAAAAGCATTCTCTGAGATGTACTGAAATCCAGGTACTGTGTAAGTACTTCAAACATTCATCAGTAAGATCCGATTCCTATCTTGAAGATGTTTGCAGCTTTCCAAGTTGGTAATAAGTAGAAAAGGTCAAATTAAATTACAGTTTTTTTAAAGTAGGGACTGGAAAGATGGCTCAGAGGTTAAGGCATGGTTTGATGCACAAAGTGGCGTGTGTGTCTGGAGTTTGTTTGCAGTGGCTAGAGGCCCTAGAGAGAGTGTGTTCTCTCTCTCTCTCTCTGTTTGCAAATAAATAATTTTTTAAATATTTTTTAAAAAGTATACCAATATCCAGATATTTGAATGGCTGAGGCAAAAGGATCATATGCACAAGGGCTAGCTGGATTACAATGGAATGCAAGGCCAGTTTAATGAATGTAAAGAAATATTGAGACTGTCTCAAAATAATAAGAAAGAAAAGTGGTAGAGTTCTTGCCTAGAATGCACAAGGTTCTAGGTTCAATCCGTAGCACTGCCAAAAAAGAAAAATAAGGAAAGGAAAGGAGAGTCACTTATCTCTGGCAGTCTGCTATTTTGAAGTTGGTAGGGGTTCTGTTTTGTCATTATAAAGAATGGCTAAGGGCCTGGAGAGATGGCTTAGCAGTTAAGGCGTTTGCCTGCAAAGCGAAAGGACGGAGGTTCAACTCCCCAGGACCCAGATGCAGATGCACAAGGGGGTGCATGCATCTGGAGTTCGTTTGCAGTGGCTGCAGGCCCTGTAGCACCCATTCTCTTTCTCTCTCTTTCTCCCTCTGTCTCTCTCAAATAAATAAATAAGTTTTTTTTTTGTTTGTTTTTTTTTACAAAAAAGAACAGCTAATACTAAAATCTTAAGGCCATGGGATAACCGTGCCACAAGGAAGTATCTGGAAAAAGCGTGTGTGTGCATATGATTATTTCTCTGCTTCATTTCATCTTTCTGTATATTTCAATTCTTAAACTTTTTATTTTTTATTATTTTTTTTGGAGAAAGAGACAGAGAGAGACAGAGAGAGAGAGAGGGAGAGGGAGACAGACAGAGATGGGTGTGCCAGCAGTGTCTCAGCTGCTGCGAACGAAATCCAGATGTGTGCGCCCCCTTGTGGTCAAGTGCAGCATTGCGCCCTTGCGTCACTTTGCATCTGGCTAAACGTGGGACCTGGAGATTGGAACCAGCGTTCTTAGGCTTAGGAGGCAGGCGCCTTAACCCCTAAGCCATCTCTCCAGCCCATATTTCAATTCTTATCAAGGCCCATCGCAAGGACATCTGGGTGGCACAAACTTTTGAGGACCAACACAATTTGGGAGGTTCCTTAGAACCAGTTCATTTTTTTCCTTTTTGTCTTTTATTATTACTTGTGTGGTACCCTCTTTATGCTGCTCCCAGTTCATTTTTTCCTTTTTGTCTTTTAGATTCATCTTGGGTTGGATTCATCTTGTGTTGGTACCCTCTTTTCCTGCTGCTCCCAGTTCATTTTTTTCCTTTTTGTCTTTTATTATTACTAGATACTCTGTATGGATTCATCTTGTGATGGTACCCTCTTTTCCTGCTGCTCCCAGTTCATTTTTTTCCTTTTTGTCTTTTATTATTACTAGATATTCCGTATGGATTCATCTTGTGTTGGTAACCTCTTTTCCTGCTGCTCCCAGTTCATTTTCAGTTCACACATCACTTGGGAGCACATAGCATTTTGAACTTCTGGCCTGAAGATATCCTTCTCATTAGTAAGTAAACATGTGGTGGGGACAAACAGTCTTTATACAAGTCTTCATTGTACGGTGATAAGATCTGGGGAAACTTTTTTTTTCTTCTCCTCATTTAGATGTCTTTATTCAAATATCACACTTAGAAAATTCCCCACCCCACTGTGCCAAAACCCAACGTTTGCTCTCCTGTCTGGGAACTACAAGTAATTTGGCATTTGTTTCTCCTACGTCTTACAAAAGAAATGTAAATGTTATGTGACCTCTTTGTTTCAGTCAAGATTATCCCAACAGTATGCATGGCTTATTAAAAAAAGAAAATAAATATGAAGAGCCCCAGCTGCCCTTATCACATTCAATAATTCTCTCCCTGCATCCTTGGTGATGCTAGACAGGAATCGGTCTGTGTAGGCATGGTGTAGGGCCCTTACCTGCATCCCGTCTCAAAATAACCTTAAAAAAGTCATTACTGGGCTGGAGGGATGGCTTAGTGGTTAAGGTGTTGCAGTGGCTGGAGGCCCTGGTGCGCCCATTCTCTCTTTCATCTCTCTCAAATAAATAAAACTTAAAAATAAAATTTTTTATAGTCATTACCACCCTATTTCCACATTTTAAAAAAGTTAGTTTATTTATGAGAGAGTAAGTAGGGGTGTTCCAGGGCCTCTTGCCACTGCAAATGAACTGCAGATACATTGAGTAGCTTTACATGGGTACTTGGGAATCAAACCCCAGGACCAGCAGGCTTGGCAAGCAAGAACCTTTAACCTCTGAGTCATCTCTCCAGCCTCCATTGTTTTTAATTTTTTCATGCGCATGTGTGCGCAAGAGAGAATCGGTGTGCCAGGGCCTCCAGCCACTGCAATTGAACTCCAGATGCGTGGGCCACCTTGTGCACGTGTGCAACCTTGCGAGCTTGTGTCCCCTTGTACATCTGGCTTCCATGGGATCTGGGGAGTAGGATCCTTAGTCTTTGCAGGCAAGCCCCTTAACCACTCAGCCACCTCTCTAGCCCTGTTTTTTTTTTTTTAATTTAATTAAAAAAATATAAGGTTCAAGGATTTTTTTTTGGGGGGGGGTAGTGTCTCATTCTAGCTCAGGCTGACCTGGAATTCACTATGTAGTCTCAAGGTGGCCTCAAACTCACGGTGATCCTCCTACCTCTGCCTTCCGAGTGCTGGGATTAAAGGCGTGCGCCACCACACCCGGCGGATTTTTTTTTTTTTTTGGTAATTTGTTAAATACATACTTGGCTTTGCAGCCATGCCCTTTTCCTTTTAGCAGCAGGGGCTTCCATCTTTATTTATTTTTTTTTCTGGCTCCCAGAGACCTCCTCAGATCTCTTGGAATCCAAGGGTCACCCAGACCAGTTTCTGTAGGCTGAAAGGTAGCCTGAGAAGGAACAATAGCACCACAAAATCCTGCCCTCAGAAGAAAAGGTTCGGGATCTGTGGGTATCGCCCTCCAAAGACTGTGAGTGCGGGGCGGAATAATGGCTTGAGTATTTTTCCCCTCTTTTGAACAATGCCAAGCAGGTAAAACAAACTTAGCTATAGTGTTACCAGCCCGGGCACAGGAGCATTAGCTCAAGGGATATTGGACCCTTCCAGAGTATTTTATGTAACAATGCATCACTAAACCAAAGGGTATTAATGGCTAATCCCTTTTTGCCATGTCCCTGCATCACAGCCCCTCCCTGCTTTTCTCACACACAGGTAATGAGTGATAGGAGGGAGGAGGGGAAGCATCCAGATCAACCCGGCTTGAAGCTTTGGCCCCTTATCTTCAGCCCCAGCTGCCTCCTTAGCCCAGAACCCCCGTAGGACTTGGAAAACGGTCCCTCCCCCACCTGCGGGGTCCAGCAGATCAAGCCTCCTGCAGACCTCAGACACTTGCGCCTGGGACATTGTCTGGGACTGGGAGGGGACCTGGCCGAGCTAAAGGTCTGAGTCCAAAAGTGGAGGCTTTGAAACAAGCGCTGTGGACAACAGCTGCTGGGAGGCACAGGTGGGTGAAGGGCTTGGGCCTCAGCGGCCTTTGGGAAGATGGCTGGCCTGTGGCAAGCTGCCTGCATAGTGGGACTACATGTGGGACAGCTAGACTTCCCTTGGTTGCACACAACTTTCTCTGATCATCCTCTGAGGGTCTCTAAACACAGCCCTCACTTGTCTTTTTCTTCCACTAGTAGGTGACACAAACTCTCTTGCTGTTTCTCCTGCCAAGAACACCTTCAAATGTCTACCTGGCTTGTGGTTCTCTTGTCAGTTTAAGTCTCGCCTCTTGCAGAAGGCTTTCCTTGACCACCACAGCACCAGAGGGCACTCTGAGTGTTTTAAAGCCCATCATTTGGGTGTTTTTATTTTATTTCATTTATTTATTTGCAAGCAATGAGAGAGAGAGAGAGAGGAGAGAGACAGACAGAGAGAGAATGGGCACACCAGGGCCTCTAGCTACTGCAGACAAACTCCAGATGCATGTGCCCTTGTGCATCTGGCTTACATGGGTCCTGGAGAATTGAACATGGGTCCTTTGGCTTTGCAGGCAAACGCCTTAACCACTAAGCCATCTCTCCAGCCCCATTTGGGTATTTTTGTGTGTTCTTACCCCATCCTGCTTTGTCTGCTCTACTTCAGTTTTCTTTTAAAGAGACAGAGAGAGAGAGAGAGAGAATTGGTGCACCAGGGCCTCAGCCACTGAAATTCAACTCCAGATGCTTGCGCCACCTAGTGGGCATGTGTGACATTGCACTTGCCTCACCTATCTGGCTTACGTGGGCTCTACAGAATTGAACACGGGTCCTTAGGCTTCGCAGGCAAGCGCCTTAACCACTAAGCCATCTCTCCAACCCCCAGCTGATTTTATCATGCTGCATCTCAACACAATAGTGCACATAATAGACCTATGATAAGCAGGAATCAATTATTTGTTATTATAACTCTTTTTGCTTATGTACTGTAAGAATATATATGAACATGTATTTCTGTGTATATATTGGTTACATCTTATGTGCAACTTAGTTATTTTATTTACCTTACATATATACATACATACATACACACACTACCATAAACATACAGGTGTATATGGTAACTGCTAACAGATATTATGAATAATAACATTATTCTCTCTCACCACCACTGGCTCATATTTCTATTAGTTTCTCACCTCACATACTCCTTCCCCAAAGCTGGAGGGGAAGCCCTGGACTGAAGAGGGAGGAATGAGGATGGGCTGAGCAGGGACAAGGTATCTGATGTCCCACTACCTCCAACACTGTTGCCTCACAGCCATATTCACAACAAACCCGTAGAGCCTCCTACTTCAAGAAAACTTGGCTGGTAGCCCTGAGAAATTAAGGGGAAAATTCTCAAAGTGCATGGCCCATGCCCAGAGGGACCCTCAACAAGAGGTGTGGTCTGTGGTACAACGCCTAGCCCACTATGCACACTGCTCACACAGAAGATCTGGGCCTGGTCCCTTCTATGACACAGGAGTTCAGCAGCTGCAGGGAGGGCTCTGTGCTCACATCAAGGCTTCAAGCCAACCCTTAGGGAAGGGCTTATGAGCTGCTAGCTGGGCATCCTAATGGATTGTGAGAACGCAGGGGCAGCTGGCTAATGGGGGCTATGTGTATTCCTGGCTCAGAAGCCCTGCAATTCAAAGCCGTATGGATCTTGATGAGCCAGAGTGAAGGAGACCCTATTAGAGGAAAGGAGAGGGGCCGCCTTCCAGCGATACAGCCCGTGTGGTCACAGAGTGGCTCTGACAATGGACCCTTTGAGAGAAATTCAGATTTGCAGCCTCCTTCCTAGAAGCACAAGCTTTACAGACCGCACTTCAAGGGGACGACTTGTGGTCGCTCTGTGGTGCAGGTAGTGGTAATGAAGGAGCAGTTAAGTCTCAGAAGTTGCTGTGGTAACATTCATGTGCATTATCCTGCCACCTGTCAGACACTGATAGACATAGTTCCTCTAACCTTCCCTACAACACTCCAGGTGTGTCAGAGGAGTCAATTTGCCAATGGATTCCTAGGGTCAAGCAGCAGAGCCCAGACTAGAATGTTGCCTGGGTTCTGTCTGGGGTACTGGGATTTTTCTCTTCTCTTCTTTTCTTTGAGAGAGAGAGATGGAGGGAGGGAGAGGAAGATGTAGACAGAATGGGCGCGCCAGCAGCCCCTCAGCCACTGTGAACGAACTCCAGATGCGTGCGCCCCCTTGTGGGCAAGTGCAGCATTGCGCCCTTGCGTCACTGCATCTGGTTAAACTTGGGACCTGGCTTAGCGGCTTCCAAGGCTACAGGAGGTGAAAGCTACAGAGAACACGTTATACATAAGCCCCTCCAGGTGTGCAAGGGTTGGTCCGGGGAAAGGAAGCAGCAATTCCAGGACTTCCTGAGTTTCAGGACGATTAGCAGCTAGGAGTCTGTAGACAGTGTTTGTTAATGTTGAGGGTCACAATGGGAGATATCCTGATCAATGAAGGAAGCATGGAATGCCGAATGCCCAAGCCCAGGCACGAAGCCTCTGCAGGGTGCACTGCCATCACCTTCTGCCTGTTTGCTAGGAGCCTGGTGCAAGCGCTCAACGCAAGTTTCTTCATCTACTCCTCATTACAACTCCACAGGGTTGGTGACAGCTCCCATCTAAAGGTCAAATAGGGGCTGGAGAGATGGCTTAGTGGTTAAGTGCTTGCACGAGAAGTCTAAGGACCCTGGTTCAAGGCTCGATTCCCCAGGACCCACATAAGCCAGACGCACAAGGGGCACACACATCTGGAGTTCATTTGTAGTGGCTGGAGGCCCAGGTATGCCCATTGTCTCTCTGCCCCCCTCCCCCGCTTGCTCTCAAATAAATATATTAAAATAAAAATAACCAAAAAAAATGTAAAGGTCAAATAGAAGTGAGTGATCAGAAACCTGTAATGTAAGTACAAGCATTATTAAGAGTAAGGGTTGAACTGGGTGTGGCGGCGAACGCCTTTAATCCCAGCACTCCAGAGGCAGAGGAGGAGGATTGCAGTGAGTTCAAAGCCATCTTGAGACTATATAGTGAATTCCAGGTCAGCCTGGACTACAGCGAGACCCTACTTCAAAATAAATAAATAAATACTAAATAAGCACCCTGCATGCTTTGGAGAATTTTTTGCCATAAGGGGCAGGACAGTGTTCAGCATAGACAGCACGAGTTGTGTCCAAAGGCCATCGTAAGATAGGGTCAGACACAGCTGTGGAGCCCCAGGAACGTTCCCACTTTGGTGGTCTTCTGACCACCACACCCAGTGAGGAGGAGGAGGGGGAGGAGGAATAACTTTCTAACCATGAGAGATGATGTCGTGATGTGTGGGGCATTTCAGTTCATGACAACGATACACATCAGTCCATAAGAACGGTCACCTTGTTCCTCACCTACCTTTCCAGAAATGACTGATTTTTAAATTTTTTTTTGGTTTTTCGAGGTAGGGTCTCACTCTGGTCCAGACTGACCTGGAATTCACTCTGTGGTCTCAGGGTGGCCTTGAACTCACAGCCATCCTCCTACCTCTGCCTCCCGAGTGCTGGGATGAAAGGCGTGCGCCACCACCACGCCCGGGCAGAAATGACTGATCTTTAGAAGTCCTCCACGCTGACCCCTTGACCTTGTGCCCTGAGTGAAGGCCACTGATTTCCCGTTTCTACCCTTTCCGCACTGGTCACAGATGACAATGGGTCTTTCCCTTCCAATGGGGACCACTCTGGCTCTACAAATGAAGCCTTGCCCTTTAGAAGCCATAGCTGCTCCAACCCATACTTGACTGTTCGCAAAATGTGATGGATCCTTTGGCAAGGAGCTGTTTTCTCACAGCCTCCCAAACATGGGCAGGCTGCTGAAGTGGAAGCCGCAGTTGGCAATGTGAAGTTTTATGACCTCCAAAAGCATACACACCTTGGAAGAGAAACTCTATCCGTGACTAATGAGAGTCATTCTTAATGAGGAAATTATGGAGAGGATTAAAATGCTTCATCCTTTTCTCAGCTTCCTGATCAGGGCCTTCTAGAGTTACAGCACCTTTCAAAAACCCACTTCTCGCTCTAGCCAATCTGACTCCAGGCATTAAGCCCATCATCATGGCCTGGGTATTTTTCAGCGTAGCCAGTAAAAACTCCCAAGTCATCCTGCAGCTTTCTGAGATGACGGAGATGCCAGAGAATGTTCAGTAATTGTGTTTGACCAACACAAGGTTCTAGAAGGCTGAGGTGAAGAGGTGACCAGTCCACAATGAAGGGTGTATTCTGTCCGCACACTCACGCCCCTTTTTAGGAGAGGGACGCTGATTTTCTCTGAAAGCAACAGGGAGCTTGGGTTTATTATCCCCCAAAGAAATAAAGCCAGGAAGAAGGACACCCCAGTAGGCCTGGAAACCCAGAGCCCTGTATCACAGGTCCTTTTTCATTCAGCAAAGAAAAATTCACCAGAATTTCACCCATCTCATAAGTGCTACAAAAATAGACTGAGCAAATGACATATAAAGGACCCAGGAAGGCACTTGGAAAGACTCAGGCGCATAGCACACCAGCTTCTGTGTTAAAGGCCATTTGTGTTATTACAAGTGTCATGGAAATCCTTCAGGGAACATCGTTATTTCTGTTTTGTGGAAGAGAAAACTAAAGACCATTAGGATTTTTTTTTTTTTTTTTTTTTTGGGATTTTTGAGGTAGGGTCTCAGGCTGACCTGGAATTCACTATGTAGTCTCAGGCTGGCCTCGAACTCACGGTGATCCTCCTACCTCTGCCTCCTGAGTGCTGGGATTAAAGGCGTGCGATACCTGGGTTTCATTAGGATTCTTAATATGTGGCAGAAGTTTAAAAGAGAAAAACAAAATAAACTGAATGATAGATTCTTGAAGACTAAATCCTATTATTGAAAGTGAGGTACTCTGTTCCTAAGGTGTTGTGGATTGCTGATCTAAAGGAAGGGGTGTTCAAAAGAAACAAGTTTAGATTCTCTTCCACGTTAATTCCAAGTCATTAGGACAGATTATGAGAATACGGTCAGGAGTTTACAGCTACCTGCTGAGATGGGAGCCTTTCACTCAGCTAATTTTAATTCCGGAATGTCCCCTGATTGGTATAATCATAGCAGGTCATGTTCACTGCACTTACTGATGAGTGGGGTCCCTACCCACGCAGGAAGAAAAGGAAGAAAATGGAGGGGGAAAAAGTTGTGGTACCCCCCTTTTTTTTTTTTATAAATAGGCTGGTAAAAGACAGTTAAACATATATACCTAAACAGCCAGGAATGCTGGGTGCTACCGAGAAGAGGAATTTACAAGTGGTAGAAAGCTGGAGATTAACGAAAGGGAAAGCAGAGAGAAGGTTCCAGAAGGCTAGAATGAAGACTAGAAACGTCCATGGCAGGATATGAGGGGTGGGGCTGAGGTCGGAGTAACTACAGAAGCAGGGGCAGATCATTTCAGGCAAAGGGAACAGGCAGGAATTCACATTGCCAGAATTTCCAGATACCTAGTACTGACCGTGAAGAGGGCAGGTTAAGAGCCAATAAAGGGGGCTGGAGAGATGGCTTAGCGGTTAAGGCGTTTGACTGCAAAGCCAAAGGATCCCGGTTCGACTCTCCAGGACCCACGTAAGCCAGATGCACAAGGGGGCGGCATGTGTCTGGAGTTCATTTGTTGCAGTGGCTGGAGGCCCTGGTGTGCCTATTCTCTCTTTCTCTCAAATAAATAAATAAATAAATAAATAAATAAATAAATAAATAAATAAATAATAAAAGAGCCAACAAAGGGGGAGCATGGATACCCAGCACCCTAAAAAAAAAAACAACACCTAAAAATCTAGATGTGGCAATGCATGTCTGTAACCCCAGAGTTGGGACGATCCCTGGGGTCTGCTAGCTAGCTAGCCTAGCCAAGTTAGCTCTAGATTCAATGTCAGACCCAGTCAAACAATAAGGTGGAGGGCAATGCCAAGCATTAACTCTGGCCTACACACACACACACACACCTGCATTTCCACGTGAGTTTACACACCTATAAACCATGCATACATACACGTGCACACACCACACATGGATACACATTCAATATGATCCAGTGAAAGAACAAGAAGAGACTGACCTTTCACGGGCCATGCAGAGTGCCCAAACGTTCAGAATAAAGTAGCACAAGTGGGCAAGCTGGCGCTGTATTTATTTACAAAACGTCTTCCCTGAATGATTATTTCAAATCTAAGCAGGTATCTCACCATCATCTACTCTCCAAAATAGTATTTAAGACAAGTCAATGTGAGAGAGGGGGGAAGACAGACAGACAGATAATGGAATGGGTGCACCAGGCCTCCAGCCACTGCAAACAAACTCCAGAGCCATGCGCCATCTTGGGCACCTGGCTTCTGTGGGTCCTGGGGAAATGGAACCTGGGTCTTTTGGCTTTACAGGTGAACAGCTTAACTGCTAAGCCATCCCTCCAGCCCTGAAGTTAAATATGCATCCTTGCTCACACGGAGCTTGCTACCTTATTCATAAGGAGGGTATTTTTTCAATGGGATGTCCTCCAGGTATAGGACTGTGAGAGACTGTGGAAGACACCCACAGAAGGTGTAAAAGGACACCAAATGAAAACTACTTCCAGGGGAAAGAAATCTGCTGAGTGACAGAGTCCTAGAATTGGATGCCCAGGGATATAGGAAGTGCCCATCACACGGGACAAGGAGCAACACAGTGGATTCATAAGGGACAAGGGGGAAGTTGTTTACGTGGAAAATTCCTCCTGTTGGGGCATAATTATAATTTGCAATGAGACAGTGTCCTCATACAGGGGGTCGCACATTTTGATCCAAAGTGTAGCAGCTCTCAGCCAGGGGTGGTGGCGCATGCCTTTAATCCTAGCACTTGCGAGGCAGAGGTAGGGGGATCACTGTGAGTTCAAGGCCACCCTGAGACTACAGAGTGAATTCCAGGTCAGCCTAGAACTTGGCTAGAGCAAGACCCTACCAACAAAACAAAACAAAACAAAACAAAACAAAACAAAACAAAACAAAACAAGACAAAAGCGTAGCAGCTTTCCAGCTTATGCATCACCCCGAAAGGATGTAAGAGCTTTTTGGAAGTCCCCACGACGGGGGAGAAGGGACAGCTCTGGGGAAATCCCCCAGTGGTGGTATGGTTGGAACACCCATGGCATTTCAATAATTGTGTCTTCTGTATTTTTCTCTCACTGCCAAATACCACTGCCTGGAAGTACTGTGGGATGACAGGAAATCCTTAAGCCTGGCTAGGAAGCCAGAAAAGCCCTCCAGAGACTCTTGTTGTGGGTTTAATGGATAAAGGCAGCAGACCAGCCAGTCAGCTGTTGCGTTGGGGAAAAAATACGCTTGCCTTCCAAACGGCTGCTGTCAGCCTGAGCGAGCTGTTCGCAGAAAGCTTTCCAACGCTGTCTTCTTTGTGTGCTGGTGGGGGGTGGCTAGAATGTCAGCCAGCAGTGATAAGCAATGTGACTCCAGGATGGGAGGATCTCAGGGGACAGTCAACTTGGTTACCCCGAGTCTTACAGGCGCAATCTTTTCACCACTCTCTACGGGGAAATAGCTCAGTGGGTTTACAGAATCTTCTAGGCATGTTTTGTGGGAATTGTTCCTGTGTTACGTCATAGAGAGGGCATTTAGGAGAAGGCATAGTGTGGGAGATATGAAGACATCGTTTGGGAAAGGGGTCATTATTTGCAGAGCCTTCTATTAAAGGGACACACCACAGAATCCCCCTAAACATTACTTCCTCCACTTGCTTTTTTATTTTTTTTTTTTATTTTCATTGCTGCAGGAGTTTGGTGTTTTATTGAAGTTTCCTTTTCCTGACTCTACGCAGGATGATGTAGCTGTTTACTTTAAGGCTCAGGACTCAGCCAGCATTGTATGAAAAGTTTTCCCACAAAAAAAAAAAAAAGAAAAGAAAGAAAAGAAAAAAGAACACAGAACAAGACACAGTCTTTCCACGATGCTTGGGCAATAAGCATACACGAACAGGCTTGCTCATGCACGCTCAGTCCTAGTCCTGCCTCCTACCACAGGACTCACTCATTCTGGCCTTGGGGAGGGGGCACGGGAGGATGTGGCTGGAGGCTGGAGTGGGAGGAGGTTCAAGGGCAATGGACAGATGGGATCTTCCTGGGTCCCATGGTTAAGTAACTTTCCCGGTTCCCTCTGCCGTTCACTTGTGCATGAAGTCAAATTCCTAACTTCAGTGTGACTACTTGTGAAACTGTGGGGTGTGGAAGGGATGAGGTCACATCTGGAAAGCCAGGAGCACATTGTCTGGGGCAATACGGTGGAATGTGAGCCTTGAGAGAACGGACGGCTTTGGGTCAGCTCATTATTCTGCCACTAGTAACCAAGGCTCTTGGTTCCCCACCTGACCTAGGTGGGGAGACCTTATTGCTGAAGACTCCACACGCTTAGGCTGCAAGGCCGCTGAGGAATCAAGCTGGAGCTGAGCTGAAGACCTCCTCCCACACGGACCAGCTGAGAGAAAGCTGGAAAAAGCTCTACGGGAGCAGGCGTAGCACATCCGTGTAGCTCAGGACACCTTCCTCCTCTGACCACTGCAAGTGTTAACCCATGTGTATAAAGAGGAAAAAAAAAAAAAGAGAAGCGTGGCATCAACACTACAAAAATGTCAGCTGCTCATTGGGGCTGAGAAGAAATTTTCTGTGAATATAGCTGCTCTGAAAGCAGTAAGGACAGCAGTCCCTTTTCAGCCATGGCTGGAATGGGGGTGAGGGCATGATACAGCCAAGGGACGTGTCCCCATAAAACATAAGCTGGAATCTGGAAGTAATACATAAGAGCTATAGCGTTAAAGTCTGCTTAATTTATAGTCAAATTTGCAGATGAAACACAAAGGTAATGACGGTTTTGAAATACAAGCTACCAAACAATATGTTTGACTCCATCACCCTTAGCTATTAAATATGGTTTTAAATAGACCTTGGCCAGGGTGGTCCCTGATGCCCCCAACACATCACAGGCCATTGCCAAGGCTCTTGGTTTCCCCCCTGAACTAGATGGTAAGACCCTACTGCCGAAGACTCCCCGTGCTTGGGCTGCGAGGTCACTGAGAAATCAAGCTGGGGGAGAGCTGAAAACCTCCTCCCTGTAGACGAGCTGACAGAAAGCTGGAAAGGCTATGTTGCATGCAGAACTATGAGAGAGAGAGAGGGAGAGGTCATCAGTGGAGGTAAATGACAGTGGACATTGCGAGCCTTAAGTGTGGCCATCCAGGCCAAAAGAGCCAACTGGTAAAAGAATGGCATGTCTGTTATGGGGGAAACCAACTGCTCTCTAATTGGACTAGAGGCCCACTCCACCACAGAAGGGAATATCTGCTTGATACTGAACATTTAGTCAAAAGCCTATGGCAGGGGAGGTCATGAGCCCTAGGGGAATAACTTCTGCTGATGTCTGGCTAAATGCATATATTTTGCTCATCAAACTTCCCTGTAAGCATTGTTCTTAATGTCCACACCCATATATTAATGCTACTCTCACTTTTGGTTAGAGAAACTTCTCTTTTCAGAAGGTGGTGACCTTGGGATGACTCAGAAGACACCATGGTGCTGAGAAGAAGTGATGGAGGAGTGCTCAGCACTGAAACATCTCTATCACACCCTCCAAGACTCAGGGTCCATTGCAGAAGAGATTGCAGAAAAAAAATCAAAGAGCCAAAGGAAGGGTAGGCCTCCTTACAATGCACTATTCCAGACACAAAATGGCCTGGATATCCATGACCTCGCAGTGCCTGACACTATCCACACAAGACCTTCATAACAGGAGGAAAAGATCACGACATCAAAATAAAAGAGACTGATTGAGAGGGGGAGGGGATGTGATGGAGAGTGGAGTTGTGAAGGGGAAAGTGGGGGAAGGAAAGGATTTATCATGGTTTATTGTCTATAATTATGGAATCTGTCAAGACACTGAGAGACACCAAAGTTCCGGAAAGTAGGAAAGAGTTCTCTCACACTCCAGGCTTTGTGCTGAGTGAGGGTGGGATATTCCTTAGGAACTCTCAGTCAGAAAGAGGTAAGCCCCAGGGCAGGCTCCATGTGAACCCCAAATCTGCAGCTCAGTCTTGGCCTTTTCTTTATTTTAGAGACAGAGACACAGAGGGAGATAGAGAGAATTGGTGCACCAGGGCTTCAGCCACTCCAATCAAACTCCAGATGCTTGCACCACCTTGTGCTTGCCTCATCTTTGTGCGTCTGGCTTTCACGGGATCTGGAGAGTCAACCATGGGTCCTTGGGCTTCACAGGCAAGCGCCTTAACTGTTCAGCATCTCTCTAGCCCTTGGCCCTCTTCTTGAGAGGCAACAGTAATTGAACTTTCTCTTTCTAGCTATACATACCACCATGTGACCAGTCACCACACTTCCTGTCCTAGAGATAGGCCTCATTACCAAATACAACAGGAAAATTCAAACTTCAGCAGTTCCGGGATAATATGCAAATACTGTCACCAAGCTCAGATTTGATGAAAATTACTATTTTTTGAGAGCATGTCTTTAATGATCTGCACATTTATAGGCTAGGGAGACAATGCAGTATGCCAGGGCCTCCAGCCACTGCAAACTAAGTCCAGATGCATGCAGCACCTTGTGCATCTGGCATATGTGGGTCCTGGGGTATTGAAGTGGGGTCTTTTGGCTTTGCAGGCAAGCACATTAATCGCTAAGCCATCTTTCTAGCTCCTAAATTTATTTTTTATGGTGAGATTTTGTTTTCAAGTTTTCTTCTAGTAGACTCTGCCATCTCAGCATTCTGGAAGCTGAGGTGGAAGAGTTCAAAGCCAGCTTGGACTACACAGAAATTTTGAGGCTATCTGCGTTATATAATAAGTGCCTATCAAGTCAGGCGTGGTGGCGCACACCTTTGATCCTAGCACTCAGGAGGCAGAGGTAGGAGAATCACTGAGTTTGAGGCCAGCCTGAGACGACATAGTGAATTCGAGGTCAGCCCGGGATACAGTGAGACCCGACCTCGAAAAAAACAAAGTGCCTGTCATGCAAACACAAAACAAGACAGACTACGTCCCAGACCTCAAACTCCCTCAAAGGACTAAAACTAGAAAATAAGATTATAGAAGTATTTTAGCAGTAATAGCAGTATTTCATTTAGTTATACCAGCAATTTTTAGTGAGCACAGAACGTCTTTACAAATTAGAGACTGACAAGAAAGTTGCATTTAAACCATTGAAACCTTTATCCCCAAACCAAAACAAAACAATCATGGGTTGGGTAAATGGGGACAGGTCACTGAAAACAAAGATCCGTTTTTCTTGACCTCCTAGATCCTCAGACTCTGCCTTCCACACTGCTTCTAGAAGACCGTAAACCCCTGGGGCCCAAATTCAGCCCAGAGCCAGCACGCACAGCTCTAAGAGCCAGGGCCATGCAATGAGCTTAGCTCCCTAGCAAGCGGTTCACAAGTATGCCTGATCAAGTGGATTACACATGGCGGATGAACCCTAACAGAATGGAGAACTGGCCCCAGCAAAGGAGTTCACTTGTACCTCCAACCATACTAAGGGGGCCAATGGACCAAATTCTTCCACTGTGTGATGCATCCTGCAGCTCTCCCTAGAAAACCGTAAAGGGAAAAAGAAGTGGGAATGGGTCAGAACACAGATGCTTCAACTTTCTATAGGCTCTGCAAAAGAACAGCCCCATAAGACAAAGCAGAGGCTCTCTTTGAACTTCTTTTGTTTTCCAAGTTCAACACAGACTGCCCCAAATACCAGGCCTAAACAATTATTCCAGCATTCTCCAGCTGACATACATACGGAGTCTGGCCACCCAGCTATGCATAAGCCAACCACCATTTCAGTTGCCCCTGGTCTCTTGGGATTTGGTTTGTCTTCCTCATCCTCAGCCCACTTTCTCTAGGGCTTTGATGCAAAATGAAGCTTTTGGAATCCAGCTAACCGTGTTTGAATTCAGGCTTTGCCACTGTCGCTTCCAGCTGTGTGGTCCTTCCTTTTTTTTTTTTTTTTTAATATTTTATTATTTATTTATTTATTTGAGAAAGAGATATAGAAATAGACAGGTAGAGAGAGAGAGAGAGAGAACGGGCACGCCAGGGACTCCAGCCACTGCAAATGAACTCCAGATGCAAGTGCCCCCTTGTGCTTCTGGCTAACGTGGGTCCTGGAGAATCGAGCCTTGAACCGGGGTCCTTAGGCTTCACAGGCAAGCCCTTAACCGCTAAGCCATCTCTCCAGCCCTGTGTGGTCCTTCTTTGGAATACTCCCACCTCATGGGCTTGAGGTAAATACTGAGCCAGTACACATAGAATGCTTGAAATTGAACCTGGCATGTAGTATCATGCAGGGTATATATGGAGAGGGAGAGAGAGAGAGAATTGGTGTGCCAGGGCCTCAGCTACTGCAATGGAACTCCAGATGCTTGTGCCCCCTAGTGGGTATGTGCAACCTTGCGCTTACCTCACCTTTGTGAGTCTGGCTTACATGGGATCTGGAGAGTTGAACAAGAGTCCTTGGGCTTTGTGTACAAGCGCCCTTAACTGCTAAGCCATCTCTCCAGCCCACTATGTAGGCTTTTGTTAATTTGGCTTATTCCTGAGTCAAGGCTGACCCTGCAGTAGAAGACCATCATCACTCTACCTAGTGGAGCCCTGTCTGTCTACAGGCTACACCAAGAATAGCCTCAGGAAGACAGGGGAACTTGTCACAGCGTTCTCAAGCGGAAGCAGTAACCATCTGTGTTAGCTTTCTGCCACTGTGACAAAATACCTGAAAGGAAGAAAGAAGGGGCTGGAGAGATGGCTTAGTGGTTAAGGCGCCTGTCTGCTAAGCCTAAGAATGCCTGTTCGATTCTCTGGGTCCCACGTTTAGCCAGACGCAAAGTGAGGCAAGGACGCAATGCTGCACTTGCCCACAAGGGGGCGCAAGTGTCTGGAATTCGTTCATAGCAGCTGAGAGGCTGCTGGCGCGCCCATTCTCTGTCTGTCTGTCTGTCTGTCTCTCTCTCTCTGACTCTCTCCAAAACAAAATATCTACTTGAAGAAAGATTGAGTTTTGATTTCAGTCCATGGTCACTTGACTCCAGCTGCTTCCGGGCCTGTGGTGGGCAGAACACCATGGCAAGAGCACAGCGAGTTTCATTCTCCTAGAACTTGAAGGTCGGATGTGGGAGGGAATTTCACAAGTCATGTAGAGTCTGAACTCCCTTCCCGTACTTTCCCACCTTCGAGTTACAAAGGAGGAAAGTACCTCCTGGAGAAGATTCAGGAAAAACCGCTGTGGTAGGAGGGAGAGCTAGCACCAGGGTCTTAACTCACAGTGTACCCCTTAGCAAACCCCATGTTCCCTGCAAATCAATAGGGTTCTATGAACTCAAACGACCCAGAGGGGCTGTACCCACTGCCTGGAAAGATCTTCAAAGCCAGCACAGGAAGGGCCAGGGAGATTATCTGAAGGATCAGAGACGACTAGAACACAAAGTTCAGGTTATATGAGGAAAGTGCATTGATTCAGCCGAGAAAGTGCAAACAGGCAAGGTGAAGTTCTCTGCTGAATGGCCCATGGGACTTTCCCTGTAGAAAACATCACACCACTATCAAAATTCAACACAACGCTAAAAATAGACACTCTGAAAAAAAAGGTGTGTGTGTGTGGGGGCGTAAATCCTGAAATCCAATAGATGGCGGGTGTTGGGGAAGAGATGGAGAGTCACTGACGTCAACCACCAGGAAACTGGCTTTGTTTAGTCAGTGGGTTGGATAACTTTGGCCTTTAGTTTTCGATTTCAAGATGAAAACTTTTTATTCAGACTGGATCATTATTGGCCCATTGAACTGGGGGCAATTGACATCTTAGAAGTGTGCGGCTCACTTAACCTGAATGGCAGCAATCTACGCTTCTATTTTCAACTCATCCGAGGCAACAAGGTAGGTATTTTCTAGGGCAGCGAAGGCTGAGCTTTAAAGACTTCCGCTACAGATGCAGTTGGGGAAATGGAATGGCCTTCGTCAGCAATTCCTTCAGCGTCTTCTCCCTTCCTCTGGACTCTTGGCTAATTAAGAACCACCACCCCCCCACAGTGGTGTTTCTCTCTTTTATTCCTCCCTTCAATCCGTGCCTACAAGGCTGCCAGGCTGTTTTCGGAGTCATCATTTTCTCTAATATCTTCAAGGGATTCCCTTCCGGAACAAATCCAGACGCATTATTGAGACCTCTACCTCTTTGGCCAGAATCTTCTCATGAGACTGTCTTTGGTACAGCTTCCCAGCGAGAGCCTGATGTTCCAGCATGCTCACCTACTCGGGGTCCATTGCAAATTCCTTCCTCCCTAGCGTTTCCTGTGCTGCATCCTTCTCCTCCCCCTCCATACCCAGTCACAACCAGGTAACCCAGGCCCCAACCATCTGGCCTCACAGTGGTCCTCGTCTGCCCCAAGAGACAAGAGTGGGCTGTGACCTGAATCCCGGCTCTCTTGTACTCTTCTGTGTGATCCTAAACAAGTGACTGAACCTGCCACGACTTAGTTTCTTCATTTGCCCAGATAACTGGCAAAAACAACAACAACAAAAAAAACAAAAAACAAAAACGAACAAAAAAAAAAAAAAACACACACACACCCAAAAAAACCCATACCTTAAGGGACTTGAGAAAGACACGTGCAATAGCTCTGGCTTACCACCTCACAAATGCTCCATAATGACTCTCCCCTCCCTCCTCTTAACCTCCTAGTTATTGCTTCATGTGTGTTGTCTTGCCCACTGGCACTTGATCCGATTCCCACGAGTAACTGAGTGGAGTCATGTCCCAATCACAGTTTTATCACAGGCGTTCCGTAACCGGCAGCAGCGAGCCAAAGCCTGAGAAACGTGAGTCTTGACTTTATCTCCATAGCGTCGTCTCTACTCAAATCTCAGGATCGCGCCCGTTTTAACTGTGGAAACGCATCTGGAATGGAAGCCCTGGGGAAATGCCGTGTGCGGGTGTACGTCAGATTACGGGGTGGGGGGGCGAGTCAGGTGTCATCCCAACGCCTTTGTCTCTCGCTAGGGATT
Organism: Orientallactaga sibirica; assembly: GCA_036365145.1. NCBI lineage: Eukaryota > Metazoa > Chordata > Mammalia > Rodentia > Dipodidae > Orientallactaga > Orientallactaga sibirica. The sequence continues at coordinate 4,027,647 of JAEOAD010001893.1, read as the reverse complement.
TTCAACACTTTCAAAGTGAAATCCTTTCCTCAAATGTTATCTCGCCTGGACAACCAACTTGCAGTTAAATTTGGGGCTTCCGCCTTTTTCCATGTCTGTATGTCTACCTGTGCATCTATGCAGAACACACGAGTATGCACACACTGCATTAACTGAAACCTAGCTGGACACTAGCAGCATTAGAATAAGCATATAGTTTACAAGAATGAGTTAATAGATTTTTTTGGGGAGAGAGACAGACAGACAGAGGAGAGACAGATGGGCCGCCAGCAGCCTCTCAGCTGCTGTGAACGAAATCCAGATGCGTGCGCCCCTTGTGGTCAAGTGCGGCATTGCGCCCTTGCGTCACTTTGCATCTGGCTAAACGTGGGACCTGGAGATTGGAACCAGCGTTCTTAGGCTTAGGAGGCAGGCGCCTTAACCACTAAGCCATCTCTCCAGCCCGAGTTAATAGATTTTTGTTGTTGTTGTTGTTTTGTTTTTTTCAAGGTAGGGTCTTACTCTGGCCCAGGCTGACCTGGAATTCACTATGGAGTCTCAGGGTGGCCTGGAACTCACAGTGATTCCTCTGAAGTGCTGGGATTAAAGGCGTGTGCCACCACGTCCGGCAGTAAATAGAGTTCTTCATGTACCCTCTAGGCATTTTACTCCTGGTCTATATTACATCATCATCAGATAGGTTATTTACAAGTTACACTGAAGTGAATATTAGAGAGAGAGAGAGAACAGCGCCCTCACTGTGCAGGGCTGGGCACTGCATTCTGGCTCGTCATGCTAGCATCAAGCCTGCTGGAAGGAAACCAAGCGTTTGCAGCCACCGTCAGCTTCCAGTGCAAAATTTCTCTTTGGATATTCCACAGCCCGAGAAGGCGTTCGGCTCACGATTGAGTGCCACGGGAAGATGAATTCTGAAGGACTGCTAGTAATTTTATGAATGGGCATGTGTCAAGCAAATGTGCTATTTCTGTATGGGTGTGTGTCTGTGGTGTATATGCATGTGTGTCTGAGTGTTCACAGATGCGTGGGTGCCTGTGTGCATGAGTATATATGCACGTGTGTGCGCATGCATGTACAGATGTACAGAACGGAGGTTGACATCAAGAATGTTCCTCAGTCACTCTTCCATCTTTTTCTTCTTTCTTTCTTTCTTTCCTTCCTTTTCTTCCTTTCTTTCTTTCTTTCTTTCTTTCTTTCTTTCTTTCTTTCTTTCTTTCTTTCTTTCTTTCTTTTTTTGGTGTTTTGAGGTAGGGTCTCACTCTAGCTCAGGCTGACCTGGAGTTCACTTTGTAGTCTCAAGGTGGCCTCGAACTCACAGTGATCCTACCTCTGCCTCCCAAGTGCTGGGATTAAAGGCGTGCGCCACCATGCCCGGCTTTTTTTGTCTTTTTGAGAAAGGGTCTCTCAGCAAAATTGAGACTCTCTGATTCGGCTAGACTGGCTAGCTAACAAGCGCAGGGGTTCTCCTGTCTTTGCGTCCATGTTGCTGGGATTACAGTGCAAATTACCACACCTGCCATTTTATGTGGAGTCTAGAGGTCCACACGCAGATTCTCACACTTGTATGTCTTAGCTCTTCACCCGCTGAGCAATCTCCACAGCCCCCCATGTGTGCTGTGTTTTCAAAACCGGGGAATATATACGTGTCTGAGTTTCAGTAATCATCATGCGAAGTAGCCTTCACTTTTTTTCCTTTCTGACGTTTCCACGTTTGCTATAACGCACACATGTTCTTGGTCCTAAAACTTAATTGTTACTTTGGAATGACAAGGCATCCGTTTCCAAAAGGAGAACAGAACACTGTGCTTGGATGCCGGAACAAAGCTGTTTTTTTGTTTGTGTTTGTTTGTTTATTTATTTATTTATTTGATGGAGAAAGAGGGAGAGTGGGAGAGAGACAGAGAGAGAGAGAGAATGGACATGACAGGGCCTCCAGGCACTGCAAACTAACTCCAGATGCATGCATCCCCTTGTGCATCTGGCTAACGTGGGTCCTGGGGAATCGAACCTGGGTCCTTTGGCTTTGCAGGCAAACGCCTTAACTGCTAAGCCATCCTCCCAGCCCCAAAGCCACCGTTTTTTCATATTGAGCCTGCTCCCGTGAGGCCAAGACATGAACCTCACTCGTTCACCACTGCTCCCTTTATATGTAACAGGAAATGGGGAGGAGAGATTAGGGGTTGTGGATATCTGAAGTACAGCATTTGGAGAAAAGAAAGGAAGGAAGGAAGCGGGAGGCAGCAAAGTGTGAACCACAAAATCGGTTAGGAGGCCTGAATTTCAATCTGGGCTCTGCTGTAAACAAGTCATAGTTCTTCCCTGAGCCTCAGCTTTCTAAGCTGTCACCAGGAGTGACCACCGAGCATTAGGAAAGATGTGAGTGAAGACGGCAGTGAGATACCGGCTCACACCCCTGATGACAGCTAGTACCAAAGGAATAAAAACTGGAACCGAGGGAGTGAAAACACCAGGATACTTTTTCTCTTTGGGCAAGGATGGAAACTGGTGCACTCACTGTTTCATAAAAGAAGTATGGCAATTCCTCCAAAAATAAACAAACAAACAAACAAACAAACAGAATTATCACAAGACCTAGCCGTCCAACGTCTGAGTCCATAGCTAAAAGAATTTTAAGTAGAATCTGAAGACCACCATGTTTATAGCAGCACTATTTATCCAGAAACCCAACCATCTGTCAAAAGACAAGCGAATAAGGAAAACGTGGTGTTATTCAGCCTTAAATGCTTATCCATGCTACAACACACCTTGAGGGCATTATGCTAAGTGAAATAGGCCAGAGGCAAAAAGGTAAATATAAGCCAGGTGTGGTGGCACACTTCTTTAATCCCAGCACTCGGGAGGTAGGAAGATCTCCATGAGTTGGAGGCCAGCCTGAGACTACATAGTGAATTCCAGGTCAGCCTGGGCTAGTGAGAGACTTTACCTCAAGAAACAAAACAAACAAACAAACAGACAAACAGTAAATATAGTATTACTCCATTTACATGAAGTACTTAGCGTAGTCAGAATCATAAATAGGACCGTTGTTGCAAGGATTGGAGAAAGAAGGAAGGAGTTCCTGTTTAATGGGTATGAGTGTCAGTTTTTTTTTTTTTTTTTTTTTTGGAGAGAGACAGAGAGAGAGGGGAGAGGAAGACAGAGATGGGTGCACCAGCAGCCTCTCAGCTGCTGCGAACGAAATCCAGATGTGTGCACCCCCTTGTGGTCAAGTGCAGCATTGCACCCTTGCGTCACTTTGCATCTGGCTAAACGTGGGACCTGGAGATTGGAACCGCTGGAGATTGGAACCAGGTTCTTAGGCTTAGGAAGCTGGCGCCTTAACTGCTAAGCCATATCTCCAGCCCAGAGTGTCAGTTTTTACAAGATGGAAAGAGTTGTGGGGATGGCGGTGGTGATGGTGCACAATGCTGTGTGTGTACTAATCCCAGTGTACTCTATATTTTAAAATAGTTAAGATGGTAATTTATATTTTTATTTTATTATTTATTTTCCAGTAGACAGAGAGAGAAGAGAGTCAGAGAGAATGAATACACCGGTGCCTCCAGCCACTGCAAATGAACTGAGTACTGGGGAATCAAACCTGACTATTGTTCGGCTTTGCAGGCAAGTGCCTTAGCTACTGACCCATCTCTCCAGCCCCAGTAATTTTTTTTTTTTTTGAGACACAGTCTTACTATGTAGCAGCAGATGGCCTTGATCTTTCTCATGTTGACATACACTTTTAAAAATATTTTATTTCAGGCTGGAGGGATGGCTTAGCGGTTAAGGCATTTGCCTGCAAAGCCAAAGGACCCAGGTTCGATGCCTCAGGACCCACATAAGCCAGATGCACAAAGGGGCACATGCATCTGGAATTTGTTTGCAGCGGCTAAAGGCCCTGGAGTACCCATTCTCTCTCTCCTTCTCTGACAAATAAATAAAAATAAAATATGAAATATTTTATTTCTTTATTTAAGAGAGAGACAGAAAGAGGAAGCTAGAGAAAGTAAGTATGGGCATACCGGGGCCTCCTGCCACTGCAAACACACTCCAGACACATGCATAATTTAGTACATCTGGCTTTACTTGGGTACTGGGGAAATCAAACCTGGGCTGTCAGCCTTTGCAAGCAAGTACCTTCAACCACTGAGCCATTTCTCTAGACCGAGCTTTGAACTCCTGATCCACTCACCTGCCTCAGCCACCAAGTGCAGGGATTATGGGCATGTGCCACAGATGGTAAATAGCTGCATGTGTATTTTATCACAATAAAAAAAGTGAAAATAAAGAAGAGTGAGCAATGCTTACCTTATAGCGATACCACTGAGAAGATATGAGGTGACTGGTACACGTGAAAACCTTCATAAAAGTAACCCCTGGGTGCAACAGTGGATGTCTGTCATGGGGGAAACCAACCGCTCTCTAATTGGGGTGGAGGCCTGCCCCATGGGAGCGAATACACGCCTGATACTGAAAACCTACGACAGGGGTAGTCATGAGCCCTAGGGCATAAAGCCTGCTTGTGTCTGCCTAAATGCATATATTATGCTCATCATACTGTCCTGGAAGCACTTTTCTTAACATTCATACCCATATACTAATGCTACTCTCACTTTTGGTTAGAGAAGCTTCTCTTTTCAGATGGTGGTGACCTTGGGATGACTCAGAAGGCACCATGGTGCTGAAAAGAAGGGACAGAGGAGTGCTCAGCACTGAAACATCTCTAACACACCTTCCAAGGCTCAAGATCCATTGCAGAAGAGGTGGCAGGAAGAATGTAAGAGCCAAAGGAAGAGTAGGACTCCTTACAATGCACTATTCCAGACACAAAATGGCCTGGATATCCATGACCTCACAGTGCCTGACACTATCTACACAAGACCCTCATAATAGGAGGAAAAGATGATGACATCAAAATAAAAGAGAGACTGACTGAGAAGGGGAAGGGAATATGATGGACAGTGGAGTTGTGAAGGGGAAGGTGAGGGGGGAGTGAATGATCACGGTTTACTGCCTGTAATTATGGAAGTTGTCAATAATTTTTTAAAAAGTAGAACAAAAAAGAAAGGGAAAAAAGCAATTCCTGGGGCTGAAGATATGGCTCAATGGTTAAAAGTGTTGGCTAGCCGTGTGTGATGGAGCACGCTTTTAATCCCAACACTTGGGAGGCAGAGGTAGGAGAATCACCGTGAGTTCGAGGCCGCCCTGAGACTACATAGTGAATTCCAGGTCAGTCTGAGCTAGAGCCAAACCTTACCTCAAAAAACCAAAAAAAAAAAAAAAAAAACAAGTGTTTGCTGTGCAAGGTTGCTGACCAGATTTCAGAGCCCCAGAAACACCATAAAGCTGGCCTATAATTCCAACGCGCTACACGGGTGCCTACAGCCATCGGAAGCAGAAAAAGAAGCTCAACTATCCCTGTCCAGCTAGTCTGCTGCTGGCCCTGATGAACAGTGAGAGACTCTGCCTCAAACAAGAGAACCAACACCTCCAGGTCGCCTCCTGACCACACACAGGCCGTGATGGTACACGTGTGCCCATATAAACACACATACCGATCCTATTCAGATGCAAGTCTTCCTTACATGCAAAGACGTGACCTAAGACAACGCTCTATTAAGCCTCAGCATTTAACAAGCTGCCCTGCTATGGGGGCACGAGAACATTAATATTCCTCACAGCCTTGCATTTCATCACAGAGTAAGTCCTTGCTTCAAGACCAGGGTGAGGGCCTTTTACCAAGCCTGCTTGGTGTGAAAGCTGTGCTTGTTCCCTAACGGGCTGGAGCACTCCCAGCCCACCACAGATTCACTCTGCAGTCCTCCCCAGTACACAGTGCAGCTTATCCCCCAATGGCATACCTCGCAGGCCAAGGCCCCCACTGAGTGTGTTAGCTGGCTCATCAGGAGAAATAGTGCCACGAGAGGCACGGAGTGCCTTCAACAGTGAGGAGACAGTTTCCCACCGTCTGACTCACTTGAATAAGCCATTCTACCCTGCGAAGCCTTGGCCTCCACATGGGATGATTTTACACAGTCTGTAAAAGATGACCCAGCGTGTCTCTGCTGGAAGTCTTCTACTGGCAGCACGTAGATTCTCGAGAAACTGCTAAACCCCAAACCAACAGGAACCCGCTCTTTATTCACTTGCTTTCTTGGCTCTATTAGATTTATCTGACCTTGCCATCTCATTAAAAAAAAAAATCGGAAGCCGGGCGTGGTGGCGCACGCCTTTAATCCCAGCACTCGGGAGGCAGAGGTAGGAGGATCGCCGAGAGTTCGAGGCCACCCTGAGACTACATAGTGAATTCCAGGTCAACCTGGACCAGAGTGAGACCCTACCTCGCAAAACCAAAAAAAAAAAAAAAAAAATCGGGGCTGGAGAGATGGCTTAGCGGTTAAGCGCTTGCCTGTGAAGCCTAAGAACCCTGGTTCAAGGTTCAATTTTCCAGGACCCATGTAAGCCAGATTCACAAGGTGGCGCATGCATCTGGAGTTCCTTTACAGTGGCTGGAGGCCCTGGTGTGCCCATTCTCTCTCTCTTTCTCTCGTCTCTTTCTCTGTCTGTTGCGAATAAATAAATAAAATTAAAAAAAAATTTTTTTAAAGTTTAAAAAGAAAATCTACTAAGCTGGGTGTGGTGGCACACACTTTTAATCCCAGCACTTTGGGAGGCACTGTGAGTTCAGGGCCACCCTGAGACTACATAGTGAATTCCAGGTCAGCCTGGGCTAGAGTGAGACTCTACCTAGAAACCCCCCAAAAAAAAAAATTTCCAATGATCTAATTTTTTGCTCTCTTCTCCTTTAGGTTTGATGTTCATCTATTAAGAGACAAAAAGAAAAAGAAAAAAAAAAACCATCAGGTTTCTTGAAACAGCAATTCTCTCCTCTCTTGTCAACAACACTTGCTGGGCAGCCCTTATGGTTGAGAGAGATCATTGAATCGCATTTGAGAACATGTCTTAGTTGCTTTTTAAGGCTTTCCCATGCTGTGTATTTCCCCTGGGCGAGGAGGGAGGCTGGCCAAGGGAGATCCTGTCGTTCAGCCCCTACTTCCTCACAGCGAAGCCTTCTAAGGTTCAGCTTCCCAGGCCTGGCAGGAAATGCCAGAGGGTGGGGGACGGGCACACTGTGTTGAGCATACAAGTTTTAAAGAGGCAACATCAGACTGGAGGATTGGTTTAGCGGTTAAGGCACTTGCCTGCGAAGCCAAAGGACCCAGGTTCGATTCCCCAGGTAAGCCAGATGCACAAGGGGGTGCATGCATCTGGAGTTCGTGTACCGCGGCTGAAGGCCCTGGCGTGCCCAATCTCTCTCTCTCTCTCTCTCTCCCTTTCTTTCTCTGTCTCTCCCTCAAATAAATAAAATAAATAAATAAAAGAGGCAACACCATGGGTGAATTTATTTGCGGCAGGTTTTGTGGGACCAAACAAGAGGGAATGATTTTCACCACGGAGATCATAAAATCCAAATACACAGAGTCTTTAAAGGGCCTGGGAACATTGAAGCCACAGAATCAAAACAAATGTGCTCTCAGGGGCTCTCCTGCCCCTCACCGTGGACGGGTGAATGGGAATCTGGAATAGGTGACTTCAGAAGTGATTCTTCCCCTACGGTTTGCCCGTGACTTCCAGCATCTCCTCCGGTGCCTCAGCTCTGCCAAGGGGGTTGCTGTCCTGATCAGCCTCTAACCTTGCAGAGGCAGGAAGTTCTTTCCCTGTTTTCCAAAAACCCTCCCTTTCTTCCTTTCTTAATATCCTTTCCTTATCAGAAGCAGGACACAGGAGTTATGAGCTCTAGCGTGAGAAAAATAATGAGTAAAAATAAATAAATAAAGCAATCTGGGGATGCTTCTAGGTTTCAAGCTGACTCTGGGCTTCCATTCTTTTCCAGGAACTGCTTACAAGTGTTTTGATTTTTCTGAAAGCTATAGAGCATAGCGGGAAGTCAAGTCAGGCACAGGGTCTGAATATGATGACAATTCAAAGTTATTTGTCTTAATTGACAAGTCAGTCTGCCCTTTTCCACTAGCACTGGAAAGTCAGAGCTGTTTCGGTCAGCATCCGGTCCATGCAGAGCATAGGGAAGGTGGCCGGAGTACACTCAGCCAAGACAGGTTGGCTTAATTCAGAGCAGCCCAAGTCCCTCTTGACTTCAGCTTATTCAGTGTGCTGAGACCAGACTTGACATGACCAGCATGGTTGATGCTGACAGGTTTGCATAATCACCACCACCGCAGGTCACCAGAGCAGGTATGGGAACTTAGTCTGGACACTTCTAAGATCCACCAGGCAATCTATACACAGCCCCGGGTGTGAAGCTCTGTGTAATCCACTGGGAGGCTCTCAAAGCTGTTTCCAAAAGCATCTCTTTACACATGCTCAAAACCAAGGGGGTGGGGGGGCAATAACCATGAAGCCTGCCTTCGTGTTCTTGCAGCTTGATAGAAGTCAGGGCAAGCATGCGCTACGGTGTCAGTCAAAACCAAGTTCGTGGTGGCTGAGGAACTGTGCTTTTTCAGGAAAAACGAAACTCAGGCAAAACTGACCACTGGCTATGGAATCTTTTTGACAACTCTTTCCACCCACCTGTCTAGACCCCCAAGCCTGCTCTGAGCACCTTTCCTATACTCGACTCCAAGGAGCACTAGCTCCCGAGTCCTCTTTGCTTGCTTCGACCCAGAACAGGCCCGTTCCACACTGTTTACTGCAGAAGACGGGATAACCTCTTGGGTCCTTTTCCTGTCACCTGAGACTCAATTTCACAGATAATTCCACACCCAGCATACTTCAGTCAGACAAATCATGGCTGCTTTTAAAGACCATTACTATCCATCCATTATTACAGGAAAAAAAAGAGTTTTTTAAAGCTAAATTGGTTTATATAAGATGTTTATATATATTATATATATTATTTTTAGAGATAGCAAGAGAGAAATGGCACAGCAGGGCCTCAGCCACTGAAATCAAACTCCAGACGCTTGCGCCATCTAGTGGGCACGTGCAACCTTGCACTTGCCTCACCTCTGTGCATCTGGCTTATGTGGGATTTGGAGAGTTGAACCTGAATCCTTAGGCTTCGCAGGCAAACACCTTAACCACTAAACCATCTCTCCAGCCCCAAGATGATTTATTTTAATAAAGTTCTGAGTGGGGGATAAAGGAGGACATAAGAGGGGAATTTTGTAAATTTTTAATACAGTTTTAATTTTAATACTAATAATGATAATAGAGTCCCTTCTATTCATAAGTCAATGTCCTGCAGTGAGGCTCTGAGTAAAGCAGATGTGGCAGAAGAGAGCTAACACAAAGTGACTTTGGTAACTGTGGCCACCTGACATTTGTTGGAGAGAGACAGTTTTGAACTGGGTAGGAAGTTATTTCTGTTCCCATCCTCACCACCCAGTTACCCAGACCCTGTCTGTTCATTCTTTTTTTCTACCACGCAAGAACTTCGTGGTGTCATTCAGTGTCATCTCATGTTGCAGAAGCTGCTACCCAGCTAGAAGCTATGGTTTGGATAGTCTCAGTGCATAGAGAAAACACAGTCACCAGAGTTCTTTCTCTTTGTTCCCTAATGAGCTCCTTTTCTCGCAGCCACCAAGACGGTCTTCCCCTGTGGCTTCCCAAGAGCCACCACGTACAGGGGCTTCAGAGTCCTCAGACTAGGCTGGGCTCCACACAGTGTGTTCAAAGAAGGAGTGTTGGTGTGCCTCCCTCCCCGTCTCACACAGACAGACAGAGATAGATATGGAGGGACAAGGTACATGAGAGAGTGCCCTCACTGAAGGTATACTGTGCCGGCTCAGGCACAAAGAGTGACACAGTCAAACCTGATCAGACCCCACCAGAGGTGGGGTATCACAGAGGCTGCAGGTGGCACCAGGCTCCAGTTTGCCAGTGTGGACCATCTGTGGACAATTCTTTGGAAACACATTTGCTTCTTACAAGGAGAACACAAGAAGTGGTTTTAAAACGATAGAGCCACACAGCCTTGGTGGGTAACCAATAGCTTTCTGATTGGCTAAGAGATCTGCTCAGTGTAAAGGAACCCGTATCTGGAATTGGGAACCAGATCAGAATCCTATGGAGCCAAAGATTATGCTCTCCAGAGTCAAGCTGTCACTCGTACTTGGCTAAAAGAGGGGTTACGTACATCCAGTGCTCCCTAAATTAATAATGCATATCCCATTTAAACTATGCTGACTTCACTCTGTTGGATAATCTACTCTTCTTTTTCAGAAGGTAGCAGGACTGGAGGAGATAAACTACCCCTCACACTTCAGCCAAGAAACAACTGAATCCACAGAGGAATTGGGAAGACAAGCAAGAGTGCTGCTTCCATACTGTTCCTGATAATCAGTTCCAGGGTGAAGGAGACAGACCCTGAGGACACTCAACACCTACCAAAGCAGAGATCCAGAGGTTCCTAAGAGCTCATCACTGAAGTAGACTTAAAACTCACCCACCACGGCTCAAGGAATTTAGCAGAAGAGGGGGCGGAAAGATTGTAAGAGCCATGGGTTGAGACATCATGCCCAGAGGCATTCTACCCCTCCCCTGCCACCAAAATAACTCACTGCTCCCACAATGAATAAACCACAACCCCATGGGGAATACTTGCAACCCCACTGAGGAGCAACCTCAATGGAATGGGGGCAGGGACGAGGGAAAAGAGGGTATTAACACATGATGTATCCATACGAAATATGTTAATTACAATAATAAGAAAAAAAGATAGACCCAGAGGTTGTGAAGATGGCTCAGTTGGTAAAGTGTTTGCCTCACTGACAGAAGCAGGGCACGACGGTACAGAGCTCAGAATGTGGAGACAGCTTGATCAGTGAGCTCCAGGCCAATGGAAGACCCTGAATCAAAAAGAAGTGGCTGGAGAGATGTCTTAGAGGTTAAGGCGCATGCCTGTGAAGCCTTAAAGACCCCAGTTCAATTCTCCAGGTCCCATGTAAGCCAGATGCACATGGTGGTGCATGGGTCTGAAATTCGTTTGCAGTGGCTAGAATCCCTGGCCTGCCCATTCTCTCTTTCTCCCTCTGTCTGTCTTTAATAAATTAATAATAAAAATAAAAGCTTAAAGAAAAAAGAAGTGGCTAGCATTCCGGAGGATGATGCTCAAGGTCATCCACTGGGATCCACGTGCCAGAACACACCTACGTGTGTGCACACGTGCACAAGTGCACCATACCTACACCACACACATGAAGAACAAAAACAAACCAAAAAATTTCCAAGTCTCTGATTGTGGTGAGCACATACTGGGTGTAAGGTTCTTTTCTAAGTGCCATGGAATATAAGGCTGTATAAGACCTGCTATATGCCTCTTTAATCTGGAATTGAACTCAAGTGGCCAGAGTCGGGCATAGTGGCCGACGCAGGTAATCCCAGCACTTTTGGGAAGCTGGGTCAGGATGGTTGGCACAAACTCAAGGCTAACCCTGACCACACAGTGTGCCTGGGCTACAGAATGAGAGCGTTTCTTGAAATGCTCCCCAAAGCAGCACAGAAGCAGCTCTCATGAGGAATAGACAGTGACTCCCATCACTAGGCTTTGCTCTCCCCCTGAACTGTTTGTACATACACGTGCAACTCAGAGTAACCTATTAGGTATGGCACAGCACACACAAGAATGGGGATAGGCCTAGAGAGATGGCTTAGCGGTTAAAGCACTTGCCTGCGAAGCCTAAGGACCCTGGTTCGATTCTCCAGGTCCCACGTAAGCCAGATGCACAAGGAGGTGCACGCATCTGGAGTTTGTAGTGGCTAGAGGCTCTGGTGCGCCCATTCTCACTCTCCCTTTCTAATAATAGTAAAAAAAAAAAGAATGGTGATAACCAGCCAGTGGGTCCTATGCTTGCTTAGAAAAGGTGAAGATTCCTGTTAAATGGGGGTCTCTGAGGGAGTCTTCACAGGCAGAGCACTGTAAATGTCCTTACAGAAGAAGGCCAGAATGACTGAGATGTTTCCAAAAGTATTTCTCATTCTTTTTTTTTTTTTTTTTTTGAGCCAGAGAACCAGAGAGAGAGAGAGAATGGGCACAGCAGTCTTTCAGCTGCTGTGAAGGAACTCCCGACACGTGCGCCCCCTTGTGGGCAAGTGCAGCATTGCGCCCTTGTATCACTTTGACATCTGGCTAAATGTGGGACCTGGAGAATCGAATGGGCTTCACAGGCAGGCACCTTAACTGCTAAGCCATCTCTCCAGCCCTGTTTCTCATTCTTTTAAGAGATCAGTTGGATAGGAAAAATTCCATTAGATCAGTGTTGCTCAGTGAGGGTGTGGGGTTATGAAGATAGGCATCAACTAAAGTTGGGAAGGAGAATAAATACAGGTGACCTCTTTCTTTTCTCATTGCTGGTCTCTTCAGGGATTCTAACAAACAAAGGTGTGTTGAGCCTACCTGCAAACGGTCAAAACTGCAGTGTCTGAAGCGAGCAGGGCTCTCAAAAGCAGCACCAAAGAGACTGTGATATTTCTGAGGTCAGACACACAGGGTCTTGTCCAGCCAGTGCCTTGGACGGCACCAGTTATAGAAAAACTTGCTGAACACACGTGTGAGGAATTCGTTAAATTCCAAGTAGGAAGACTGGCATTCAGAACAAAACGATGGTTAGAGGATACCACAGAGCCAGAAATCAATTTCTCTTTCCCTTGTGCACATGCATGCGCACACAACGCCCTCATCTCCCCAGGCAATCAATCCTTGACTGCTGGGTTCCAGACAAGCACAGGTAGGAGTTTGGGGTGAGGTTGTTTTTACCTTCTGAAGGAACTACATGTCAAGAATCCATAATGCAGGCTGGAGAAATGGCTTAGTGGTAAGGCACTTGCCTGTGAAGCCTAAGGACCCAGGCTCGATTCTCCAGGTCCCAGGTAAGCCAGATGCATGTGGTGGTGCACGCATCTGGAGTTCGTTTGCAGTGGCAGGAGGCCCTGGTGCACCCATTCTTTCTCTCTCTCTCTCTGTCTCTAATAAATAAATTAATTAAATAAATAAACTGAATCCATAATGCATCCTTGAAGGTGGGGAGTAAAATCAGAGCTTCATGGATAATCAGTGGATGTCTTTTTTTTACAAAGAACTAACCCTAAATCAAGGCGGGACTCTGAGCAGTAGATACAGACAATCCTTGTCTCTTTACTGCCACCTTCTGGCTCCCAAGCTCCCACACGGTAAATTTTAAAATACGTGCATTTCACCAAGCAATTTGAAGCCTGCCTTTAGATCTTTCTCCTCATATGCTGTCACAAGTTAGCAGTAATTGGGGTGGCCTTTGCTCTTTTACGTCTGACCAGAAAGCAACCTAGAAGTCACTCCACTAGCGACAGAACGTTAGGAGCCAGCCAAGAATCTGCACCACCCCTCTTGTTGTTTTCCCAATGAGCAAACAATGGAGTCAGCCATTTGGCTTTGGGCAGCTACAATTTGCAAAGATGTCTACTGCTCTCTCATTCCCGTACAAGCAACCCCAAACGGAAAACCCCATACCCTTAAAAAAAAATAATAAAACGACAAAGAAGACGTCCAAATATTGCCTGATCTCTACGAGAGCAAACTCCACACCGTCTTACAAAGTCTTAGAGAAAAATATGCAGAGGGTCAAAATTTTGGGATATTTTTACCTAACAGTTGAGCTACATAAGATAGTGGGCAGCCAGCCTCTTTTAAGTGTACCTTGGTCTGGAAGCAGCAATAGAGTTGGGTTAGATACGGGTGTTTCCGTGCCAGAGCCAGGATCCGCTTCTCCGTCATGGTGCAGTCCACATCGTCGTCCTGAAGGATGACGTCCTTCTTTAACACCTTCACAGCGTACACTTCATCTTTGCCCTTCAGCTCCGCCAACATGACCTGCAACCAAGCATCACTGCCGCGTCAATCGATGCGCGCATGAAATCCCACGGAGGCAATACAACACCAAACGTTTTCAACAGCTTTTTCTTCTTCTTTTTGCTTTTACTTTTAAACCTGACCACGTTAAAAATGCATTAGGGCTGGGGAGATGGCGCTGTGCTTGTTAACACACTTGCCAGCAAAGCCTAAGGACCCAGGTTTGACTTGGCAGATCCCGCATAAGCCAGACAAACAAGCGCACAAGGTGGCTCATGTGTCTGGAGTTCAATTACAATGGCTGGAGGCCCTAGAGCACCAATTCTCTCTCTCATGTGTGCGCTCTCTCATTTAAAAAAAAAAAGGCCAGTCTGTTGGGCTTGCCTCAAAAAAAATTTCATATATATATATATATATATATATATATATATATATATACACATACACATACATACACATACACTTTGGAAAACTATACATCCTAACTACTAAAGTTTATTTATTTTTAATTTCTGGCAAAATGCTTGGGCAGGAAATGGAAGTTCATATCTTCACCCACCGGCAATACGGTAGAACAAATATAGTCCAGCTTCCCTCTTCCTTCCCTCCTTCCAAGATGGACTTCACTGTCAAGCCTAGACTAGTACTGAACAGAGTAGGGCCCGTTAAGTACTTGGATGTGAGAATCGTTTTTATATGCATTTTCTCCCAAGTTTCCATCATGATTATTATTGCTGAAACTTAGCTCAAACTAAATGTCCTATAATTTATTTAGCTGTCTTCCTCATGTGAGAAACTTAGGTTATATGTAATTAAGTACCATATAAAATGCAACAAGTATTTCTGTACATAATTTTAAATTTTTCTGGGCTGGAGAGATGGCTTAGCGGTTAAGGCACTTGCCTGCAAAGCCAAAGGGCCTTGGTTCGATTCCCCAGGACCCATGTAAGCCAGATGCACAAGGGGGGGGGCACATGCATCTGGAGTTCTTTTGCAGTACTGGAAGCCCTAGCATGCCCATTCTTTCTCTCTGCCTCTTTCCCTCTCTTAAATAAATTAAATTTTTTTCTTTCGCATCATAACCTTGAAATTAAAATCCTCATAATTAAATCACAGAGCTGAATATTTTTGCACATTTCCAAATTTTCAAACTGGATATATTCACACAGACTGTGGAAATGTTTTAACTTACTCAACCTGGGTTCTGTTTTCAATTTGTAATGAGACATTCGGGATATTTACCTTCCAATTCAATTTCTCTGAGGTGAATTCTTTAATCTTGTCTAGTTAGCTGCTATCTCCAGTCTCTCAAATCTGTCCACCTACGCTGCATGAGGACTCTACCTGCTCTGAGACGTCTTCCTCAGCCTGTTTCACAATTGTCTCTTATCTTTTCCTACTCAACAGAATCAACGTCTCTACGTAACGAAACCTGCCTTTCGGATTTCTTCTACAGTCTTACAGATGGAAAAGTGATTTCTTTCCCAGAGAGCTTAATGAGTAAGTCTTTTTTTTCTTTTTTTTTTTTTTTTTTGACACTTTTGTTCTTTTTTTTGTCTACAAAAGTTACAAGCCTTTTGATTTGCAGTAACCACTATGGTTCAATGTCAATTGTCAATTCTACAGAGCACAGCTCAGAAAGTCCCAAGGGAACTGCTGATGTTACCTGAAGACTTGGCCACCCACATAAAGTACAGACTGTGAAGTCTCCCAAACCTTAACTAAGATTGCTAGAATTCTTCTTAAGAAACAGGTTAAGTGTTCCAGAGCCATTGAGCTGCCACCGTGCCTACGCCACGTGGAGGCCTGGCAAACTCTGAGCGCGTTCATTTCCTTTGCATCTTGTTCAGAATCAAACCTAGGCCTGCTTGCAGTCCACAGTCACGCCTGAGCCACAGGCCTGGGTTCTGTTTCTTAGTGATTGACTCTGCAAAGAATGAGATGGATGGCTTTAGATATGGCCATTGACGTGAACCGAAGTTACCTCTCTGCCATGTGATCGCACAACAGATAGGGGCAGGTGAGCAGCTAGAAAGCAGGCTCTGCATGTGCCTGGGGGCTTCCCCGAGCCTTCCCTTTTGCATTGCCCAGGAATGGTGGAATGGGCTTGCAGTTCAGCTAGCAGATTGACCCGTGGGCTGCTATCTTCCAGAGCCCAGAGCATGTGAGGACATGTGATACTGGAAGCTGTTTGGTCGCTATAGCAAAACTTCTGTCTGTTTTGGGAGCTCCCCCCCCCCCAAAAAAAAAACAACTCCCATCAACTCCAAGGCACAGCTTAAAGAAGAATAAGGGCACAGAGGTCTGAGCTGAAATGCTACCCACATTCCTGGCCTCTCTGCCCCTTCGTCTTTCCAAAACAAATAGATTAGTTTTGTATCTCGCCAAGCCATCAGAATGGTGACTTACCGCCCTTAGCGCTACATTGAGGCTCTGAGTGCAATGAAAGGCACACCCCACACATCCAGGTGTTTGGCTCAGTGGAGGGCGGGGTGTGGACAATGTCCCCAAGGCAGAGGACCGTGACCCAAGACACAAGAGTCTCTTGTCGCTTGTAGAGGATAAACAGAACATTCAGTAAGTGCTGGTGGGCGGGGGGTTGGGGAGGGGGGAATAACATTTAACCGCCAAAGTACTACATGGTAAGATTTACTCTAAACCCGAGGTTCACTGGGGGCAGGGACTCTAGAGTTCATGTTCAAAGTCTCTGTAATGAAATAACAGAATTTCAGATGGCCTAGGTTGACAAAAAAAGAAAAACAGCAGCGCTGCCCTTGTGTGCCACAAACCTTGCCAAAGCTGCCTTTGCCCAACACCTTGATGAAGTTGAATTCATTGAGGCCCAAGCGCTTGGCCTGGCCTTGTCGGACTTCACCATTCTCTCCAGGGCTTGCCAGCTGGCCATCAGTGGACGACGATGCCCGGTGCTCTTCTCCTCGGTTGTCAAACGACAAAGCCTTCCGGATATTGTTTTCAAGTTCTTTGAGTTCTAGGGCCAAGGGTAACAAGGAGCTGGATTAATGCCCACACCATGAACTCCTGTGACTGGGGCTCAGGACATGGGGATTGACCCCACGAAGGGTCAACTTTTTACTTCTCCACAGTGGCAAAGCCAGGAATAGACGCCTGCGTAGGTTCCACGACTTCTCCAACACAATATCCTTAGCATCTAATGTTCCATGGGACCTTGGTCTATAAAGAGGAGGACATAGTCCCTGCCTTACTGGGGGGCCAGTGTCAGCAAACACCTCTCTGCAAACCCTCCGAGACCTAGTCCCTATTTCCAGGTGTAGTGAGAATCTGTGCCTTCCCTGGAACTCTGCACAGTCTCAAAGGTGACAGATTCTTCAAGCTTGCTTTGAAGATGAGAAATAAAAATAAAATAAAATAAAACCTATCATGGGGTTAGAGAGATAACTTAGCAGTTAAGGCACTTGCTATGAAGGACCCAGGTTCAATTCCCCAGGACCCACATAGGCCAGGTGCTCAAGGTGGTATCTGGAGTTTGTTTGCTGTAGCTGAAGGCCCTGGCATGCCCATTCTCTCTCTAGCTGCCTCTCTCTCTCTCTAATTAATCAATTAATAATAACAAAATACCTACCATGGTCATCATTGGTGAAAGAATGACCTCCTCCACCGGGGCTTCATTTTTCAGAGGTTTATATTTGGCTTTGAGACTGAATTTGATGCTAAACACAAGGCTTGCTAACAGAGTGAGCCGCTGGCTTACCATAAACAATGACATAATACGAATCGATTATCTGATGGGACAGGATGTCTCCGTACAATCCCACCATGAATAGACGGTCTTGCGGTCCTCGCAAGCATGCGACCTAAGTTACCTGGGGATGATAATGCCAGGTGGCCCTTTGACCTTTCCTATTTGAAGAAGCTTTTTAGTTGGCTGTTCGCGTACTTGTCTGTGTAGGAATGGGTCTGGAGTGTGATCCAGCTGTACAAGACATGGGGTAACCAGAATGCAGGAGGGAACAGAGACGATTTATCCCGTGGAATTGGAATTGGGTTTGAGTGACCAATCACCTCTTGGTCAGCAGATCTTCAGCTTTGTTTTCTAGGACTATGGTGATGAGAACCCATGGATTAGGCCTATTGTATCGGGGTGGGAAGAGGTGCAGACATGCTTCAAGTTCCCAGTCATCCCCACAGTGATCCCGTAGTTCCTGGACTCCCTGCACTGAACTTATTCCAAAGTGTGAGTGCTAGTCTCACCAGAGGGCTGGAAGTCTCAATGACTCCATGCATTTTGGAAGGCTGAACGTAGATGTGTGGGTACCCCAGGTCTTAAGAAAGTTCGCACGCCTTCAATCTTAGCACTCGAGAGGCAGCGGTAGGAGGATCACTGAGAGTTCGAGGCCGCCCTGAGACTACATAGTGGATTCCAGGTCAGCCTGAGCTAGAGTGAGACCCTGCCTTGAAAAACAAAACTAAACCAAAAAGCCAGGTTCCAAAAAGAGATGGCTTTTGAAGCTGGGCGTGGTGGCACACGCCTTTAATCCCAGCACTTGGGAGGCAGAGGTAGGAGGATCACCGTGAGTTCAAGGCCACCCTGAGACTACAATAGTGAATTCCAGGTCAGTCTGAGCTAGAGTGAGACCCTACCTTGAAAAACGAAAAGAAAGAAAGAAAAGAAAAGAAAATTAAAGAAAAGGCCTGAGTTTCTATAATGGAGGAAAAAACTAGGTCTGGCTTATTTGTTTTTTTTTTTGTTGTTGTTGTTTTGTCGTTGGTTTGTTTGTTTTCTAATAATGCCATGACTTGCTAGGAAGGGCACTGCCATCCCTAAGTTCTCTCATCAGGTTGGGAAATACTGGGGTTGCATTCCCTGGTACCTCTGTCTGAACAGAGGCCCTGGGAGACACAGGCAGACAGATAGCACAGTAAGCAGAAACCAGGTCTAAAAACCATGGCTGTTCTACTCTCCTGGGGGCGGGGGGAGGAGGGTCCTTACCACTTGATCCTGTCTTCTTCTTTTTCAGTTTTTAATTTTTTAGTTTTTATTTTAGAATGACAGAATTGGTATACCAGAGCTTCAGCCACTTCAAAAGAACTTCAGACACTGGTGCCATCTAGTGGGCATGTGCAGCCTTGCGCTTGCCTCACCTTTTGTGCACCTGGCTTATGTGGGATCTGGAGAGTCGAGCATGGGTCCTTAGGCTTCGCAGGCAAGCGCCTTAACCATTAAACCATCTCTCTAGCCCTGGTTCTGTACTTTTAAAGTCCCAGAGGATATCTCCATAGTAAAGGGGGAAATATGAAAATACCACATTGGTCAGGATAACACCTCCAAGTCTGAAGGCCCCCAGTATCATCCAATTACTCAGAATGGGTGGAACCTCCCTCGGCATGAAGCAAAGACACAGGAAGTGAATCAACAGGACCAGGAACTGAGGTCAATTATTTTGTGGCCTCAGGATTGGCATGTAGCCGCTGAAGCTATTTGACTGCTGAATAAGAATGGCTGGGTCAGGGCTAGAGACAGAGAAGGAGAGAGAGAGAGAGAGAGGGAGGGAGGGAGAGAGAATGGATGCACCAGGGCCTCCAGCCACTGCAAATGAACTCCAGATGTGTGCACCCCCTGGTGCATCTGGCTAATGTGGGTCCTGGGGAATCAAACCTGGGTCCTTTGGCTTTGCAGGCAAGTGCCTTAACCGCTAAGCCATCTCCAGCCCAAGACAAACCTTTTCAACTCTTACCTTGCACTTCTCCCCCTGTAACCTGGAACAAGCACTGGCACAGAGGTGGTGTGAGCATAGCATTAGGAGTAAGAACACAACGGAAGGCTGGAGAGATGGCTCAGTGGTTAAACCTAACAACCCAGGTTTGATTCTCCAGGACCCACATAAAGCCAGATGCACAAGGGGGCGCACGCATCTGGAGTTCGTTTGCAGTGACTAGAGGCCCTGGTACACCCATTCTTTCTCTCATCTACGTCTCTGTGTGTGTGTGCAAATAAATAAATAAGTAAATAAATAAATAAGTAAATAAAATATTTTAAAAACACAGTAGAGGCTACAGAAAACTCGGGTGCCACTGCTGTGCTATGAAATCATTCCTACTTGGTAAGTACATACATTCTTTCCCAGGGATGCTTGGGACTCACCACCAGAAGGGGAGACTTCAGGTGTCTAAATTTCAGGCTCAGACCCAATATTCTCAGGGTCCCAACCCACTATCCCTACACGTACTATGCCCACAGAACTCACTACCCTAAGTATATGCAGAGAGAAAGGAGAGGGTGTGTCCGGACCTCCAGAGCAGTGTCAGTTCCCAAGCAACGTAGCTCGGGGGCAAGGGGGAAATCTGGGAGTCTCACCCTGGTCACAAGGGGAGGTGGGTGCTGACTTGGATCGATCCTCCTCAGACGGGGAATTTCCAGAAGTCTGCTGTGGGGATTCGGCACCAGCAACGAGCTGCAGAAGGATAGGAAGATGGAGAGATGTCAGAAAGGAGAGCCGGCAGGCCCAAAGACATCAAGCGAGACTCCTTGGGAGAGCTGGAAGAGGCCGGGGAACACAGCAGCGCTTGTTCAACTAAGAGCATACACCCGAGGTCAGCCTTGCCCACTTAAAGGGAGAGATTGAGAGCCACTGGCTCAGCTCTCTCAAAACAAGTGACCTTTTTATTTTTGGGTGTGGGGGGGAGTCAGAGAGAGACAGAGAGAATGGGCACTCCAGTGGCCTCTCAGCCGCTGTGAATGAACTCCAGATGCATACGCCCCGTTGTGGGGAAGTGTGGCATTGTGCCCTTGCGTCACTTTGATTCTGGCTAAACGTGGGACCTGGAAATTGAACAGGCTTTCTTAGGCTTAGCAGGCAGGCGCCTTAACCGCTAAGCCATCTCTCCAGCCCAACAAGTGATCTTTTTAAGCAGAGGTCACTCAAGTCCCTCTCTGACCAGCCACACAGTGCAAGTTCTCTCACTGCTGGAAAAGCATGCCGGTTGGCACTGCCCCCTGTTTGGTGTTTATGTGTTATTTTATTCACCTTTATATCACCAATAACATCTCCCACAGGTGCATACTGTGCGGGTTCTTTACTCAGGAATACAATAAGTTCTTTAAAATGAAGACATTTCCAGGTACTTTAGCTGCCCCTAGTGACTAGCACAAAGGAATGGGTAGAATACATGAACGGTGAACATTTTGCCACACGTTCACGTCCGCGGGCACGATTTAGTGGAAGACACCCAGTGGAGTTTTGTTTCCTGCATATTGCTGGCTTCTCTGCTTTACGGGACCAGTTTGGGTTGGAAATCATGAGGGTTCCTATTCCTCCCGCCTTTGGTCCACCTAGTGTGCACACATGTCTCCCCTAGCTAAAGAAGGGGAGCCCAGGCTCCAGCAGACCTAATGCTCCTTCCCACGGGCGCGTCTCCCACATCCTTAGTCCCCACTTAAGCTACGACTTGGCTCTTTCCAGCTGTTCGTCAGGGACATCACAGCGGTAAAAGTCTCAGATCTTGGTCTTTTCTCTGCCATTCCCCACTTTCTCCGTGTTGGCCTTATCCCCTCAGGTCCTCCAAATGCAAGGCAGGCAGGCAGTGCCTCGTTACCTGCACCATAGCCTGTGGGCACGGAGGAAAGAGGGCAGCACTGAGCTTTCCTTTAAATGCCTCCTGGCAAGTGCGGTTGTTTGAAGAGATGTCCCCCAACAGACACAAGAGTTTTATTCAAGCGTGTAACTCCGTGTCACTGTGGGTGGATTCTAGGGTCCAGCCCTCAGGTGTGGGAGCGGATCTGGAATTCCAGTCTAAAGTACGTGAGCTCTGCCTGGGGTTCCTGGAGATGTTTGCTTATGGTGCTGGTGGCGGTATTTCTCTCTCTGCGTGGACCTGCGAAAGGGGGCCAGCTCCTCCCGCCATCATGGAACTTCCCCTGGATCTGTAAGCTTCAAATAAATTCCCTTCTTCCTCCCATAACTGTGTCTGTCTGGAGGTTCGTCCCAGTGACATGAAGCTGACTACCACTTGTGCCTGGTATTATCACCATACAGTAATGAGCCCACCTGTTCGGAGGCTTATGTATTCCTGGCTACCGATACTCTTGTGTGCAACCCTGCTGTCTTTGGTCATCCACTGACTTTCCATTTCTACGAGTGGGATTCACAGAACGTAGAGCCACCACCCAAGGTACAAAATCTCATCCGTGGGCTGGAGAGATGGCTTAGCGGTTAAGGCGTTTGCCTGCGAAGCCTAAGGACCCTGGTTCAATTCTCCAGGTCCCACGTAAGCCAGATGCACAAGGGGGCACACGTGTCTGGAGTTCGTTTGCAGTGGCTAGAGGCCCTGGAGTGCCTATTCTCACTCTCCCTCTCTCTGTCTCAAATAAAAATAAATAAATAAATAAATATAAAAAAAAATCTCATCCGTAACCAGGAGAGGACACTTTCTGCCTGAAAAACCAGTTTTGCTTAGACGATAGATAGCTAAAAAGATGCAAATAATTCAACCTTTCCCATCAAAGGGGAAAAGGGAGTACCAGGGAGAAGACACAAGCAGGTTCTGAAACAAGAAGTCTGGGAACTGCAGACCCCTTGCAAGTTTCAGGGCTTCATTTAGAGAGGGCATTTAGGAGTCATGAGTGGGAGACATCTGCGGCCAGACTTGTTTTTGTAGTAAAATTCAACACAACACCAGGCAGGGAGGGCCACGGCCTGCCCCACCCTCGGCAGGGTTTATGCTCCAGATCATGCGGTTCTGGTTCTCTTGTCACCTACTTTCAAAGAAGCCTTGACATTTTGCAGGCCAGGAGTCCTGGCGAATGCAGGGTCTGCTGTAGTTGCCTTTGGTTCTGTGGACTAACAGCATTTTATTATTTTTTATTTTTGGAGAGAGACAGACAGAGAGGGAGAGGAAGACAAATAGAGAATGGGTGCGCCAGCAGTCTCTCAGCTGCTGTGAATGAAATCCAGGTGTGTGCGCCCCCTTGTGGTCAAGTGCGGCATTGCGCCCTTGCGTCACTTTGCATCTGGCTAAACGTGGGACCTGGAGATTGGAACCGCTGGAGATTGGAACCAGCGTTCTTAGGCTTAGGAGGCAGGCGCCTTAACCACTAAGCCATCTATCCAGCCCCCCCAAAAGATTTTTATTTATTCTTTTATTTATTTATTAGAGGGAGGGAGGGGGAGAGAAAGAATGGGCATGCCAGGGCCTCTAGCCACTGCAAATGAACTCCAGACGCACGTGCCACCTTGTGCATCTGGCTTACGTGGGACCTGAAGAATCGAACCAGGGTCCTTAGGCTTTTCAGGCAAGCGCCTTAACCACTAAGCCATCTCTCCAGCCCGTTTTTTACTTTTTGAAGTACCGAGGATTAAACCCAGGTCGTCATATAGGCTAGGAAAGAGCTCTACCACTGGGCTACCACTCCACGGTTCCACACATAACCCTTAAGGCTCCCCACTTATGCTCCCCTTTGCTCCCCTTCCCCCCTCCAAAAGAAGATTTCCATGTTGCCTGCCTGGTCCCTTCATTTTTTTTTTTGTTTTTGCTTTTTTGAAGCACATGCAATTTTGAGCAAGATGCCCAAGCCCAGGATTCTTCCACTCTCGCTCCAGAGCACTCTCACAAAGCCAGCCCAGAGACCGTGGCCCACCGAGAGTGCCAGAAAGACCACCTAGTGCCCACCTACCTTTTTCCTCCTCTGGCCACTGTTGGTGATTTTGTCTGGAGTGACGCCCAGGTCAGCCAGCACTTTGGCGATTCCTCTAGCGTCCACCCCACAGTTGGGTGCCACGTTGGTTTCACATCGACGGTGAACGTTCATTTTGCAGACTGTAAGGAAACGTGGAGGATAGAAGTCTTAGTGTGTATGCCTAAAAAATCTTACCTTTTACTGATTATCTGTGTAATACGTGTTCACTTTATAGATGTCGGAAAATGAAGAAAATGCAAAATAGAAAAATGAAAGCCACTATCCATCAATCACGTCGCATGTACCCACTATTTCTGACTGTCTCCTCCCAGTCATTTCCCCTCACAGTATATGAAATAAGAGTTAACAAATGTCACTTGTATATTTCCTTCGGGGCAACAGAATAATGCCTCTACAACAACTCAACAGATAGCTCTTACCAAAGCCTGTAACGTAGGCCCAAATGGGCCCAACATACGCAGTCTGCCCCACCTCTCTGCTGAGGGTCACATGTACTCAGAGTAATTTGCAGGAGGAAAAGATAAGCAATCTTCTAGGAGGGCAAGGGGAAAACAAGCTCTCTTGACACAAGTAAGAGCATTCTCTTCTTCACCACGGCTGCCCTTAGGAAAAGACGATCTTACCACAGCTTAACCGCGGAGTTTTATCAGATCCTAAAGTGACCCAGGGGGAAAGGAAATGTCTAACTCCAGCCCACTCTAGAACTCCTGTGTTACCTACAATCAAGGAGGCCGAGAAGCACTGTGGAGTTCACACATCCACGCGCACAAGCTCCCCCCAAAGACTGAGGCCGACACACAGGCACACCTTCCCATCACCTTGCATTGACTGCCGATCTATTAGCCACTACCTCATATATGGCCATTAAAACAATTGTACAGGGAGCCGGGCGTGGTGGCACATGCCTTTAATCCCAGCACTCAGGAGGCAGAGGTAGGAGGATCGCTGTGAGTTCAAGACCACCCTGAGACTACAGAGTGAATTTCAGGTCAGCCTGGACTATAGTGAAACCCTACCTTGAAAACCCCCCCAAAATTAATTAATTAATTAATTTTATGGGCTGGAGAGATGGCTTAGCAGTTAAGACGTCTGCCTGCAAAGGATCCCGGTTCAACTCTCCGGGCCCCATGTAAGCCAGGTGCATAAGGGGCGTGTGCATCTGGAGTTCATTTGCAGCAGCTGAAGGCCCTGGCATGCCCATTCTCTCTCTGTGCCTCTTTCTCTCAAATAAATAAATAAATAAAATATATTAAAATAAATTTTATTTATTTGAGAGAGAGAGAGAGAGAGAGAGAGAGAGTAAGTGTTTCAAGGCAGGGACCATGGAGACATCCATGTCTATGCCCTACCCCTGGGCTTGCAGGCATGTTGGAAGCACGGCCAAAGGGAACAGGGACTGACCCAACAGTGCCACATAGACCCAAACCTGTGCCCAGTTTGGGTCTGAGGCTGGGGCTGGGGCAGGAAGCAGTTTCAAGAGCTTCTGGCATCAGGAGCTACAGCAGTTGGAACATCACCAGGCTGCCCAGAGTAACACCACTTCAAGAACCCCAGGTAGCTGTGCTATAAAAACAAACTGGGGGACTGGGGTGAAGAGACAGCTTAGCAGTTAAGGCGCTTGCCTACGAAGCCCAAGGACCCATGTTCGGCTCTCCAGATCCCATGTTAGCCAGACGCACAAAGGTGAGGCAAGCGCAATGTCACGCATTTCCACTAGGTGGTGAAAGTGGACTTTGATTGTAGTGGCTGCGGCCCTGGCACACTGATTCTCTCCCCCTTCCTCTCTCTGTTTCCCTCTCACTGTCTCAAAAAAAAAAAAACCTACAAAAACTGGGCTTCTTCTGGGGAATCCTCCATAGTAGCTGAGTGGATGGGGTTCAGGAGAAGAATGATGCTGATATTAAATGACAGCTTGGAGCATAAAAGAGAGGAATTGTGGGCTGGAAAGATGGCTTAGTGGTTAATGTACATGCCTGTGAAGCCTAAGGACCCTGGTTCGATTTTCCAGGTCCCACGTAAGCCAGATGCACATGGTGGCACATGCATCTGGAGTTCGTTTGCAGTGGCTAGAGGCCCTGGTGTGCCCATTCTCACTCTCTCTCTCTCTCTCTCTCTCTCTCTCTAATAAATAATTTTTAAAAGAAGAGAGAGGAGGGCTGGAGAAATGGCTTAGTGGTTAAGGCGTTTGCCTGTGATGCCAAAGGATCCCAGTTCAATTCCCCAGGACCCACGTAAGCCAGATGCACAAGGAGGCACATGCATCTGGAGTTCATTTGCAGTGGCTAGAGGCCCTGGCATGCCCATTCTCTCTCTGTCTGCCTCTCTTCTATCTCTCTCTGCTTGCAAATAAATAAATAAAAATTTATTTTAAGAAAAGAGAGAGGAATTGTGTCTATCAGAGTAGGATGTATGAACCATTTCCTTGCTACAGAAGAAGATGGAAGATCACTGGCTCCTACACCAAAATAAAAGTCCTGAGGGAGTAAAGCCATCACAAAACACAGCACTTAGGAAGCAGAGACCGGATAGGGCCTGGGGCAGCCGTGTTCAGATCATGAGCTCTAAATCACCAGTTTTACTCTGTTGAACTATTAAACTGTATGTTTAAAAATTTTTTTCAGACCTTTAAAAGAGTAGAAATTACATAATGTCTGCTTTCAGACCATAATGGAATTCATCTAGAAATCAATAATAGAAAGATAGCAGGAAAATTGCAAGCAGCACAATGTTAAATAATAAATAAGACAAAGAAGAAATCTCAGGAGAACTTTAAAATTGAGTTAGGCTGGGGAGAGGATTCGGTGGTTAAAGGTACTTGCTTGCAAAGCGTGTCAGCCTGTATTTGATTTTCCATTATCCATATAAAACAGAATGCACAAAGCGATGTCTACACCTGTGTCAGAAGATGGTCTATACTGCATGTCATTTGGGTATCACAGATTAAACAATTAGATACCACTACACCATTCTATCAAGATGGACACAATTCAAAACCCTGACAGTACGGAGTGCTGGTGACATTGTGGGACATGGGGACACTCGTTCCTTGTGGGAAGTGGAACATGGGCAGTCGTCTTTGAAGACAGTTTAGAATTTTTTTTTTATCAAAACATAATCTTACTATATAATCCAGAACTTATCCTCTTAGCATTTACTCCAATGAGTTGGAAACTTATGTCCACACGCAAATCTACCAACAAGGCCGTGGAGATGGCTTAGTAGTTAAGGCATTTGCCTGCGAAAACTAACGACCTGGGTTTGATTCCCCAGCACCCACATAAAGCCAGATACACAATGTGGTGCATGCATCTGGCATTCATCTGCAGTGCCAGGAGGCCCTGGTGTATCCATCTTTTCATTCTTTCTCTCCCTTCCCACCTCTCTTTCTCTTTCAAATAAATAAATAAAAATAGTTTTTAAGCACTACCAACGGTTGCTTACATCAGTGGCGTTCATAATTGTCAAAATGTATAAGCCATCAAGAAGTTCTTCTGTGGAGGATAAATAACCTTTCGCACATCCAGACAACTGAGTATTAGGTTAACTTTAAAAAAGAAATGAGCTTTTTAACCAAGACACGGAGGAACATTCAATGTCTATAACAGAATGAAAGAAATCAGTTTGAAAAGGCTACACGCTCCACCTGTACTTCATTCCTAGTTTGTGACATTTGGACAAAGGCAAAGTGATGGAAATGGTACATGGTGCCCGTGTCTTGCAGGGTATAAGAGGGAGGAAGGGAGGGAGGAATGGCGGAGTATAGAGGATACGGTAACGGTGGGCAGCTGTCAGCATAGGTTCAAGTGACTCGTGGACTGCACACCCCAAGCATAAGCCCTAATGTGAACTAAGGGCTTTACATGATCCAGGCATATTGATGCCAATTCATCTGTGGCTGCTACCCAATGGGCCACTCTCGGGTGTGAGCACTGATGGTGAGTCAGCGCAGACACGTATGGAACAAGGATCTATGGGAGATTGCTACACTTTCTGCTCAGGTTTGCTATGAACCCAAAGCTATCCTAAAAATATTAAAGGTTACTCCAGTAATGAAAACCAAACAAAACCCTGTTTCTGGGATGAAATCAAGCAGGCTGGGCCTGGCCTCCAGCTTTCCCTGCAATAAACTGGTCATTGGTCTGGAAGGAGGGAGACCACAGTAGGCCCCCGATCACAGCCTTGGTTGAGAGAATTCAGCTAACGTCAACGGAAGAGGGAAGGCTAAAGGCAGTGTGTAAGTGGGCAAAAGATGGAAGATCACTGGCTCCTACACCAAAATAAAAGTCCTGAGGGAGTAAAGCCATCACAAAACACAGCACTTAGGAAGCAGAGACCGGATAGGGCCTGGGGCAGCCGTGTTCAGATCATGAGCTCTAAATCACCAGTTTTACTCTGTTGAACTATTAAACTGTATGTTTAAAAATTTTTTTCAGACCTTTAAAAGAGTAGAAATTACATAATGTCTGCTTTCAGACCATAATGGAATTTATCTAGAAATCAATAATAGAAAGATAGCAGGAAAATTGCAAGCAGCACAATGTTAAATAATAAATAAGACAAAGAAGAAATCTCAGGAGAACTTTAAAATTGAGTTAGGCTGGGGAGAGGATTCGGTGGTTAAAGGTACTTGCTTGCAAAGCGTGTCAGCCTGTATTTGATTTTCCATTATCCATATAAAACAGAATGCACAAAGCGATGCCTACACCTGTGTCAGAAGATGGTCTATACTGCATGTCATTTGGGTATCACAGATTAAACAATTAGATACCACTACACCATTCTATCAAGATGGACACAATTCAAAACCCTGACAGTACTGAGTGCTGGTGACATTGTGGGACATGGGGACACTCGTTCCTTGTGGGAAGTGGAACATGGGCAGTCGTCTTTGAAGACAGTTTAGAATTTTTTTTTTTAATCAAAACATAATCTTACTATATAATCCAGAACTTATCCTCTTAGCATTTACTCCAATGAGTTGGAAACTTATGTCCATACGCAAATCTACCAACAAGGCTGTGGAGATGGCTCAGTAGTTAAGGCATTTGCCTGCGAAAACTAACGACCTGGGTTTGATTCCCCAGCACCCACATAAAGCCAGATACACAATGTGGTGCATGCATCTGGCATTCATCTGCAGTGCCAGGAGGCCCTGGTGTATCCATCTTTTCATTCTTTCTCTCCCTTCCCACCTCTCTTTCTCTTTCAAATAAATAAATAAAAATAGTTTTTAAGCACTACCAACGGTTGCTTACATCAGTGGCGTTCATAATTGTCAAAATGTATAAGCCATCAAGAAGTTCTTCTGTGGAGGATAAATAACCTTTCGCACATCCAGACAACTGAGTATTAGGTTAACTTTAAAAAAGAAATGAGCTTTTTAACCAAGACACGGAGGAACATTCAATGTCTATAACAGAATGAAAGAAATCAGTTTGAAAAGGCTACACGCTCCCACCTGTGTACTTCATTCCTAGTTTGTGACATTTGGACAAAGGCAAAGTGATGGAAATGGTACATGGTGCCCGTGTCTTGCAGGGTATAAGAGGGAGGAAGGGAGGGAGGAATGGCGGAGTACAAAGGATACGGTAACGGTGGGCAGCTGTCAGCATAGGTTCAAGTGACTCGTGGACTGCACACCCCAAGCATAAGCCCTAATGTGAACTAAGGGCTTTACATGATCCAGGCATATTGATGCCAATTCATCTGTGGCTGCTACCCAATGGGCCACTCTCGGGTGTGAGCACTGATGGTGAGTCAGCGCAGACACGTATGGAACAAGGATCTATGGGAGATTGCTACACTTTCTGCTCAGGTTTGCTATGAACCCAAAGCTATCCTAAAAATATTAAAGGTTACTCCAGTAATGAAAACCAAACAAAACCCTGTTTCTGGGATGAAATCAAGCAGGCTGGGCCTGGCCTCCAGCTTTCCCTGCAATAAACTGGTCATTGGTCTGGAAGGAGGGAGACCACAGTAGGCCCCCGATCACAGCCTTGGTTGAGAGAATTCAGCTAACGTCAACGGAAGAGGGAAGGCTAAAGGCAGTGTGTAAGTGGGCAAGCAGGCAAGGGGTTGTCTCTGTTAACAAAACAAACAAGAAGGCTCCACCACGGCCCAGCCCAGGAGCTGACTGGACTCGTGGAGCTATTACTAATGACAGCTTGAAAAGCCTCCGGCTGATGCAGGCACAGCACTCTGGAATTTTCCTACCCCTCAGCAACAGCTAGATTCGACAGTTGCTCACCTCACCTGCTTTGCCCAATAATCCCATGACAGCATTCCCCTGCCTCTGGGGAAGAAAGGACAATGTAGAAACCAGATGAAGACATTGGTGGTAAGAGCAGCTAAATTGCCCACATAGCTTAACCACTGGTGCCCTCTCGTGGTGAAATGCCAGGTCTGTTCATCTCAGCAAGGCATTGACAGGCCAGCAGCTTTGCTTTTTATTAAAAAGAAAAGAAAAAAGAAAAGAAAAGAAAAGAAAAGAAAAGAAAAGAAAAGAAAAGAAAAGAAAAGAAAAGAAAAGAAAAGAAGAGGAGAGGAGAGGAGAGGAGAGGAGAGGAGAGTTGAAGAGAGGAGAGGAGAGGAGAAGAGAGGAGATGAAAGGAGAAGAGAAGAGAGGAGAGTTGAAGAGAGTTGAAGAGAGGAGAGTTGAAGAGAGGAGAAGATAAGAGAAGGGAGGAGAGGAGAAGAGAGAAGAGTTGAAGAGAGGAGAGGAGAGAAGAAGAGAGGAGAAATCAAGGGGCTGGAGAGATGGCTTAGTAGGTAAGGGAATACCTACTAAGCCTAAAGATCCAGGTTTGATTCTCCAGGTCCCACGTAAGCCAGATGCACAAGGTGGTGCATGCATCTGGAGTTTGTTTCCAGTGGCCGGAAGCCCTCGCGCGCCCATTCTCCCCGCCCCCCGTCTCTAATAAATAAATAAAAATAAATCTTTAAAAAGAAAGAAATCAAATCACATGTCAGCCTAATCAGACAATATAAGACAGTGGCAGTACAGATACTGTGTAGAGCCGAGGGGAAAGCTGGCCAGGGATGCTGAGGCAGCTACAGTGGCGAGTATGAGCTCCAGAAACCAAGGGCTACATCAAGAGGCTTCAGGACAGGCTAGAGAGATGGTTTAGCGGTTAAGGCGCCTGCCTCCTAAGCCTAAGAACGCTGGTTCCAATCTCCAGCGGTTCCAATCTCCAGGTCCCACGTTTAGCCAGATGCAAAGTGACGCAAGGGCGCAATGCCGCACTTGACCACAAGGGGGCGCATGAAGCTGGATCTCGTTCACAGCAGCTGAGACACTGCTGGCACGCCCATCTCTATCTGTCTTCCTCTCCCTCTCTTTCTCTCTGTGTCTCTCTCCAAAATAAAAATAAAATATAAAAAAAAAAAGAATGCCTGGGCTGGAGAGATTTCTCAGTGGTTAAGGCACTTGCTTGTAAAGCCTGACGTCCTGGGTTTAATTCCCTAGTTCCTATGTAAAGGCTGATGCACAAAGTGGTGCATGCATCCGGGGTTTGTTTGCAGTGGCTGGAGGCCCTGGCATGCTCTTGCACTATGCCTCCCCTCTCTCCCGCTCCAAATAAAATAAATATATAAAGAAAACGCCTTTGTGTTAAGCACTCCTTGTGTAACTCAAACAGTGAAACAGACTTGAGCGTTCAAAACAGGACTTCCAGGAAGTCTTTCTTCTGCAAGCATTTGTACAAACGCACAAGGATGTATATTGAAAATGTTTACAGAAGCATCAGCGAAGGCAATGACAGCACAGAAATCGTGCACTTCTCACAAGAGAGCTATGTTTGAATCATCCCTGAGCCACCACAGTGCGGACTAAGAAAGCAGTCCTTGAAGAGAGAAAAACAGGGACTGGAAAGATGGCTTAGTGGTTACGGGGCTCGCCTGCGAAGCCTAAGGGCCCATGTTCGACTCCCCAGATCCTAAGCCAGCTGCACAAGGTGACATGCACACATGTCTGGAATTTGATAGCAGTGGCTGGAGGCCCTGGCATGCCAATTCTCTCGCATTCTCTCTCATTTAAAAACAAACAAACAAACAAACAAACAAACAAACAAACAGTGAAAGAGTCTCCTATGCACTGACTTGAAAACATTCCAAGATATCTTGTGGGAAAAGCAAAATACAGGACAAATATTAACAAATATTTGAGGATTAGTATGTTAGACACAGAACAGATGATGTGCAAAAGCCTCTATCTTCGTGGTGTTTTATGTTCTGACAGGGAGCGGGAGGAATGAACATATAAATAATACAGACTGCTCAAAGATGAGTGCTGGAGTAGGAAGCAACAGAAGATTAAAGATGACAGCACTACGTCTCTGCCTCTTGCTCACGACCAATGACTGCTTTATTATTATTATGTTGTTTTTTTTGTTTTGTTTTGTTTTTGTTTTTGAGGTAGGGTCTCACACTACCCCAGGCTGACCTGGGAATCACTATGTAGTCTCAGGGTGGCCTTGAACTCACAGTGATCCTTCTACCCCTGACTCCTGAGTGCTGGGATTAAAGGCATGTGCCATCCTGCCTGGCTTATTATTAATTTGACAGAGAGAAAGAGGCAGAGAGAGAAAGAGAGAGAAAAATATGGGTGGGCCAGGGCCTCCAGCCACTGCAAACAAACTCCAGACACATGTGGCCCCTTGTGTATCTGGCTTACGTGGGTCCTGGGGAATTGGACCTGGGTCCTTTGGCTTTGCAGGTAAATGCCTTAACTGCTAACCCATCCCTCTGGCCCTTTTTTTAAATTTTATTTTATTTGAGAAAGCTAGAGAGAGAGAGAGAGAGAGAGAGAGTTAGAGTTAGAGAAAGAGAGGTAGAGAGAGAGAATGGGCACACCAGCAGCCTCTTGGCTGCTGTGAATGAACTCCAGATGTGTCCGCCCCCTTGTGGTCAAGAGTGGTATTGCACCCTTGCGTCACTTTTTGCATCTGGCTAAACGTGGGACCTGGAGATTGGAACTGGCATTCTTAGGCTTGGCAGGCAGGAGCCTTAACCACCAAGCCATCTCTCCAGCCCCTTCCGGCCCTTTTTTTAAAAAAAGAAAAAAAACTTTATTTTTTGGTGTCTGTTTTTAATTTTTAAAAATATTTTATTTGAGAAAAAGAGGCAGAGAGAGAGAATGGGCTCCCCAGGGTCTCTAGCCACTGCGAATTAACTCCAGATGCATGTGCCCCCTGTGCATCTGGCTTACGTGGGTCCTGGAGAATTGAACCGGGATCCTTTGGCTTTGCAGGCAAATGCCTTAACCACTAAGCCATCTCTCCAGTCTGTGTCTGTTTTTAAAACTTTTTTTTATTATTATTTTTTATTTATTTGGAGAGAGAGACACAGAAAGATAGAGAGGGAGAAGGAGACAGAAATGGAGAGTGTCAGCTGCAGAAGATGGGAGCCAGCAGTGTCAGCTGCTGTGAGCATAGAAACAGATGTGTGCCCCTTGTGGGCAAGTGCGGCATTGCGCCCACATGGTAGTGACATTTACATTGGAACCAGGTTATACAGGTAGATGTCACAGACATGGTAGTGACATTTAGGTATACAGAGGGGAGTCGTCCCTCTTTCTTGTTCTTCGCAGCCTTTTACCTCCATTTTTCTCTCATTGAACACACGCTAGACATAGCGGTTCTCCTTTAATGAACCAAGAATGAGAAAAATGATATTTTCTGTGAGCCTGGGTTATCAAGACAGGCTCGGCCTCCTCTTCCCCTGCCTGCTTGCTCTGAAGGAAGTCAGGTGCCATGTTTGGGGCAGCACTCTGGTGATGCCCAGGTGGCCAAGACCTGGCATCTCTGGCCAATGGAGACCTGACCCTGCCAAGAGCCACGTGAGGACGTCAGAAGTGGCTCCTAATCCAGTCTGGAGAACACAGCCTCACGAAGGACCTTTATCAGGACCACCAGCTAAGCTGCAGGCACGTTTCTGACCCTCAGATGCATCGATTGGTTTTGTAGTAATTTGTTATACAGCAATACATTATAAAATGCTCCCTCCCCCTTCTGTCTGTATGTTTGTCTCTCTCTTGTGCATGTGTACCTAGCAAATGTATACAGAAAGGACGAAAGGACCCAAAGAAAGATTTTAGTAGCAGTGAAGTCTTGGGATAGAAATAAAAAGAATATGAAAACTTCAGTATTTTATACATATATGTGTACATGTTTTTTTAATTCCTTTTTAAAAAACTTTTTATTTTTTATTATTTTTTTGGACAGAGACAAACAGAGAGAGAGAGAGAAGACAGAGATGGGCGTGGCAGCAGTGTCTCAGCTGCTGTGAAAGAACTCCAGATGTGTGCGCCCCCTTGTGGTCAAGTGCGGCATTGCGCCCTTGCATCACTTTGCATCTGGCTAAATGTGGGACCTGGAGATTGGAACCACTGGAGATTTGAACCAGTGTTCTTAGGCTTAGGAGGCAGGCGCCTTAACCCCTAAGCCATCTCTCCAGCCCATATATACACTATATATACTTTATTTTATTTTGTGTACATGTGGTACATACATGCATGTATATGCATATGCATGTGTGTGTCCATGTGCATGGGGAGCCCAGAGGACAATCTCAATTGTCACTCCATATGTACACTGTCCGTGATCTCTCATGGCTTGGAGATTACCAGTTGGGCTATACTGGCGGGCTGCCAAGCACTAGGGATCCTCTTATTTCTGCTTCCCAGGCGCTGGGATTACAGGCGCATGCCACCACTCCCTCAGCCAGCATTGTACACAGGCACTAGCGGTCAATTCAGCCCTTCATGTCTGCAAGGCAAGTACTTTGTTGACCGAACTATCTCCCCAGGCCCCACACTTTGTCAAGTGTTCCCTGAAACTTTTCCAGTGAGAATGTATTCATGTATTACTGGTGCTCTTTTCATTCTAAAAATACAAATAAATGTGGAAGGCGTGACTCAAGGGGCCTAGTTGTTTAAAAATAGCGAAAGGCTGAATTTTAAAATTAGTGATGATGGAAGTTATTTTACGTGTTTTTGGTAATTTTAAATATCCAAAGTGCTTTTATATAAAAGGATAAAAAAAAGAAAGATCCAGGTGTCTTAACATTTGGGAGCTAAGGTGGGTTGGGGAGGAAAGGGAATTGCAATTCCCTAGGCAGATTGGGCTATTGCCTGAGACCTTGTCTCAGAAAAAGAAGAAAAGGAAAGAGGAAGGAAGATGACTTTTTTTTTTTTTTTTTGGAGAGAGTGGGGAAGAGGCAAAGAGAGAGTGAATGGGCGTGCCAGTGGCCTCTCAGCTGCTGTGAACAAACTCGAGTTGTATGCGCCCCCTTATGGGCAAGTGCGGCATTGCGCCCTTGTGTCACTTTGCATCTGGCTAAACGTGGGACCTGGAGAATCAAACAGGCATGCTTAGGCTTAGCAGGCAGGTGCCTTAACCACTAAGCCATCTCTCCAGCCTGGAAGATGACCTTTCTTTATGGCTCTACACAGCAGCCCTTTAAGGTCACTCCTTCTATCTTCCATTGTGCTCTGGGAAGGCATGAGACATGTAGAAGGCAGTGAGGGTGACTTGCCTATGGTCCCCCAGCCAGGTAGTAACTAAAGCAGGGCCAGGCAGACTTTCTCTGCCCCTAACCTGCAATCTTCACAAGCTACAGCACCCCAAGGGTCCAGTCAATCTTCATTACCTCCTGCAGACATCATGTGCCTCAGCCCAGGCAAGTGGCCTGGGACTAGAGAAACTAAGAAGGCTCTCAGATAGAGGCAGAAGCCATGGGCCTGGAAAGATGGCTTAGTGGTTAAGGCACTTGCCTGTGAAGCCTAAGGACCCAGGTTTGATTCCCCAGGTCCCATGTAAGCCAGATGCACAAGGTGGTGCATGCATCTGGAGTTCGTCTGCAGTGGCTGGAGGCCCTGGCATGCCCATTCTCTCTCTCTCTCTCCAATAGATAAATAAATAAAATGTATTTTTTTAAAAGTTGGAGTTTTTAAAAAAGGGGGCGCTGGAGAGATGGCTTAGCGTTTAAGCGCTTGGTTGTGAAGCCTAAGGACCCCGGTTCAAGGCTTGATTCCCCAGTACCCACGTAAGCCAGATGCACAAGGTGGCGCATGCATCTGGCTTCATTTGCAATGGCTGAAGGCCCTGTCTCTCTCTGTCACTCTCAATACATAAAAATTTTTAAATATATATATTTTTTTAAAAAGATCTTTTTTTAAAAAAAGAAAGAGGCCCAACTGTCCAGCTATTGTGTGAGCATCTTCCAAGAGCCTTTTGCTAACGAGGGCACAGAACGGAGAGCCAGAGAGGCCAGAGCCGGCGCCCCACGGGACCCTGGCTGTCCGCCCTGGTGCACACTGTTCCAGGCTCTAGTTCTCCATTTCTCAGCTATTCAACTCGAGTCCTCACAAAATGCCTTCAACAGCCAACCACGTGCAGCACATACAATGGTGGTTCTGGAAGATGATTGTACTGAGTAGCAGTGTAGCCATCTTAATCTATGTCAGATGTTGTTTGTACAAGAGCAAAAGAATCCCCTAATGGCATTCCTCTGCAACATGTCTGTCACTAAATGATGCACGATACAACTGTGTTCCTTCCACCTGAATGACAAAGTGACAATCCTTGCATCTACGCAATGGAGAACAATTTCAGGCTCAAAGTGTCCAGAATAGTCTGGTGGGTCCGTCTGTCTAGACTCAAGCTGAAAACACTGGAGTCCATTCCCAGGAGTGGGGCTTGCATCAAAGCTGACGCCTGCAGACTGGATTGCGGGGGCGGGGAGGCTGGATATGCAGCCAGCAGCAGGGGAGCAGCTTCCCCATCAAGGACGACCCTGGCAAAGGTGAGAACTTGTCTGAGCCTACAGAGTAGAACAGGGCAGGCATGCGACCAGAGCAAGATGCAGGGCCAGGCTCCGGGGGACCGCATGCAGGATTCTGGGACTTGGTATGCTCTCATAATCAGAGAGAGAAACTCGGGCTTGGATCGGAGCTAATGGCAGGCCATTCTGGCCTCTCCTAGCCACGCCTTCATCCCACAGGGTTAGGGTGCACAGAACCAAGGTGACTTGAGGGCAAGGAAAGATGGAAATAGATAAGCATAAACATTTTATGGGGCAGATTACTCTGCATGATGCTATAACGATAATCACATGTCACTATAGATTGATCCAAGTATACGGGTGACGCCAAGACTTAACTCTAACGGACTCGGTGTGATCATGACATGTCAGTGTGATCCAGCAGTTTCAGTGCACCTGTCTTATGAGAGAAATCTATAACAGAATGGCAGGGCACACAGGGTGGCTCCCTCGTACCCTCTGTGTCTGTTTCACTGACGTTGACTTAAAGCCACTCTAAAAAAATGAAGTCCCCAGGCTGGAGAGGTGGCTCAGCAGTTAAGGTGTTTGCCTGCAAAGCCTGACAACCCAGGTTCAGTTCCCCGGGACCCACAGAAAACCAGATGCATAAAGTGGCACGTGCATCTGGAGGTTGTTTGAGGCGGCTACAGGCCCTGGTGTCCCTCCCGCTTCTCAAAAATGAATAAAATATTGAAAAAAATAAAGTCCCTTTAAAAAGAGACAAGGAGGGGTTGGAGAGATGGCTTAGCAGTAAGGCGCCTGCCTCCTAAGCCTAAAGAACACTGGTTCCAATCTCCAGCGGTTCCAATCTCCAGGTCCCACGTTTAGCCAGATGCAAAGTGACGCAAGGGCGCAATGCCGCACTTGACCACAAGGGGGCGCACACATCTGGATTTCGTTCGTAGCAGCTGAGAGACTGCTGGCGTGTCCATCTCTGTCTGTCTTCCTCTCTCTCTTTCTCTGTCTCTCTCTATGTCTCTCCAAAAAAGAGAGAGAGAGAGAGACAAAGATGGGCAACAGGGACAGGACAACAGCTAGGGGTAATGGCCAGCAGGATGCCCTTCTGGGGACCCTGCCTATGTTCTAATTCCGAACGAGCAGATTGTGCCTCCAGGCCCTGAATAGCTCAAACCACCCCCTGTGCCGTCTTGGTTTCTGAGCATCCCCACTCTCCCTTCTTTGCTTGAGCAGGCACAGAAGTCATTCCTGTGACAAGAGCTAGAGACAGTGTCCCCAGTCCAACCTTCCTCCAGGGTCAGTAGGGGCTTCTGATACTGGTGACATTGATGCATACAGAACGTTTTCTTCTTTCTATTTTTTTTTTTTTTGTATTTTTAATTTAGAGAGAGTGAGTGGGAGAGCAAGAGAGAGAATTGGTGCACCAGGGCCTCAGCCATTGCAACCGAACTCCAGACATTGCACCACCGAGTGGGCATGTGTGACCTTGCGCTTGCCTCACCTTTGTGTGTCTGGCTAACATGGGTCCTTAGATTTCGCAGGCAAGTGCCTTAACAGCTAACCCATCTCTCCAGCCCTGTTGAACTGAGACGATGTCCCCACTCTCCATACGATGTGCGACTGGTGGGGCCACTCAGCACACTCACTGCAGCTGACAGTTTACAGAGGGAACAGCCGGAAGAGAGAAAGGGGCCCAAGACACAAGTCAAATGTGTGTAAATAAACTGGATGATACGCTTCGATTACTTTATCTCTGGGCCTCAGTTTCCTGCCTGGAAATGTGTGGCAGTCACTCTGTACCAGGAA
This sequence comes from Orientallactaga sibirica, assembly GCA_036365145.1. Classification (NCBI taxonomy): domain Eukaryota; kingdom Metazoa; phylum Chordata; class Mammalia; order Rodentia; family Dipodidae; genus Orientallactaga; species Orientallactaga sibirica. Next base: position 3,989,551 of record JAEOAD010001893.1, on the reverse strand, counting down.
GTCTTAACAGGTGTGTGGTAAGGGAAGAGAGCTCCAGTCAAACCTGGAGCTTACTTTTCTTTGTTTTGTTGTTCAGTTTTTCGAGGTAGGGTCTCACTCTAGTCCAGGCTGACCTGGAACTCACTCTGTAGTCTCAGGATGGCCTCGAACTCACGGCGATCCTCCTACCTCTGCCTCCCGAGTGCTGGGATTAAAGACGTGTGCCACCACGCCTGGTTCTGGAGCTTACTTTTAACAAGAAGGGCTACAAGGGCAGATTAGGTTTTTACAAAGAGGAGGACAAAGAAGGCATGTGGGTGTGGGGACTGAGGGAGTCAGGAAACAACTCACCTTTACACTGCAAACCCTGCCGCAAGAGGCCCCAGAGCAAGGACCCACAGTGGTCACAGAAGGTGGGGACCTTGTAGTTGTGGATCCCGAACTTGTGGGGCATGTTGACGCTGAACCGCTGGGAGCCTACCTGCAGGGACAGACAGCAAGACACAGCGTCAGTGCCCAACGCTTATTCCCCAGGGCCCTTGAAGAATTTCATCCCCCAGACAGCATGCATCATTGCAGGACATTGCTGAAGTCTGAAAACTGCAGAGAGAAACAGAAGGGAGTCTCCCGCCTGGCCCAGTCTTCACTCCTGACACCCCTAATTCATTGCCTGTTGGCACAGTGGACTTGGCAAGGTTGGGCAACTCAACATGTAGCCCGTCAAGGATTTCAGCCCTTAACACAGTCACAGCACAAAGTCTGAGATACGCACCTCACACTGGAGCCATTACTGAGGTGTTACCATGCACCTTCAACGCTGCTCTGTGCGTGCGTGCGTGCGTGCGTGCGTGCGTGTGTGTGTGTGTGGAGGTCTTGACCAGGGGGAAGAAGCCTGTAGCAGCCTGAGCTGAACACAGGATTATATAAAGCAACACGTAGACCTATCATGGTGTTGAGGGGCCGGGCTGCCAGTTAGGACAAACGATGATCACAAAGATGCTTTCACAGAGCAACAGCCACAGGACATGGAAGTGGTGGTGCTAACCACAGTCTGGATTTCGAGCACCACCACTTTGTGGAATGGGACGGCTGTGACCCCAGTTCACAGAGGAGGACGTTAAGGCAGTGTGAGACCGATAAACGTGCCCACAATCTGAACAGGTGCAAAGACAGGCAGGCTTCTCTCCCCTGCAAGCTCAGGCTTCGAACTCACGAGGCAAGGCGGCTGCTTGTTCATTCAAAGTAGACGAGAGGTGGCAAGAGGGAGTGTGTGGCAGACTGTTCCAGGACTGCGGGCTGATCTCAGCTACAAACCACTACTGAGATCTCAGGGTTTTTTTTTTTTTTTTTTCTGGTGCTCTGGAACCTCAGATTTCTCATCGGGCAAATGAGAACAGCTCTCGCCTCCCACCCGATGGTTTAGGAGTGTGGGGATCAGGAAGCTGCCAGAAGAGCAAGAGGTGGGGGACATGAAGGTTATACAGAAGCAGGGGCCAGCAGCCAGCATTGACTGCTTTCCCAGGTCATCTTTGCTCCTCTCTGCAGATGTGCTCAGCCTGACTGTCCAGCCCTCCCTCACACCGGGCAATTGACCATGACCTGCAGTTCTCACAAGTTGGAGAGGAAGCTGCTCTTCCTGCTCCAAAGAACAGGCTGGGGGTACCTTTGTTGATCAGCTGAGTCCCTGAGGGAGACTCAGGAAAGGAGAGAGGAAAGGTGAGAGCTGGGTAGAAACCCAGAGCCGGATGCACACACAGGTGCTCAGGCGCTCCCGCCTCCATGACACGTTCCCTGTGACCCACTTCCGAAGAATGGTGGTATTCCCATGAGACCAGGGAAGAATGGTGGTATTCCCTTGAGACCAGGGAAGAATGGTGGTATTCCCATGAGACCAGGGAAGAATGGTTGGTGGTATTCCCTTGAGACCAGGGAAGAATGGTGGTATTCCCATGAGACCAGGGAAGAATGGTTGGTGGTATTCCCATGAGACTAGGGAAGAATGGTTGGTGGTATTCCCATGAGACCAGGGAAGAATGGTGGTATTCCCATGAGACCAGGGAAGAATGGTTGGTGGTATTCCCATGAGACCAGGATGCCTACTGACATCCACAGATCCATCAAGAAGGGTCCTGCTGAGGTCTGATTTTCTTTTTTCCAAATCTGTTGAGAACAACTGTGCCCACCCACTACAGATGTGTGGCTTCGGTATACCTGTCTATGTACCACCTCCATTTGCATTTATGACCCCAAAGACTGGGTCAGGTCACCGAACTCACTTCATTCCCACAGTTCAAAGATGTGGTCAACCCATACTGAGGACAGAAGCTGGCCAGCAATGGTCTCATAAGGATGTGAGTAACAGATGGAGGTAAACAAATGCAGTCTCAAGGGACCTGGAGGTCAGTGGGGAGTGGGAGAGAGCCGTGTGACACTCACTGGGGACCAACAAAGACTTCAACGCATGAGCTGGAGTACTGGCTTAGCAGTTACGGCCTTTGCCTGCAAAAGCCAAAGGACCCACGTAAGCCAGATGCACAAGGTGGCGCATGTGTCTGGAGTTCAGCTCGCTTACAGAAGTGGAAAGCCCTGGCCTACCCATTCGTGCGCGCTCTCTCTCTCAAGTAAATAATTTTTAAGAGATTCCAAAGCATCTGAGATCAGTGAGAGGAGGATGACGCATGTGCACACACGAGATCATGCTAGAGTCACATGTATAGACAACCAGACACAAAGCCTGTGCAAGTGTACACACACACACACACACATGCGCGCGTGCACACACACACGCACACGCACATGCACACATGCACACGCACACACACTTTTCTATTTTGAAAGGCAGAGTCACAGAGGGAAGAACAGGATTCAGAGAAAACAGAGGAAAAACAGGGTAGAAAGAGACTGTGAGACTCAAAAGAAAAATGAGGGCTTGGGAAATGGCTTAATGGTTAAGGCATTTGGCTGCGAAGCCAAAGAATCCCAGTTAGGTTCTCCAGGACCCACATAACCCAGATGCATAAGGGGATGCATGCATCTGGAGTTGGTTTGCAGTAGCTGGAGGCCCTGGCATGCCCATTCTCTGTCTGCCTCTCTTCTCTCTCTCTCTCTGTCTGCTTGCAAATAAATTAAATTTTTTTAATTAAAGAAAAGTAGAATGAAAGGAAGGTGAACAAAGGAAGACGCTCCTGATTAACATCTCAAGAAGGCCAGGAAGGGTGTGACCCCCCTCAGTGAAAACACATTAGACATGAGACAGGGCCAGCTACTGGACAGGCCTGTGATGGGAAAGAAGAGATCCAAAGAGCCCTTCAGTAGAACACGTGTTCTGAGACAGTCTTGTTCCAGTCAAGGCTGGCCTCAGACTCGATGATAAAACAGAACATCTTTTGAGGCAGGCGTGGTGGCGCACGCCTTTCATCCCAGCACTCGGGAGGCAGAGGTAGGAGGATTGCCAAGAGTTCGAGGCCACCCTGAGACGACATAGTGAATTCCAGGTCAGCCTGGGGTAGAGTGAAACCCTACCTCGAAAAACAAAAACAAAAAAAAGAACATCTTTTGAAAGAGTGAGGGCACTGACAATACGGTATTTGGAATCGCAAGCGTTTGTGGTGTGCATGTGTGGTATGTGTGCATGCATATATGTGTGTGTGCCTATGTGTGCACGCATATGTGTATGCATGTGTGTATGTATGTGCCTGTGTGTATATGGTATGTATGTATATGTGTGTGTGTGCATATGTGGTGTGTGTGCTGTGTATGTGGTGTGCGTACATGTGTGTATTGTGTGTGTTTGTGCACATGTGTGTGTTACATGGTGTACGTGTGTGTGGTGTGCATATGTGCGTGTAGGCATGTGTGTGCATTTGTGTGTACATACGTGAATATATATACGTGACACTGAAGATGGTCACGCAAAGGAATGCACTCATGGTTGACCCCAGCAGGGCAGCACTCAGAAGAAAGGTGCATAATGACACCAAAGACACTGGCCTTAAATACAAGGTGGCTGGGGGTGGTGGCGCATGCCTTTAATCCCAGCACTTGGGAGGCAGAGGTAGGAGGATCACCGTGAGTTCAAGGACACCCTAAGATTACATAGTGAATTCCAGGTCAGCCTGGGCTAGAGTGAAACCCTACCTTGCAAAACCGAAAAATGAACCCCCAAAAAAAAAAAGAAAGAAAGAAACACAAGGCGGGGTGGTGGTGGCGGCAATACCAGTCTGGGCAATGAGATCCATCATGCCAAGAACCCAGAGCCCTCCTTCCTTAGTCCCTGGCCATTGTCCCTGGGGACAGAGGCAAATGTGGGGGCATGCCTCGCTGGAGACATTGTCTGCTCATTGTGCCAGGGAAGACAGAAGGAAGAACCAGACGGCTGATTAAGTGGGAGCAGCGCACTTCCCCCTTCACCTTCTAACGTGCACAACACAGAATCCTACGGGACCTTTCCCTTCCAGGAAGTGAGGAAAAGCTTGAGAAACCTGAGGTGACCAAACAAGGGCAGGATTTGTGTATTCCTTGCTCCAGCAGACAAGGCACAACGCCGCCCTTGTTCAGTCCACGGGAAGGAAGGGTGTCAGACACAAGCAAGCGTCCTCTTCTGCCATCATCTTAGGATAGCAAGCGGGGTAACAGTGTACTGAGGGTTAGGGGCCCAGACTATGGGTCAGAAAAGCCAGGTGCCAGGACAAATACACTCTGCAAACAAGGGGGGCCATCAGGACTCAGTCTGCCACTCAGTCTTCAACGGTATAGAAAGCTCAAAGAACTTCCCCTTGATGCTTATCAGAGGCAGCATAAAAACAAAAGGACCCCGAAGAGAAACATCTTCAACGCAAAAATACTCCTTGGCCTGGAGTAGGTATATAGTCTCTAGAAGTCATTATTTCTAGAAGCTAAATTATTAGCCCACTTGATTCTAACTCCGGTGTCTACAGATCCCCACAGGCTCCTGATTCTAGTGGTCTGTGATGGTGCGTTACTTATTTCATGTACAATTAAAAGCTCACCATCTAGCCGGGCGTGGTGGCGCACACCTTTAATCCCAGTACCTGGGAGGCAGAGGTAGGAGGATCCCCGTGAGTTTGAGGCCAGCCTAGTTGTACACAGTGAATTTCTGGTCAACCTTGGCTAGAGGAAGACATTATCTCATAAAACAACAACAAAAGCTCACTTTCTAAATCACCTGTTCTGAGCACAGGTAACACTCATGGCCCAATCACACCTACCTCTCCTCCAGAAAGGTCTTTTGGTCTGCCAGTGGTACCGTCAGCCTTGCAACTCTTGGGGAGGAAGCTGGCTCCCCTGTAGAATTTCCATGCTTCCTTATCCATACTGACACTAGTGTCTAAGCTCAAAAATAAGGGAGGGCTGGAGAGATGGCTTAGTGGTTAAGGCATTTGCCTGCAAAGCCAAAGGATCCTGGTTCAACTCTCCAGGACCCACAAAAATCAGATGCACAAGAAGGTGCATGCATCTGGAGTTCGTTGGCAATGGCTGGAGGCCCTGGTGTGCCCATTCTCTCTCTCTCTCTGCCTCTTTCTCTCTCTCAAATAAATCAATTTTTAAAAAAATTTTAAAAAAGGGAGTCAAAGGCACAAATCAAAGGTTCTTCAAACAAAAAAACCATGTGACGTGGGCAAGTTATATGACCTCTCTGTATGGTGTGTATGGTGAGTCTACATGTGTGTATTGTGTGTGAGTGTTTGTGCATGTGTATTGCATGGTGCTCATGCGATATGCATGAATGTGTACATCTGTGCATATCTAACACTGAAGATGGCTACACAAAGGAATGCACTCCATGTCCTAAGATGAACATGACATCCACGTCATTAAGGTTGGTGTAGGATTGAATGTTACATTAATGTGCCCAGTGAATGTTGGAGACTGTGATCTTGATGATTTCCTTCTACCTCTTGGATCGTTAATTACCTCCCGAAGGGGCTAGGCTCCTGCTACATGGTATGTTTCCGTCTGTTACCTGCATGAGGACACATCTTTGAGCCACTTCGATGTGGTAATAAGGTCATGAGATGAGAATCCCCACTTTCCCTGTGAGTTTTAGCTCTGGGATCCAGCTGCTCTTGGGAAAAAAATCCACATGGAAAACCCTGTCTTGGAATTGCTCACATTCCATAGATTGTGTCTCATGCCCGGAAGACCATGGCCAACTCCCTTCATTTTTGATCTACACAATCAAGACAGTAGCAAGATCTCGGGGGAGATAAAGGCCAGCGAAAGGGAGGAGCCGGTAGGAAAGAAAGCCCAGCATTGCAGGGCTGTAAATATTTACCTCGTCAGGGGTTTCCTGTTTCTTTAAGCCAGCACACTTGGTAATGATGAGCTCATGACATCGCTTGTGGACGACGCAAGTGCAAACTGCAAATGAGAAAAGCAGAAGGCGGCTGAGTGACAGGCGGAGGAAGAAAGTTTCCGTCCCAAGATTGAATCAGATCTTGGTGCCAGGCACAGGGGAAGCTGGGCCCCTTCTGCCACTGTCTTAATTAAAGGGGCTGTATGGTCCCTTAATTTCCCCTCAGAACCATGTCACCATGGCTGATGTAAGGAGAGCTGCAGGAGGTGGTATAGAGGTTCTAAGGCTTGTTAAAAATCTAGTAGTGTGGACATGGCTCAGTGGTTAAAGGCACGTGATTGGAAAGCCTGCCGAGCAAGGTTCAAGTCCCCATTACCCATGTAGAGCCAGAGGCACAAAGTGGCATGTGTGTGCCTAGAGTTTCTTTGCAGCAACAAGAGGCTCTGGCATTTTCATTCATCCTCTCTCTCCCCTACACACACCGTCCTCAGCAATTATTTTTTTTTTGTTTTGTTTTACAAGGTAGGGTCTCACTCTAGCCCAGGCTGACCTGGAACTCACCGTGTAGTCTCAGGGTGGCTTCGAACTCACAGTGATCCTCCTACCTCTGCCTCCCAAGTGCTGGGATTAAAGGTGTGTGCCACCACGCTCAGCTTTTTTTTTTTCTTTTTATGAGAGAGAGAGAATGGGTGTGCCAGGGCCTCCAGCTACTACAATCGAACTCCAGACGCGTGTGCTGCCTTGTGCACATGTGCAACATTGTGCACTTGTGTCACCTTGTGTATCTGGCTTACGTGGGACCTGGAGAGTTGAACATGGGTGTTTAGGCTTCATAGGCATCTCTCCAGCCCAATTAAAAAATCTTTTTTTGAGGTAGGGTTTCACTCAGCTTGGGCTGACCTGGAATTCATTATGTAGTCTCAGGGTGGCCTCGAACTCACAGTCATCCTCCTACCTCTGCATCCTGAGCGCTGGGATTAAAGGTGTGCACCACCACACCCGGCAATAAAATATTTAGTGGCCCACTTGTGCCAAACTTTAAAATTTCCCATTGAATGTGATAAGTGCACCAATGTGGCCTGTATGTTCTGGCTGCAGTGTGGGTCAGTGGTGGTTGAAAAGAGTAAGTAGCTGCTCACACAGTTATTGCTTCAAATCATCGCAACTTCTAGCAAAACCACCCCTGGCTTCCCTGAAAGTGAGATCCCAGTTAGCTCGTGATGATGGGCGAGGAGACGGAACGGCCTTCCAGTTCTCATCACAGAGAAACTTCAACATGGTCGCACTGTGCTTCCACCCTTCAGGTTTTGTACAACTTAACCTTGAACTTGCAGGCAATTAACCAGAGGAATATAGGCATCAATGCCTCCAAGGGAGCTTTCAGTGTCTTAAGAGTTAATGACTCTACAGTAGAGACAAAAAGAGTTGCCAAGGACCATTCCGTGCTAGTGACTGCCAAGCAGGCGAGGGAGCGCCCTTGGCGAGCCGGAGAAGAGAGCTGGGAGCACACACGCACACTGACCCAGCACAGGACAAGTGGGCTTCCGAAGAGCCTTTAATTGAAGCGTCACATCTCACTCAAAGAGACTGAAGTGCTGCAGCTGCTGCTGTCAAAAAAGTGCTGCTAGGGCTGGAGAGATGGCTTAGCAGTTAAGGTGTTTGCCTGCCAAGCCACAGGATCCCGGTTCGATTCTCCAGGACCCTCGTAAGCCAGATGCACAAGGGGCACATGCATCTGGAGTTTGTTTGCAGCGGCTAGAGGCCCTGGTGTGCCAATTCTCTCTCTCTGTCTACCTCTCTTCTACCTCTCTCCCTCTCTATCTCTCTCCCTCTCTCTCTCTTTGCTTGCAAATAAATAAATAAAATATATATTTTTTTAAAAAGTGCTGCTAGAAAGTTCCATTCTGCTAAGACACATGCGTGTCCTCACATCAACGTGGGAGTGAGTAACAGCCATGCAGGGGCAAAGCCATCGGGTCCCGCTTCTTGGAGAGTTAGAAAAGTCAACCCGCAGAGCCTGTAAATATTATTAAACCTGGCACAAACTTCCATAGGCGATTGTGAGCCCCCACCCAGGAAAAGTCATTTCATAAAGTATCCCTTACCTTGACATTGGTATCCCTGTTTTCCTATGACACCCCTGGAAAAGAAGAATACAGCCCTTTCAGAAAATGAAATGTTACTAGATTTAAAAAAAAAAAAAAAAAAAAAAAAAAAAAAAAAAACAGAAACAAAAAAACACAGTCACCCAATTCTGGTCACCACCCATGTGGAACAGAGTCCTGTAGAGTCCACCAAGCACTGTGACTTCACTGCCACCTGAAGGGCACCTTAAAATGCCTTCCGGAAGGCCATTAGGGGGAGTCCCCGAACTTGGAGCACGTACAAGGCCTGCCAGCATCGTTGCTTCCTGTACAAACATCTATGCCAATGGGTGAAGTGGTGTTCTGAAAGTCTACCAACGACCATCCTTTCCCTGGACAGGCCTCGGTCAGTCAATTCAACATTTGCCAATTTGTGGATTAAACTGTCATTTCCGGGCTGGAGAGATGGCTTGGTGGTTAAGGCACCTGCCTGCCAAGCCTAAGAACGCCAGTTCCAATCTCCATATCCCACATTTAGCCCGACGCAAAAAGTGATTCAAGGGCGCAATGCCGCACTTGCCCACAAGGGGGCGCACACACCTGGAGTTCATTCACAGTGGCAGAGAGGCTGCTGGCACGCCCATTCTCTCTCTCTCTCTCTTTCTCTCTCTCTCTCTCTCAAAAAAAAAAATGTCACTCCTCATCTCTCAGCACCAGGACATGTCCTGAGCTCTCCCACCCCAGAGGGGTTCCAGCAGGCATATTCCCTGGAGGTTCCAGAGGTTCCCAAGAGTTATGGGAAGTCTGTAGTCTATTGGGAGGTTCAATCAACCATTTGGGACAAAGGCCTTTGACAGGCACAACAGGACCCTGCGTCAATGTTAGAAGTCAAGCTGGAGACAGGACAATTAAACCCACCCTATCCTCAGTGCACCTGTCCCCTGGCTAGGTTCATACTGAAACCTCCTCACTGGCTTACCCCCACTGGATCCAAGAACATGTTCAAGTGATCCCTGAACTTGGTGTTCACCATTGGCCATGTGCTACGAGGAGATTCAACCCGTAAGACCATCCACTCAATTTATGACCATCACATGGCCCATAGAGGCGAGATGGTGAGCTTGTGCTGGAAAGGAGAGCCATCTATGGCAGGGTGCTTTTCTAGTTCCAGTGGGTTGTATTTTTGCTGTGTGATTTCATTTTTTTTTTTTTGAGAGAGAGAGAGAGAAAGAGGGAAGAGGCAAAGAAAGAGAGAATGGGTGCACCAGCAGCCTCTTAGCCACTGTGAACAAACTCCAGACGCATGTGACCCCTTGTGGGCAAGCGTGGCATTGCACCTTTGCCTCACTTTTTGCATCTGGTTAAACGTGGGACCTGGAGATTTGAACGGGTGTTCTTAGGCTTGGCAGGCAGGTGCCTTCACTGCTAAGCCATCTCTCCAGCCCTGCTGTGTGATTTCAAATGCCCATGCCAACTTCCATGACTTATTTCTAACAAGTTTGTAAGACCAGTGACTCCTAGAATCCAGAAATCCTCGGAGCCCAATTCAAATGCCCCTTGGCTGTGTGTATACTAAAACTCACCCCCGTTCACTGCCCCCACTGGACCCAAATGTGTTGGTCTCCCCTATCTGAGCTATTTTTACAAAGCTCAGATAAAAGAATGTTCCAGAAAGGCCATTGGGATATCAGGAAAGCATGAACCTTAAATCAGGATCACCTGAGTTGCAGCCAATACCACAGACAACTTCCCAGACAAAAGAAGTTAGATTTGTCTAATTAAGGCAGTCAACACCATTTTTAATTTTTATTGTTTCAGTCTATACAATGATATTCATTTTTTATCTTAGGCAAACTCTACCAAAGGTTTAAAGTCTCAGAAATGCTTCTCCAACTCTATTTTTATTCAAAGAAACCCTTACTGTTATCACACTCTGATGCCTATGTGAGCTTCGTACCATGACAAGAGCCGAGGAGAACAACGCTTTTTCCTTATTAAAGTCTCTCTTTGGAACTTTAAAGTTCTAAAAAGATGTCAAAATTCTGCTTTGGAACTAGGCTCCGGGGTTAATCTATAGCACACTTAGATTTTTATTAGAACTCTCTCCTTTGTTTCAAGTAAAAATACAGTGATTTTTTAAAAAATATTTTATTTTTTTACTTATTTATTTGAGAGAAAGAGATACAGAAATAGGCAGGTAGAGAGAGAGAGAGAGAATGGGTGTGCCAGGGCCTCCAGCCACTGCAAACGAACTCCAGATGCATGCACCCCCTTGTGCATCTGGCTTACGTGGGTCCTGGAGAATCGAGCCTCGAACCGGGGCCCTTAGGCTCCATAGGCAAGCGTTTAACCGCTAAGCCATCTCTCCAGCCCAAATACAGTGATTTTTGTCTTGAAGAAGAAGCATTATTTCATCCCTCATGAGAAAATCCTTTCCATTCACATCAGCTTTTTTTTGGTTTTTCGAGGTAGGGTCTCACTCTAGCTCAGGTCTCATCAGCATTTTAAATGAAACTTATAATCCCCCACCTTCTTGTCCCAGAGAAGTCCTAAGTAGCGGTTCCTGAAGAGAGGGGCTTACCAGATGAAATCCCTGCAGTGGGAGCAGTAGGTGGGCTGCCGAAGGTAGGTGGCCATGAACTTGTGGCCATTGACCTGGTGGACCCTACGTCTGACGGCCCCTTGCCGCTTCCTCGGCCGCATACGCTCCCTGAACACACGTTCTTCATTGTCTTTAGGGGCTGGGGAAGAAGAGCAGAGAAGAAACTGTGTGAGCTAGTGAACCTTATCATTGAATATCTCAGGTGAGGGGAACGTGGCTGGGTGGGAGGTAGACTTCCTGTTTCCAGACGGGTTGAGCGGTCTGAGGACTCCACTAGGCTGGAGGAAGTGAGGCCACAGAGGGCGCAGACCCGCAACGCACATTTTCCTAGTGGGTCCAACTGCATGCTCAGAGTCCATCCCAACCTGGATTCTGCTCCCAGCACAGCTGCCCTGTTCCTCCCCACCTCCCTTGCAAATTCTGAGGGCCTGCTGAACAAAGCTTAAGGTTCAAATTTTAAGGCCAGCTTCTAAGCAGTGTGACCTTACACCGATGGCTCTCCTTCCCCCTGAGCCTATGCAGGCACTTTCTTCAGAAAGAAAGGAGCATGTTGCCATCCACGTGAGCAGCTAGGTAAAGCCAACCACATGCTCTGAGCAATAGCAGCTGCCAAACAGCTGGTTTCGTCCTGCTCCCTCATACCCAGCCTAGGACCATCCACCTTTTCCCAAAAGTCAAAAGAGGGCTGGAGAGATGGCTTAGCTTTTAAGGCACTTGCCTGTGAAGCATAAGGACCCATGTTCAACTCTCCAGATCCCATGTAAGCCAGACGCACAAAGGTGTGGCAAGCACAAGGTCCCACGTGCCCACTAGGTGGCACAAGTATCTGGAGTTCAATTTTAGTGGCTGAGGCCCTGGCATGCCAATTTTCTCTCTCAAAAATAAAAATAAAAAATAATAAAAGGCCTTATTTTTCCCTTCCCTCTAGCTCTGAGATTGTCACAAGCCTAAGAATGTCCTGTAAAGGGGCACTAATAGATGGCAAAAAAATAGTACAGATGGGCTGGAGAAATGGCTTAGTGGTTAAGGTGCCTGCCTGCTAAGCCTATGAACACCGGTTCCAATCTCCAGGTCCCACATTTAGCCAGATGCAAAGGCACAATGCTGCACTTGTCCACAAGGGGCGCACGAGTCTGGAGTTCATTCACAGTGGCTGAGAGGCTGCTGGCGTGCCAATTCTCTATCTGCCTCTCTCTCTCTCTCTCTCTCTCTCTCTGTGTGTGTGTCTCTCTGTGTCTCTCTGTGTGTCTCTCTCTCTGTGTGTCTCTCTGTGTGTCTCTCTCTCTCTGTGTCTCTCTCTGTGTGTGTGTCTCTCTGTGTGTCTCTCTGTGTGTGTCTCTCTCTCTCTGTGTCTCTCTGTGTCTCTGTGTGTGTGTCTCTCTCTGTGTGTCTCTCTCTGTGTGTCTCTCTGTGTCTCTCTGTGTGTGTCTCTCTCTGTGTGTGTCCCTCTGTGTTTCTCTGTGTGTGTGTCTCTCTCTGTCTCTCTCTCTGTGTCTCTATCTCTCTCTCTGTGTGTGTCTCTCTCTGTCTCTCTCTCTCTCTGTGTCTCTCTGTGTGTCTCTCTCTGTCTCTCTCTATGTGTGTCTTTCTCTGTCTCTCTCTCTGTGTCTCTCTCTCTCTGTGTCTCTCTGTGTCTCTCTCTCTCTCTCTCTCTATGTGTGTCTTTCTCTCTGCCTCTCTCTCTGTCTCTCTCTATGTGTGTCTTTCTCTCTGTCTCTCTCTCTGTCTCTCTCTGTGTCTCTCTCTCTGTGTCTCTCTCTCTGTCTCTCTCTCTCTCTCTCTCTCTCTGTCTCTCTCTCTCTCTCTCTGTGTCTCTCTCTCTGTGTCTCTCTCTGTCTCTCTCTCTCTCTCTCTCTTTCTCTCTCTCTCTCTCTCTCTCTCTCTCTCTCTGTGTGTCTCTCTCTCCAAAACAACAACATAGTACAGATGATTGCTATGGACTTCTTGTTTATGCCCCATCAATTCCACGTTGAAGGCCTAGTCCCAGTGTCACGCTGTTTGGAAATGGGCCCCTTAAGGAGGTAAGTAGGGCTGGGAAGAGTTCATGAAGGTGAAATCCTCCAGCCCCATGGTGGGCTAAGCATCTCTGAAGGAGGAAGAGAGCCCAAGGGAGCAGCTATCATGTCACATGTTGACAGTGAGGAGGTGGTGATTTACAAAACACAAGAGCACCCCCACCAGAACCTGACCAAGCGGACACCCTCACCTCCCAGATCCCAGAACTGTGGGAAACGGGTTTCTGTGGTGTGAGCCACTCCATCTGTGGTATTTCATTAAGAGGTCTGAACTAAAAGAGTGGCACAAGGGCTGGAGAGATGGCATAGTGGTTAAGGTGCTTGCCTGCAAAGCCTAAGGACCCAGGTTCGATTCTCCAGGTCCCACATAAGCCAGATGCACAAGGTGGCACATGCATCTGGAGTTCATTTGCGGTGGCTACAAGTCCTGGTATACCCATTCTCCCTCTCTCTCTCTCTCTGCCTCCCTCTCTCAAATAAATAAATACAAATAAATCTTTTTATAAGAAGAGTGTTACTGGCTAGGAAGCCCTAAGAGCCTCCTCGGCAGGTGCTGCGTTACAAGCATGGTGTGGCTTACTCACTCCCCACAGCTCTGCTTCAGGGATACTATCAACTCCACCGGTAAGTGTGCATGTGAAGACCAGCGCATGCAACTGCTGTGTTGCTGTTAACATGACTACTAAGTGACGAGAATGCGAAGCCCTGGTCCCCCTGTGCATACACTGCTCGGAGGAACAGCTTACACTGGCTGAAGCAAGTCCCAACGTTCTCACCTGAGTGGCCCCACACAGAGGAAAGCTAAAAAGGCTTATAGCTTCTCTGAAGACCAAGTGTTTGAGTTTTGGGCCTTTTGCTAGGCTCCTGGCATCTTCCTGCAGGCTATGGATACTTCACAGAACAGCTTAGAATGTACTGGGGAGGGCCGTGGACCCTCAAGCACCTGTGCCCAGCTATGCCTTGACATCCCACCAAAGTGATGTCCGTCCTGGGGAAAAGGCTGGCTCTCTCCTGTGCCTCTCTAAGGACAAGATTTCCCCTGTTGCCTTGTCACATACTCCTTAATCCAAGGGCATCTTGTTAGCTCAGTGAAGACACGAGGACACAAGAAGTTTGAAAAGGGAAATTGAAGGAGAGAAAGGCTCTATTGGGGACCAAACACCCAGACAGACGACTAGCTAGAGACTAGCAGTCCCCAAGCAACAGGATAGCTGCCTGGTGAAAGCCTGCCTCGCGCCTCCTGGAGCCGTGGGCGCAACATAGCCTAGGATGACCCGCATGAGGCTCTGCCTTCTGTGCCCTCATGCCTCCTAGTCTTCAGCCTGCCCGGGTTTTCTTTTAACTGGTGATTATTGCTTCACATCCCTTGACACTTCCTTCGAAGTGTGTAGTCCATGACTTCCAACCCCGCCACAATTCAGATTGTCCAACCCACTGACCCAGTTCTCACACAAACACACTCAGGTGACAACACAGAGTCATCTACACACACACACACACACACACACACACACACACGGGGGGGAGCGTGCACGCATGGAAATATTCAGTTCTACAATTACAGGGTTTTATTTCTGTCTCATCTTTTTATTTTTTTAAGAGAAAGATCATTTTTTAAATGTTTTTATTTATTTAGAGACAGCAAGAGAGAGAAAGAGGGAGAGATAATGAGAATGGGTGTTCCAGGGCCTCTTGCCACTGCAAACCAACTCCAGATGCATGTGCCACCTTGTGCATCCGGCTTACATGGGTCCTGGGGAGTCAAACCTGGATCCGTAGGCTTCGCAGGCAAACACCTTAACCGCTAAGCCATCTCTCCCTCCAGCCTTCATCTTCTTACTTTTATTTTTCCTTTTTGAATGAATTTTTAGTTTTCCTTTTTGTTTAGAAACAGGGTCTTTTCACTGTATCCTTGGGCTGACGTCAAACTCATAGTGATCCTCCTACCTCAGCCTCCTGAGTGCTGGAATTACAGATGTGAGCCACCATGCTTGAATTTCCCATTTTCGTAAGTAAGAAAATATGTATCTAAAAATCACATGCATCCTTTACTTGCTATGAACCTGATCTACAAAAGTCCAGTCCTGGGCGTCATAAGCTAGAGGATAGAAATTTCTGGAAACACCCCTGACACATTTCAGATACCAGGTTTACAAATGTGCCAGTGGCTTGTATCCTGGAAAACTCTATTTTCAGTTAAAAATGGTGATGAGAACAATGTAATTTTCTCAAAGGAGCTCTGCCATGATCGTGGCTGGCGTCCTGAGAGCTGTGCAGCTCAACGCTGCAGAAATGACCCGCAGGGAAATCAAATGTCCTTAATGGTGTTCACACTGTTTGAACAGGGAAGTATGGCCAAAAATGAATTAACCTGCACTTATTTTCATGGACCTCTTGGAAAGGTGACAGACAGCTGAAGTTTTGTGGGAATGGGTAGAGGCTAGGCCTTTGTGCAGGTCAAGAGGATATCAAGAGGACATTCCTGTAATTTGGGGGTCTGTGTGCGTGGAACTTACCCCGATGATTTGATTACCTCTGCCTCAGAACACATCTGGCTAGCCTATTAAATTGGGTTTTATGTCAATGGTATGGGGACAAAGCCAAACACGGAAGCTCATGCCTGTCATCCCAGGACTTGGGGGGCTGAGGCAAGAAGATTGCCATGATTTCAATCTTAGCCTGGGCTACAGGGGGAGACCCTATCTCAAAATCAAAACAAAAAAAATGTAAGGAAACAAGAGGTCACACAAGCAAAACTCAGGAGAGCCATACTTCAAAACGAGGTTCAAGTAGGAAGCTACCTACAGCCAGCGGGAATGCAGCTAACATTCCTGTTCCATATTCGTCTGCACAGAGACTCCAGTGACCAAGCCAGAGCACCCTCAACTGTCACTCTCAGCACGGAACGAAGTGGCCTCTGTCATCTGAAGAGAGAAGCCACAAGGTTCTGTTGCCAGCCCTCCCCAGAACTCCCACCGGGGTCTAGAATCTACCCCCAGGGACAGGTCTCTTCAGCATGCTCAGTGCTGCAAAAGGTCTCTCAAAATGCTGTTCCTACGTATGCATGGGTTTGTTCCTGGACTCTATTTTGCTCCGTTAGTCTATGCCCGTTTTTTTATTACTTAGATTTTATTTTTATTTATTTACTTATTAGAGACAGAGGGAAAGAGAGAGAGAGAGGGAGAGTGAGAATGGGCATGCCAGGGCCTCTAGCCACTGCAAACTAACTCCAGATGTGTGAGCCACCTTGTGCATCTGGCCTATGTGGGACCTGGAGAATCAAACAGGGATCCTTAAGCTTTTCAGGCAAATGCCTTAACTGCTAAGCCATCTCTCCAGCCCGTTTTTTTTTTTTTAATATTTATTTTTATTTATTTATTTATTTTGACAAATAAAGAGGGAGAAGAGGGGGCAGAGAGAGAATGGGCGCGCCATGGCCTCCAGCCACTGCAAACGAACTGCAGATGCCTGTACCCCCTTGTGCATCTGGCTAACTTAGGTTCTGGGGAATATAACCAGGGTCCTTTGGCTTTCCAGGCAAATGCCTTAACTGCTAAGCACCCCTCCAGCCCAGTCTATGCCTGTTTTTAATGCCAGCCCTACACAGTCTTAATTACTGAAGCTTTCTAATGTATTTTGAAATCTGGAATTGTGATGCCTCCAGACTTGTTCTTGCTCAAAATTGCTTGAATTATTCAAGGTATTGAGATTTCTTTGGTTCTGTATGAATTTTAGTTATTTTTCTGTTCACATAAAAAATGCCTTGGAGATTTTGATAGGCATAACATTGAATTTATATGTCACATTGAAAATGTTGGCTGTTTTAACAATATTGATTCTTTTTAAATTTTTATTTGAGACAGAGAAAGGGAGAGAGGCAGAGAGAAAGGTAGGGAGAGAGGACAGAATGGGCGTACCAGGGCTTCCAGCCACTGCAAACAAACTCCAGATGCATGTACCCCCTTGTGCATCTGGCTAACGTGGGACCTGGGGAATCAAACCTGGGTCCTTAGGCTTCTCAGGCAAATGCCTTAACTGCTAAGCCATTTCTCCAGCCCAGTACTGATTCCATCAATCTTTAACAGGGTTCCAAGAACTTGCAATGTAGAAAGCCAGGCATGGTGGCACAAACCTTTAATTCCAGCACTCGGGAGGCAGAGGTAGGAGGATCACTGTGAGTTCAAGATCACCCTAAGACTACATAGTGAATTCTAGGTCAGCCTGGGCTAGAGTGAAACCCCACCTTGAAAAACAAAACTAAAAAGAATAGTCTTTTCAATAAATCATAAATCATGTTGGTGGTGCAGAGATGGCGTAGCAGTTAAACGCTTGCCTGTGAAGCATAAGGACCCCGATTGAGACTCAATTCCCCAGGACCCACGTAAGCCAGATGCACAAAGAGGCGCACACATCTGGAGTTCGTTTGCAGTGGCTGGAGGCCATGGCATACCCATTCTCTCTCTACCTGCCTATTTCTGTATATCTCTCCTCTCTCTCAAATAAATAAAAAAACAAAAAATAAATAAATCATGTTGGGGAAACTGGATATCCACATGCATAAGAAAATAAATAATAAATTGGAAACCTACCTTATACAAACAAACATAGCTCAGAATGGATTAAAGACTTAAAAATCAGACTTAAAGTCTCAAAGCTCCTAGAAAACGGGGGAAAGTTTCCTGGCCTTGGTGTTGGAAGCAACTTCCTGGCTATGATATCCTCAAAGCTCACAAAAGCATGAAAAAAGGAGCAACAGGGGATGTGTCAGATGAAAACTTTTTCACAGAAAAGGACCTTCAACTGAGTGAAAAGACTGTCTGTAGAGCAGAGAAAAGGACTGCCAACGATAGCTAGAATCCTGCAACTTGCAGCACAAACCAGATAACCTCCAACTGAAGAACAGGCAGAGGCTCTGAACTGCCCTGTCTCCCAAGAAGCCACCTAACTGGCCATGAGGCATATAAGAAGCTGGCCAAAGTCAGTAATGATCAGAGCAGTATGTGTCAGGACCACAGTGAGGTGTCACTTCAGACAGGTTACGGTGGCTACTACCCAAACAAACTGATTTTAAAAAGCAAGAAAGGGGGCTGGAGAGATGGCTTAGCGGTTAAGGCATTTACCTGCAAAGCCAAAGGACCTTGGTTTGATTCCCCTGGACCCACAAAAGCCAGATGCACAAGGGGGCGCATACATCTGGAGTTCGTTTGCAGTGGCTGGAGGCCCTGGTGCACCCATTCTCTCTCTACCTGCCTATTTCTGTATCTCTCTCTTTCTCTCAAATAAATAAATACAAAATAAAATATATATATTTTTAAAAGCAAGAAGAGAATGGCAGGAAAGGAAGTAGAGAATGGGGATCCCTTGTAGGCTGTTGATAGGACCCCAAATTGGTCACAGCCACTATGGAGAACAGCAGGGAAGTCCCGCAAGACAGGAAAAGGAGAATGACCACAGGATCCAGCATCTCCACTACTGACACTACATTCAGTTGAGATCAGTGAAGTCAGCTGAAGGGACAGCTGCCCTCCCAGGCTCATGGCAGCAGTATTCACAACACACAAGACACAGAGGTAATATAAACTGATGAACGAACAGATAATGAGAAATGCACCAGTGCATAAACGAATGTTATCTAGACACACACACACACACACACACACACACACACACACACACACGTGACAAACCTGCCACTGAGATAAAATGCAGAAACCCGGAGGACATCGTGTTAAGTGAAACAAGCCATTCACAGACAAACACTGCATGATACCCGTCACAGTTCCCTTCTTACTGCTGGGACCGAGCACCCGACCAAAAGCAGCTGATGGGAAGAGAAGGTTTATTTTGGCTTACAGTCTCGAGGGGAAGCTCCATGATGGCAGGGGAAAGCATGGCACGAGCAGAGGCTGGACGTCACCTCCTGGCCAATGTAAGGTGGACAACAGAAGCAAGAGAGTGAGCCAAGTTCTGGCCAGGGGAACTGGCTATAACACTCCTAAGGCTGCCCCCCCCCCAGAAAAACACATACACACACCTCCTCTAGCAAGGCAGAGGAACTGAGCCAGAATTTGGACCTCATTTGGACCTCTCTCATGTCTGTTTTCTACCTCCTCCTCCTCCCAAATTGCCACCAGCTGGGGACCAAACATTCAAGACACATGAGTTTATGGGGGGCATCTAATTCAAGTCACCACAGTGTAACTCCCATGAAGACTCTAGAAGAGTCAAAATTCATTGAAAGGCTGGAGAGATGGCTTAGCAGTTAAGGCGCTTGCCTGTGAAGCCTAAGGACCCAGGTTCAACTCTCAAGATCCCATGTAAGCCAGACGCACAGAGGTGAGGTAAGCGCAAGGTCACATGTGCCCACTAGGTGGCGCAAGCGTCTGGAGTTTGATGGCAGTGGCTGAGACCCTGGTACACCAATTCTCTCTCTGTCTCTCTAAAAACTGAAACAGTAGAATGGTGATGTCCAGGGCTTAGGAGTAAGTGGTACCAAGGTGGTATTAGATGGAGGGTGCCAAATTTCAAGGCAAATGAGTCCTTGTGACTTACTGTTAAGTGTAGTGCCTATGGTTAACAAGACTGTATTACACACTCAAATATCTGCTAAGAGCGTGAATGTTGCATTAAGCCTTATTAAAAAATAAGTAAAGATTAAAATCCCAGCACTCGGGAGGCAGAGGTAGGAGGATCGCTGCTTTTCGAGGCCACCCTGAGACTACATAGTTAAATCCAGGTCAGCCTGGATACTGGGCATATGTGCATGATCAAAGTGCGAGCGAACAGGTACATAAATGTACATGTGCATATACTTCTGTGTAATGTAAATATTCTGTATTATGCATAATTTACATAATGCTATAGTCTGATATGTCATTTGCTGAGCTTCAAAACTTATAGGACACTTCCCCTATGTCAGCCCTTATTCTCCAAGAACAAAGACACTCTATTTAAGCACAATAAACTTATCTTATGTAGCATTATTTACTGTGCAGTTCATATTTCAGTCACTTCCATGATTCCTGCAATGTCCTTCATAGCTTTAAGGATTTTTTAAAATATTTATTTATTTATTTGAGAGAGAGAGAGAGAGAGAGAGAGATACAGAACTAGGAAGGTAGAGAGAGAGAGAGAGAGAGAGAGATACAGAACTAGGAAGGTAGAGAGAGAGAGAGAGAGAGAGAGAATGGGCACATCAGGGCCTCCACCCACTACAAACGAACACCAGGTGCATGTGCCCCCTTGTGCATCTATCTGGCTTACATGGGTCCTGGGGAGTTGAACCTGGATCTTTTGGCTTTGCAGGCAATTGCCTTAACCGCTAAGCCATCTCCCCAGCCCAGCTTTAGGGATTTTAATCCAAGAGCTTATCTGTGTTCCCACACTGCATTTGGTTGTCATGTCTTTAGTCTCGTTAGTCCAGAGCAGTTTCCTCCTTTTCTCCTCTTTATGGTCCACTTAAGAAAAGACTGAGGTTTTGCCTCACCGAATGTTCCACAACTGAAATTTGTTGGGATGCTTCCTCAAAAATCAGTTTCAGATTAAATGCAAAGACGACCACACAGAAGCTGTGTCATCAACATATTCAAACACATCCAAGATCCTTACAAATGTGTAAATAGCATGAAAACATAAAATTTATAGCAGAAATGTCAAATATTTAGTCATCTCGGGAGTTTTTAAAATGCAAACCGGCAGTCTATCATGTAGTGTTTAATTCCTAATAGAGGAACACACATGCTTTAAGATCATATTGTCTGCTTTTGGCAAGGTACTAGGAAACTGACTCACTCAGTCACAGCTAGAAACAAAGCCGGTTGACATCCATCTTCCAGAAGCAAGATCCTAACACACAACAAAGATATTTGTGTCCTTTGATTTGGTCATTCCTTAGGAATGAATTATATGTCAATAATTAAACACAAATGTAGGCTGTCTATTCATAACTTGCAGCTTTCTCCACTGCATATCTAGATTAGCCAACAAACAGAAATGCCTTGTCTAACGTTGAAAATATGATCTAAAGTCATCCTTACACCACATCCACAGCGGGCCTGGAGAGATGGCTCAGTGGTTAAAGATGCCTACTTTCAAAGTTTGACAGCCTGAGTTCAATGCCCCACATAAAGCCAAATACACAAAGTGGCACATGTGTCTGGAGTTTGTTTGCAGTGACAGGAGATCCTGGTGTGCACATACCTTCTCTCTCTCAATAAACAATATTTTTAAAACATTTTTATTTATTATCATTAATTTTTATTTTTTTTATTTATTTATTTATTTTTTTTTTTTTCCAAGGTAGGGTCTCACTCTAGCTCAGGCTGAGACCTGGAATTCACTATGTAATCTCAGGGTGGCCTCAAACTCATGGTGATCCTCCTACCTCTGCCTCCCGAGTGCTGGGATTAAAGGCATGCACCACCACATGCGGCGCTCAATAAATAATATTTTTAAAAAATGAAAACTAGTGCTGGAGAGATGGCTTAGCGGGTAAGGCACCTGCATCCTAAGCCTAAGAACACTGGTTCCAATCTCCAGCGGTTCCAATCTTCAGGTCCAGAGTTTAGCCAGATGCAGTGATGCAAGGGCGCAATGCTACACTTGACCACAAGGGGGCACACGCATCTGGATTTTGTTTGCAGCAGCTGAGAGGCTGCTGGTGAGCCCATCTCTATCGGTCTTCTTCTCCTTCTCTCTCTGTCTCTCTCCAAAAATAAAAAAATAAAATAAATAAAAACCATGAGCAAAGAAAGACCAGAACCACATGGGGAAATGTACAAAGCCGTGGAAACCATTGTATTGTAACACAGCCTATGCAAACCATGCTACGGGCTGAAGGGAACAGAAAAGAAATACGCCATACTAGCAGAAGTGGATAATGAGGCTGTATATCTTAGTATCTGTAAAGCTTAGCCTTATATCTAAGGCTTCCTAGTGGGAGCACTCCCTGGTACAAACCAAGGTCCCTGAGACAGGAAAGAGAACAACTTTCATTTCACTTATTCATTCACTTGTTCTTTCATAGCCAGTACCTTGCTTATGGCCTGGTCTGGGGCTTGCTCTATAGCCCAATCTGGCCTGAAACTTGTGATCCTCCTGCCTCTACTCCCAGAATGCGGGGATCACGGGCATGTGCCACCACTCCTGGTGGTGAGAAAACAAACTTCATACACTTCCCGACTGCATCTGGATCTGCAGTCAATGTAAGGCCAGGCCCCCTGGGAAGCCAGTAGCTCCGCCGACTCCCCTATACCCTTGGCTGTCTCTGGAGGATGCTTGCTGCCGTCTCTGGACCATGCTCAGCTGCTCTGCCTGTTTCTTTACCTGGAGGACCCACCCAGTTCTTCCTTGATGTCTTATTCCACCACTGCATCTGCCGCAAAGATGCGGAAGAGGTGACCCTGAGCTAGGAAAACTCCAACAGAAAGATGGATTATTTTGTGAGAATGCTCCGTGGAAACAGAGATTGCCGAGTGGTCAGAGAGAACGGTAAGGATTCACAAAGCTGAGCAGCAATGTTCCCTGAAGCGAGGACAAGATCTGTAAGAAGCCCAACAACATTCCAGGTGTGTTTTCCACTTCTTTCAATCAGCCTGTAGACTTCGAGGTCCTGGGAGGTTTTACACCACTGACTATTCGGGAGCCTAACGCATAGAAGAATCTGACAGATTGCAGGCACGCTGGGGAGGGGGGATGGCAGAAAGGAACCTGCATTGTGTGGTTCTAACCTCACCTGGTCTCTCTTCCTTGTGTGAGTGTGCAGGTGGGAGGAAGCTTTCCCTTGTAGACCACAGGAATAGGTGAAGCTACATGGAGAGGCACCCTTCACCAAACCCTACACGACCTTTGCTGGAGGTCTGGCCATTGCAGGCTTTAATGACTCTGCCGCCCTCTCCCTAATCAACCACATCTCGTCCCGCACACAAAAGGGAGCTGACGGAAATGACCACGGCCCCCACATGAGGCCACAAGCATCCTTGACCTTGGCCTTCTCAGAACGTCTTTCCATTTAAGAAAATGGAGTAGACGATTCCTAGAAGTGTAGGCTTATGGATTCCTGGGTGCTTCCAGGGAACATGGGGAGGGGGCTGCCAAACCTAAGATTCAGCCCTGCCTATGCCAGACTCGGAAAGCAGAGCTAACCACCTGTGGGCACTGCCTTCGTGCCTCACTGCAGAATAGTCACCAGGGCACACGGGGGCCTTCTCACAAGCAGGAATGTTCTAGGGGCTTTCGTCTGAGCTCCCTTTCTGAACGTTTGCTTGGCATCCTTGTGCAAACCACCGAGCATCTTCAGGTCTCTGTTCTCCTATCAAAAGGGAGAATTGCCATGCAAAACAGCTCAAACCCCAACCTGGCAGAAGCAGCAGTATGATTGTTAATCTTACCCACCGTGACAGGATTTAGAATCACCTAGAAGACACATCTCTGAGTGTCTATGAGGATATTTCCAGAGGTTTAACTGAGAAGCAAAGACCCATTCTGAATGAGGGTGGTATCATCCCATGGGCTGGCTGGGGTCCCAGACTCAGCTAAAAGGAAAAAGCAAGCTGAGCACCACATTGATGTCTCTCCACACGCCGGGTGTGGACACAATGCCACCAGAAGCTCCAAGCTCCCACTGCTCTGCCTTCCCTTCATGATGGACTGCGTCTCCTCTTTCCTTGTCAGCCACAGTAAATCCACCTTCCTCAAGCTGTTTTCATCAGGTCATAGGAACGAGCAAAGATAGACAAACACCAAGTCAGGTTGGAGCTTGAGGCATGCCAGAGCTCAGCCTCTGGGGAATTAACTCCATTTTGACTTTCAATAGTTCCCTGGTTTGCGTTTATAGATTTATTGGTTAGAAAAAAAAAAAAAAAAAGGAAAAAGAAAAAAAAAAAAGGTCAATGGAAGGGAAAGAACAAAAGGAGGTATTGAAAAAAAATCAAAGCACTGTTGTTGTTTTTCCCACGAGGAAAATGGATGATGATATGTTCAAGTGAAACAAACACTTCATGACAGTGAGTTTTAAGTACTAAGTAAATATTTATGGGACGCCAAAGAGTATGTCCTACATATTGTACTCACACAATACATTGAAGGGGAAAGAAAAAAAACCTTCATGTTCAAAACAGGAAAGAGGAAGCAGCGATTAATTCCCCCAGGGAGAAGAGTCTAGCTTTGCAGTGTCTTCTTGAGTCACAGAGCAGCGAGCATCGCAAGATCTGAGAGTGGAGGCTTGGGGTGGTCTGTATGGAGCACGGAATCTAATCAGAAAAGCATTGGTGGTGTTTTGAGATTAGCATCTGGAATTTTCTTCTTCCTCTTCTTTCTTTCCAAGTGATTTTTTTTTTTCTTTCTGTGTTCATGGAAGGCTTTATGCACTTTCCAGTTATGGAAAAAAAAAAAAAAACCATAGCTAAGCCGGAACTAGTGGCACATGCCGTCAATCCCAGCACTCGGGAGGCAGAGGTGGTAGGAGGATCGCCATGAGTTCGAGACCACCCTGAGACTACATAGTGAATTCCAGGTCAGCCTGGGATACCTCAAAACCCTATGGTGAATTTACACTCTCTAGAGGCAAAAAGCCTGCAGACACTGAATACAGAGGGAGCAGGAGCTCAGCGCTGGTGTAAACTGAGGCACCATGTGCGCCTGTTGGACAGCGGGAGAAAAAAGAGCAGCCAGGCTCCAGCCCTGCCTGCCTGTGCTTGCTGAACAAGGCAATGCTAGAGAAGGATTTCACTTAAGCATGAAGCCTGCTTGCCTCCTGTCTGTCTGTCTGTCTGTCTGTCTGTCTACCTTCTTCCCTTTCTCCAGCTGCTCATTTACATCTCAGAGCCACAGCGGAGTCTCTGGTACCTGGGAAAGTTCACTGCCTCCCAGGCGGGAAGCTCGGAGCATGAACACCCTTCAGCAGACTTGCTGAGAGATCCCAGCCTCCGAAATCAGTCAAGTGGGACAGCAGCCAATCGAGGGGCCAGAGTCCCCTTGGGGCAGTGATATCAAGGACGAGTCACAGGAAACAGAGTACCTGAGCCCTCGTGTGCCACAGGGTCAGCTCTTGCCCTTGTTCACATTTTATGAAATGTGTTGTTAAAACCTGTCCGGAGGATACAGTGCCAGGAGTTTCAGCTGGTTGTCGGGCTGTTGCCAGAGTCTAGTTAGCAGTTGTGGGAATGGGGAAGCGTCAAGTGCAAGGTTTGTTGTCCCCTCCATCAATTAAATAACTAGCCTTTTGTTTATTTTATTTGAGAGTGACAGACAGAAAGAGTCAGAGAGAGAGAGAGAGAGAGAGAGGGCACGCCAGGGCCTCCAGCCACTGCAAACGAACTCTAAATGAATGTGTCACCTTGTGCATCTGGCTTACGTGGGTCCTGGGGAATTGAGCCTCGAACTGGGGTCCTTGGGCTTCACAGGGAAGCATTTAACTGCTAAGTTATCTCTCCAGCCCTTAAATAACTAGCTTTTTAATGTCACATAAACTGTGGCCAAACAGGTTATAGGGCTGCTTACTGAGAGACCTCTGCCCTTCCAGTGTTGCTCATACCAGCCATTCCAAGCATCCAGTCACAACAGGTAGAGTTCAGGAAGACTGAAGGGCAGTGAGCTGAACCCATCCCCTCTCTCTCCCAGGTGGCCCCTGGCTGCATCTCTGTGGACCCAGAGCATGGCAAAAGTGTTTGAGCTCTCACTCATTTTTAAAGTTGAAAAGAAATATCTTGGGCATGGTGGCACAAGCACTGGGGAAGAAGAGGCAGGATTGCTATGAGTTTGGGACCAGCCTGGGCTACCTAGTTTGTAGTGAGGCCCCATTTCAAACAAGGGAGGGTGGAGAAAGATAGGGCTGGAGAAATGGCTTAGTGCTTAAGGCATTTGCCTGCGAAGCTGAAGGATCCCGGTTCGATTCTCCAGGACCCATGTAAGCTAGATGCACAAGGGGCGCATGAATCTGGAGATTGTTTGCAGTGGCTGGAGGCCCTGGCATTGCCCATTCTCTCTCTATCTGTCTGCCTCTCTTCTCTCTCTCTCTCTGCTTGCAAATAAATAGATTTAAAAAATTTATTAAAGAAGAAAGATAAGAGAGTAACTATAGACTTTCTGAGAGATCTGGTGTCCTACACTGAGTTCCCAGGAAGCTGACTGGATAGCATGTGGACTACCTGCAAAGGAAGGAAGATCTCGGGGAGTAATATAAAGAGAGGAAAATACAAGGCAATTGGCAGAATAGTAAGATACAGGAAACATAAATAAAGAGGAGAAAAATAACAGTGAGGGCTGGGGAGATGGCTTAGCCATTAAGGTGTGTGCCTGCAAAGCCGAAAGATCCCAGTTTGATTCCCCAGGACCCACATCAGCCAGATGCACAAGGGGGCACATGCATCTGGAGTTTGCGTGCAGTGGCTGGAGGCTCTGGCATGCCTATTCTCTCTCTCTCTCTGCCTTTTCCTCTCTCTCAAATATATATATGTATGTATGTATGTATGTGTGTGTGTATATACATGTGTATATGTGTGTGTGTGTGTGTGTATAATCTGATGGCTATAAAAGTAGAAATGAGATGTTAAAATTGTGTGTATGTGTACACACACTTTTGTTCTTTCAAATCACCTTCCTGAGAAAACAAGATGGCAGTGCTCAGGCTCAGGAAAATACCATCCATTAACCTGGAGCTGCCCTGGCCTCTCTGGCTAACAGTCCAACTTAATGGATTTTTTTTTTTTTAAAAAAAAGGTATCCACCCAGCAAGAGTAGGGCAACCATATTCCTCTTGTACCATGGAGCCTAACGTTTCTTAAAAAGCTCAGTCAGCGAGCTGGAGAGATTGTTTAGTGGTTAAGGTCCTTGCCTGCAAAGCCCAAGAACCCAGGTTTGATTCCCCGGGGCCGACGTAAAGCCAAATACATAAGGCGGTGCATGTGTCTGGAGTTCATTTGCAGTGGTGGCCCTGGCGTGCTCACACTCCCCTACCACCCAATAATTAAAATAATTAAAAAGCTTACTGAGGACTGGGGCTATGGTTCAGTGGGCTAGAGTACCTGCCTGGCATGCAGAAAGCCCAGAGTTGTATCCCTTGCACAGCATAAAACCGGGTGAGGTGACACACCCCTGTGATCCTACCATTTGGAAGTGGAGACAGGGAGATCAGAGTTCAGGGTCATCCTCAGCTGCAGAGGGAATTGCAGGCCAGCCTGGGGCTCTCTGAAACCCTGTTTCCAATAATTATCTTATTTATTTAATTAATTAAAAGCTCACTCAAAATCCTTCCCCTCTTCTGCAGCTTAAGAGAACTCCAAAAGCAAAGAATTTAGAACTAACCTCTTTCTCAGTCAGGTGCTTCATCTTTTTTTTTTTTTTAAAGACTCCCTCCAAAACAAACCAGACACTGATTAGAAAGAAAGTAAAGAGATGAACACCTGCCAAGTGATAATATAGAATAAAAATGTGTGCCCTGAGGAATCTTTAAAAAAAAAAAGTAGCATGAAAACATATACAAACTAATACTTGGGTAAGGTTGGGAGAGCGTGTGTTTTGACCAGTGGGCAGGTGGGCCAGAGAACCCTTGCCCTGCCACGTATTTGTAGCTCCTGACGTCTGTGCATCTCTCTAGCCTAAACCCAACAAGGCAGAGGCTGTATGGCAGCCCAGGTCGGCTTTGGAGCTGTTTCCTTCTTGCCAGAATCTTCATTTTTATCCTGTTTATGCCCTGTGGCTTTGGCCTTCTTCCTTTTTGCTATATTGACATCTTCATGAAATAAGAACCAGGGAAACCAGGTTGTCAGAAATCCAACCACCAGAAATTGCACTTTTAGACTTTCTTTGTCTTATTCTATTTTCACAAAAATTGTACAATTTTTTTTTCTGCAGAAATTACTGTTTCTTGTAAACAGATACTGCTGGCTTGGTAACTTAAAAAAAGAGAGAGCATGTGCGCATGAGCTCCAGTTAATTTCTAGATGAGAACTACCCAAAACTCGACAAGTCATTAACCACAAGGCCTTCTGGATGATTCTCAGCAGGACCTTTCTGATAAGCATATGATATGGTTGTACTTCGGAAACAGTTTAAGAAATCAAATGGACAGTTGTCCTTAGCGATCTAACAAACCCACTTTTACATATGTATTCAGATTAAATGAAAGTTACATCCCCAAACCTATATGCCAGCATTTACAACAGCTCTGTTTATAATCACCAACAAGAAATTTGAATCTGACCCACAGAGAGGGAACTGACTCAATCTATCAACACGGATGGATCTCTCTGAGATTGTGTAGGTATTCTAGATGGTGGTATTCTATGTAGACTAGATTCTCACAAAAGCCAAGTCCTTTCATTGAAAGAGATCTATGGTTACTATGGGCGGATTTCACTATGGAAGGGAAAAGAATTTGGGAGTGATCAAACTATTCCATATTTTTATTTTTAGGGAGAGTGAGAGAGAGAGAAAGGGAGAGTAAGAGAGAGAGAGAAAGGGAGAGAGAGGGAGAGAGAGGGAGAGAGAGAGAGAGAGAGAGGGAGGGAGAAAGGGAGAGAGGGAGAGAGGGAGAGAGAGGAACAGAGCGAGAGCGAGAGTGAGAGCGAAAATTGGTGTGCCAGGGCCTCATCCACTGAAATCAAACGCCAGAAGCTTGCACCACCTACTGGGCATGGGCTACCTTGTGCTTGCCTCACCTTTGTGAGTCTGGCTAAGGTGGGATCTGGACAGTCAAACGTGGGTCCTTAGGCTTCGCAGGAAAGCGCCTTAACCACTAAGCCATCTCTCCAGCCCTATCCTGTGTTTTCATCAAATGGCCACGTTTACATGACACTGTGCATTTGTCAAGACTTGCAGAACTGGACGCTGTAAAGGGCGAATCTTACTGAATGAAAAGTAAATCTTCATTTTTAAAGAAAGGGGGAAAAATAACGAAGGATGACTTCCTAGATTTTCAAGTCCTGCCATGGGGAGAGGAGGGGAGTGGGGAGCTACTGATGATGCAAAGATCTGCCCTGGGGACAGTTTAGGAAGAACATGTGCCTGAAGCATTCAAATAGCCTGCCGCTGAGACTCCAGCTGAGTAGACTAGACATTCACCAGGAGTGTGGAAAAAGCTGCCAGATCCTGTAGAGAAACCCCGCCACACACACACACACACACACACACACACACACCCCACCACCCACCACCACTGGCCTGCCTGGGCTGTCCCTTCTTCCTCTGCCTGCACTCAGTGCAGGTGGGTCTCTGTGCACCCATCTTCCTCCCTCCCGTCTTCTCCTCACAGCAGCCTGCTTCCCTTTCTGCACGGGGGTCTGTCTCCCCTCTCCTCCTTGAAATCACCGCAGTCCTTCAACATCTCACTCTTGCATCAAAATGTTCCTCATCAGAGAAGCCCACAGGGAGCCTCTTTTCCTTGAACTGCCATAGTACTCGGAATCTTTACTATTCGATTTGATGTTTGCCCCTTAAACATTTCATTAGACCCGTTCTGCGTGCTTGATGCAGTGTTCCTTTTCTCTCCTCAGAAAGACTGCTAGTTACCTCAGGGAAATAACTCTGAGGGTTTTTTGTTTTTTTGTATTTTTTTTTGTCCTCCCAAACTTCACCCCCAACACCCTTATTGACAGTTCTAATCATTATTAATTGAATAAAATACCCAAGTATTAGCAATAATGGGTAAGAGAACATTGCATTTTCAAGAGCTTCAAATTACTGTTTTTTTTTTTCCCCCTTCTGTACAGTGCGATTGAAATATCTTTTCACAAAATAAAAGCCATCCGTGGTTCTAAACAATGTCACAGTCCATAAAGAACCCACGGAACGCAGGGAGTGCACAAACTTCCTGGCATATAATTGTTTCTGAGTGTAAGGCTGTTTTCATGTTACAGCTCAGTGAAATGAAGGTTACCACTTCCTTTCTTTTCTTTCTTTCTTTCTTTCTGTTTTTTTTTTTTAATCTTAACAAGATTCTCTACCTTTTCTTTTCTGGAAAAGTCTGTTGCCCTGCATCTTGAGGTAATGTGCACCTTTTATGGATGTTTCCTATTTTCATGCATACTTATGCTTAAATTAGATAAGCCAAATTAATTAGTCTTTTTTTTTTTTTCATTTTTCTGTTTTTTCAAGGTAGGGTCTCACTCTAGCCCAGGCTGACCTGGAATTCACTATGTAATCTCAGGGTGGCCTCGAACTCATGGCGATCCTCCTACCTCTGCCTCCCGAGTGCTGGGATTAAAGGCGTGCGCCACCACACCAGGCTTAATTAGTCTTTTAATCTTGCAGAACAGAGATGCAAAAAGAACGTCATGGCTGGGCCAATGCCATCATATTCGGGTCTCGTGTTTTATTTCACTAAAGGCTCTTTGGTTATCAGGATGGTCAAGGCTAAATGGGTAATTTAACATGGACCAAGAATGACTTGGGTGCAGGGAAATCATCTTTTCTTCAGAAATCTTCTAAATGGCATAGAAAGGCTTTTTCCTTGGTGTTGAGTTTTTGGTGTTAAGGAAAGTGCCGGTCCTCAATCTGGTTTGTATCTATACAAATCCCTTTCGATAAGATCATGGAGCCATGCCAGCGAATGAGTTGTTTCTCCACTCCGAACCACAAAGACATGGTGCACTCCACACTGAAAAGACCAGGAAGGTTAAGGTCATTGTCCAAAGCGATCACTTCACCCAAGGCCACTTCTCTCTAGTTATAGTTAAATCGGTGAGTTTCAATTTATAGAGAAAAATGTAACAGACAGGAAAATGCAACTATAGCAGTAAGTGTGACACACACACACACACACACAACGCACACAACACCAAGCCTGTGGTTCTCCAACCTGGGTCCTGGAAGCCTCATTAAAATAGATGGCTGAGCTGGGCGTGGTGGCACACGCCTTTAATCCCAGCACTTGGGAGGCAGAGGTAGGAGGATCGCCATGAGTTCAAGGCCACCCTGAGACTACATAGTTAATTCCAGGTCAGCCTGGGCCAGAGTGAGACCCTACCTCGGAAAACCAAAAAAAAAAAAAAAAGTAGATGGCTGAGTCCCAGCTCAGACTTCCTTTTCAGCAGGTCTGAGTCTGAGAACCCACATTCCCAGTGAGCCCCTGGGAAATGTGCATGAACCCAGAACTTAAGAGGGCACTTGAAGAGCTTCTGCCCTGGGTTGCCTCTAGTCCCCTGGATCACTAGAATTACTAGAGATTTCCATGTTGAGAGATGGAAAATAGCCCCAGACCCCTGCAGTGAAGACAGCTAAGGGCCAGCTCCATGGAGAAAACTCCAGAGGGCTTCTTCTAAGATGTCCCTAGGTGGGTAAACATGGAGTCGCCACAGTCAGCTCTTTGCATCATCTGTGGAGCTGAGCTCCTGGGTGGGCAGGTGACAAATGGAACAGAGCAAATGGCTGGGTGAAGGGCACACAGAGAAGGGAAAACAGTGCCACTGAACAGAACACCCAGCCTCCCCATCCACCCCCAGAGCTCCTGCCATATGCCAAGGATGCAGCTTCGCGCTGACTCTTTGCCGGGGCCTGCAGATGGCCACGGGTGGGTAAAAACAGGAGAGAGCCTGGCATCTCTGCCTTCATTTGGCATCCGTCTCCTTTACTATGTTCAACTTTGGGGGTCACTTCAGCTCTGCATGTAGGCATGGTAATCATTGAAAGGGGAGTGTCTAAAAACAGGTGACAGAAGGTTTCTTAGCCCTAAAGGCATCTCACCTAGCTTGTCTTCTTTAAAAAAAAAAAAGAACTTTATATATATATATGTATTTACTTATTAGAGAAAGGGAGAGAGAGAGAATGGGCACACCAGGGCCTCTACCACTGCAAACGAACTCCAGATACACACGCCACCATGTGCATCTGGCTTATGTGGGTACTGGGGAATCAAGCCTCGAACCGGGGTCCTTAGGCTTCACAGGCAAGCGCTTAACCACTAAGCCTCTTCTTCAGTCCTCTCTCGTCTTCTTTAAAGACTGAAGACACAAAGAAAACACCAAGATGTTCTCAAGATTCCAGAAGTGGTGAGCTTTGCAGGCAGATCATTCGATAATGAAACTGCCTCTTCTCCCGGAATAGGAGGGATTACCCCAAGATGGTACAGTGAGCTAGCTGGCTTCTAAACCAGGAGCAATAATCTACAGTGCGAACCTGTATGGCACAATACAGGCCTGGTCCTAGCCAGACGGCATGGCAGAAGAAAACAGGAAGTGGCTTCTGTAAAAATGGCGTTCTGCAGCAGGCTTGGTGTGACAACAGTTACAGTCCCATGCTCGCGAGAGGTCTGCTACGAGATGTCCTGTCCAGAGACAGGCTGTCATTGGTCACAAATAGGGGACCACCCCATACAAGGATTAGAAGCCCCTCAAAACCCATGGGCACTTCCTGAATAAAACAGTTTGTGGATTCTCGCTTCCGCTGTCACCCAACTCCCAGAGTCTGTGTCGTGACTCCGCGCTGCTCACCCCAATTCGGTAGAGACCCTATCGTCCCTCCTGATCTGGCCTTGGGGGGGACCCCAACACGAACCAAAGTGTCTGCCATAGTGGTCACGACTTCCACAGCCAGCAAAGACCTTCTCAGATAACGTTGACTACAGTTTGACCAAGACTGCTGAACAATACGAACTTCTCGTCCCCCGTTTTTGCTTCCTCCTTGTTTAAACCTGAAGCTCTCGTTAGTACTCCATATCATGGCGGTAATAAATTATTCCTACACTGCCTTTCCAACCTTGTACACGGAGGCGAGGCCCTTGTTTATAATTATTAGTTTCTTCCCAAGTCCTTGCAGCGAGGCACCCTGGAGCCTTTCTGCCCATGAAACAGGAGGCACACTACATCCCTGTCCCGAGCCCACCTGCAGAGAGTCCCATTTCAGCGACTGCAAGCAGTTCAGAAAGCTTACTTGTAACGTAATGCAAGAACAAAACTGAGAAGCCCTAGTGTGTTGGGGTCCCCCCCAGGGCCAGCCCAGGAGGGAGGGCAGGGTCTCGGCCGAGTTGAGGGTGACAGGCGTGGAGTCACGACACAGACTCCGGGAGTTGGGTGGAAGCAGGCAGAGGGCGAGCTGCAGCAAACTTGTTTATTCAAGGAAGTGTAGGGGGGTTTAAGGGGTTTGGTTGGCCAATCATTGTATGGGGTGATCCCCTTCTTGTGACCAATGACAACCTGTCTCCAGACAGATCATGTTGTAGCAGGTTTCTCGCGAGCATGGCACTGTAGCTGTTGTCATGCCAGGCCTGTGCAGAACGCCATGTCCACAGAAGCCACTTCCTGGTTTCTTCTGACATGTGGTCTGGCCAGGGCAAGACCTGCATTGTGCCATACATATCCTCCTTTTTGTTTTTATTATTGGCAACCCTGGGAGGCATGGTTCTTTGCCAAGCCATTGTTGATCCCAGGCCCCAAGGGATCATCACATGCGACGGTGCCTGTCTTAGGTTGCCCCATCTCATGAGTCTTACCCGCCGTCCTAGTGAGAAAACCCAGGTGTGTGGCCTGGTTTCTTCTGACATGCAGTCTGGCTAGGGCCAGACCTGCATTGTGCCATACACTAGTGGGCTGGGGGTCTATTTGGGTTCAAGGGTGTCTGTGTTGTCAGCCCTCATATCCCCTGGCTTTCAACTGCGAGAAAGGCATCCTTCAAAGAGCAAATGCTGCATTCCAAAAGCCAAAGGACTTCTAGGAAATGGTGTTTAAATATGTTTTCTTAAACAGGCAGAGGCACTGGGTGAAATGGCCAGGGGGAGGAGGTGAGGCAGCTTCCACAGACCTCTCTGCAAACTCCACCCCCTCTGAGCTTCACCCACGTCCGCTAGCAAATTATGTTCAGCAGGTATACAAGACCCTGGCTCCCGACCCTGGTAACACAATCCACCCACCCAGAAAACACTGAGATTAACCGGTGCTTAGGGCCAACCAACTGATTCATGCTCGCTGGGGTGGAGCCAGGCATTGGGGTTGAGTTAAAACTCCCCAGGGGAATTCTAACACACAGCCGTGTTGAGTGGGCAGGGGGGCCAGAAAGAAAAAATAAAATCAGGAGAAGCACTGGAGAACACCAGCCTTGATCGAGTCAGTAGCAGCTGCCAGTTACATTGAACAAATGCTTTAATACCTTTTTTTCCTGTTCATTGGAGTATGGCTCAGTTGGAGATTCCAGGCAGTATTAAGAGCAGTGGGAGAGATTAATTAGATATTCAGAGAAAGAGAAAATGAAAGTGGGGAGGGAAAGGAGAGCGCATTCTATTCAAATGGAGAAGCACAGGAGAAGGCTTGAACCTGGCTCTGATACTCATCCGATATGTGACTCCTGGGTAGGTCATTGCTCTTGCCTTGCTCCAAACTCCCTGATGTGAAATACCGTGGGGTGGCTCTGTGCTTTCAAATCCTCATGGTTCTAAGAGTCTCTGAGTGTGTTCTATAAAAATCTCCAGGTTTAATTCCCTGGGACCACAGAAGCCAGATGCACAAGGAGGAACATGCATCTGCCGTTCGTTTCTAGTGGTTGGATGTCCTGGCGTGCCCATTCTCATTTTCTCTCTTTCTCTCTTTTTTTTTTTTTCGAGGTAGGGTCTGACTCTAGCTCAGGCTGACCTGGAATTCACTATGTAGTCTCAGGGTGGCCTTGAACTCACAGCGATGATCCTCCTACCTCTGTCTCCCAAGTGCTGGAATTAAAGGCGTGCGCCACCACGCCTCTCTCTCTCTCTCTCTTTCTTACTCTCACTCTCTCAGGTAAATAAATAAAAATAAATGTTTAAAAAGTCTCCAGGGTATTCAATGTGCATTTGCTAGACTTAAGAGAATGGAAAATGGGCTTTAAGAGCCAAGAATCTAACTCAAATGTCAAAGTTTGAGAGCAACTGGCCTGAGCTCAGTGCAGAGTTACCACTGTCTAAGAACTTCATCATGTCGAGCACTCTTCAGTTAAGAAAGGCGACTAGGGCTGGGGAAATGGCTTAGCGGTTAAGGCGTTTGCATGGGAAGCTTAAGGACCCCGGTTTGATTCCCCGGAACCCACGTAAGCCAGATGCACAAGGGGACATATGAATCTGGAGTTTGTTTGCAGTGCCTAGAGGCCCTGGCATGCCCATTCTCTCTCTCTCTGCCTCTTTCTCTGTTCTCAAATAAATAGTAAAAAAAAAGAAGAAAGAAAGAAAGAAAAAAGAAAAAGAAAAAGAAAAAGAAAAGAAAGAAAGAAAGAAAGAAAGAAAGAAAGAAAGAAAGAAAGACAACTGGCTTGGCCTTCCTGACCATGCAATAAGCTTCCAGGTGAACTCACTCTGCCATGTAGCAAAGGGTCTCCCTCCCGCCACCTATGGTTTCATTTGAATCACTATGTTTTGCTCTGACTTCGTTTGTCCTGGGCTTCTTGGGTCCGAGAGTTTCTTAAAATGAGGAATTTGTTGTCTAATAGGATCTTCGTGTTGTGGGCAGAAATATGACTTAACCAAAGCACTTTCAGGCTTCTTTTTCTACAAAAGTCGTGTTCCTGGGAAGCTGCATGTCAAGGAACTTTCAAGGCCCCAGAAGAGTGCCCCGTGGAGAGTGCGTTTGCAGTGACTAAATGTTTTAGTAATGCTAATAATTAGACT
Organism: Orientallactaga sibirica; assembly: GCA_036365145.1. Classification (NCBI taxonomy): domain Eukaryota; kingdom Metazoa; phylum Chordata; class Mammalia; order Rodentia; family Dipodidae; genus Orientallactaga; species Orientallactaga sibirica. The sequence continues at coordinate 3,954,000 of JAEOAD010001893.1, read as the reverse complement.
TTAATTCAAGTATTTGGTAAACCTAAACTTTAACATAGCAATCTCTATGTAAAATTAGAGGTTCTTTTGTGCTCCTTTAATTTGAACACTTACCAAGGGGGACTGGGTGTTTTCTAATACATTGCACTTTCAAAATGTATGCTTGCAGACAGAAGAGGGGGTGCTTTAGCTACTTGGAGTTTAGGGAGACAGGGAGAGGAAGAGCAACAGTCACAGGTCTGCACAGTGGCGTGTGGATGTGCACAAGGCCCAGGAGTGGCATGGTGCAGTGACATGAACACATTACTGTGAGTTGAGGACCTGGGTCCTAGACTCTGTGCCACTGGGCGAGTTCCTTTCATTCTCTGGATTTTCAGTTTGCTTATCTATGTGAAAGAAATACCAGACTAAGTAGTTTTCCTGTTCTGATCATCTCGAACGTAGGGTCCTTTGGAGAACCTGAGTCATCTGAGGTTACAGTGTTAGGGTTTTGGTTAAGCTCGGGGCAAACTCGGATGAGGCAGTGTGAGAAAACTAAATTCATGGGCTGGAGAGATGGCTTAGTGGTTAAGGCGCTTGCCTGCAAAGCCAAAGGATCCCAGTTCAATTCTCCAGGACCCAGGTAAGTCAGATGCACAAGCGGGCGGGGGGGGGCGTGTGCATCTGGAGTTCATTTTCAGTGTCTGGAGGCCCTGGTGTGCCCGTTCTCTCTCTGCCTCTTTCTCTCTCTCAAATAAATAAATAAAATATATTTTAAAAAGAAAGAAAACTAAATTCACTGTGTACGATACATAGGATGTCCACAGCACAAAAGACCCAGCTAGATTTACCTCCTGCCCAGGAATCCACTGGCTGCATTAGGGCCTCCATTTTGTCAGCTGTTGCATGGTATGGCCTGGCTCCAGGGGTAGAAAGAGTCTTGCCTCGGGCGTCACATAACATCATCCAACTCCAGTGAAAAAGTCAGGGCTCAATGGAAATTATGACAGCCCAAAGATCTACAAGGCAGAGGATCACACCCCAGGTGACTTGCTGAAAATACTTTGTCCTAAAACTGTCTTTACAGAGCTGTGCCCCCTCTATGATCTTGTCCCTCCCCTGGGCTCAGGTTAAAGTTGACCAGTAGTGGGCTGGAGAGATGGCTTAGCGGTCAAGGTGCCTGCCTGCTAAGCCTAAGAACCCGGTTCCAATCTCCAAGTCCCACGTTTAGCCAGATGCAAAGTGACACAAGGGTGCAATGCTGCACTTGACCACAAGGGGGCGCACGCATCTGGATTTCGTTCACAGCAGCTGAGAGACTGCTGGCGTGCCCATCTCTATCTGTCTTCCTCTCCCCCTCTCTGTCTCTCTCTGTGTGTCTCTCCAAAAAAAAAAAAAAATTAAATGTAATTTAAAAAATTTTTTAAAGTTGACCAGTAGTCCCTAGACCTGGTCACTTGTCAAATCACCTGGGCCACTGGAGCAACCAGACTCCAGAGCCACAGCCCAACCACACTGGGTGAGATTTAAGCCTGTTGCTTTACAGCTTCAGGAAATCTGTCGAAACAGGCAGAGAACAGATGGCGTAGCAGCGCTGGACGGATCTTGGTTTAGAGCCATGGTCTGGGCCCCGGGAATTAAGCCATCAGAATGTTCCGAGTGTTAATTCACAATAACAGCCAGAGGTAGGCACCACCACAGGATATGAAGGGACACTCCCTGGCACTGTCTTGGTGGCTGTACCACTTTACCCTTTTCATCGCTGTGCTCAAATACCTGACAGAAGCCACTTAAAGCCACTATGGGCAATAAATGACCTGATCTGCGTAGTATGTACAAAGGCTGGGTTTGATTCCCAGCTCAGGGTTTGACAGAGTATGGACCATCATGGTGGCAGGGGCATGTGGGCAGAGTTCTTCACAGTGGACCAAGAAGCAGCAAGCTTGGGCTCAAACTACGTCAGGCTATAACCCCAACTGCCTGAACCCCAACAACCTATTTCTTCCAGCTAGGCCCCACATCCCAAAGTTTCCTCAACCTCTCCAAACACTACCATTAGCTGGTGACAAAGTGTGTTCAGGACTGGAGAAATGGCTTAGCGGTTAAGGCGCTTGCCTATGAAGCTAAAGGACCCTGGTTTGATTCCCCAGGACCCACGTAAGCCAGAGGCACAGGGGGCACATGCGTCTGGAGCACCTTTGCAGTGGCTAGAGGCCCTGGTGTGCCCATTCTCTCTATGTCTGTCTCTCCTCTCTCTCTCTCTGCTTGCAAATAAATAAAATTTTTAAAAGTGTTCAAACACAGGAGCTGGGGGAGGGGGGCCACGCTGATGGTGGCCAAGAGAAAATGGTCCCAGGCAGAAAACCATGACAGTCCCAAAGTGGACCAAAAAAGAAAAGGGCCAAAGAAATGAATCTGGTAGTTTAGGAATATTTAATGAGAATACCAGGTTTTTAGAAGTCTTTTTAAAAAGATTTTATTTTCATTTTTATTTACTTATTAGAGACAAGAGAGAGGGAAAGAGAAAGAGAGGGTAAGAATGGGCACGCCAGGGCTCTAGCCACTGCAAATGAACTCCAGATGCATGCCCCACCATGTGCATCTGGCTTACATGGGGCCTGGAGAATCAAACCTGGGTCCTTAGGCTTCACAGGCATGCACCTTAACCACTAAGCCATCTCTCCAGCCCTCGAAGTCTTTTGGGAAATGTCACCCTTATCCACCAGTCACTATTCCTAGTCACCAAATACCTCTTACTCTGAGGCACGGGAAACAAACAAGAGACACTGGGCAGAATTCAGGGCTGAACTGCACCCCCACCCCCGCCCGTCCTCCTCCTTGTCCTCTTTCACTGGCATGTTAGACATGTGGCCTGGTAATTCCTGGGGAAACTGGAGCAGAGTCAAAAATCAACTCTGGCAATGACCTTGACAGCTATTTTCTTCTCACCCACTAGAGCTCATGCAAATGTGCTGTGACATCTTTATCAGGGAGCCTCAAAATTAGAATGTGATGAGCAGAAATAAATTAGCTCTCAGTAAGTGTCACTGAAAGTCTGCCAGAAAAAAAAAAAAAATCTCAAGATACAGCTGTTCATATCAAAGCAAGAAGAGTCAAACACAGTTGTCCAAAGAGCAGACGCTGGCTGGCTGATGTCCACCATGGGCAATAAATGACCTGATCTGCCTAGTGTGTACAAGGGCTGGGTTTGATTTCCAGCACTGCAAAAGAAAGAAAGAAAAAAGAAAGAAAGAAAGAAAGAAAGAAAGAAAGAAAGAAAGAAAGAAAGAAAGAAAGAAAGAAAGAAAGAAAGAAAGAAAGAGAGAGAGAGAGAGAGAGAGAAAGAAAAAGGAAAGGAAAGAAAAGAAAAGAAAAGAAAAAGAAAAAGAAAAAGAAAGAAAGAAATCACTTGAATTTTCTAAACAGAATGAAAAGAGCTTAAGTCAGGTATGATCACATCAAAATATAAAGTTTCCAGAGCAGAAGACAGCATGAGTAAATTACAACAGAAGCCATGTACACCAAGAGAGAAACTTGCAGCATATTAACATGTGGTAGTTTACCATATGTCAAATATTCTTTATTTATTTATAACGAGAGAGTGGGGTGGGGAGAGAACACAAAACAGGCACACTAGGGCCTTCAGCCACTGCAAAGGAACTCCAGGCGCATGTGCCCCCTTGTGCATCTGGCTTATGTGGGTCCTGGGGAATCGAACCAGGGTCCTTTGGCTTTGAAGGTAAATGCCTTAACCACTAAGCCATCTCTCCAGCCCTCAAATATTCTTACCTTTCAATAGAATGAAGACTTGAGACAAAAAAAAAAAAAAAAAAAGAGGGAATGAACAATTTCTTCTTGGGGGAACATAGGAAAATACAAATTAAAACAATTAGACGTCAAGTTATGCTAACTTGGTAAGAATTTAAGCTCATTTTTACTTACTGCTCATAGAGGTGTGAGCTTTTAGAACCATGTGGGAGAGCAATGTGGTAGTAATTGACTAAGCTGACAGCATGCATCTCCTCCAGATGAACAGTGGCTTCCTAGGTAGATGACCTGGAGGAAGTGGCATGCATATATGTAAAGATGCTTGCTTGAACTGTGTTTCTAGTAGTAAAAGCTTGAAACAAATGCCTACCAGCATTTTCATGGGGGGGGGCGAGGAATATCATACAACAATGAACATGAATGAACCAAGTCAATATAATATTAAGATAATATTCCCTTCACAAAGCAAGTTCCAAAAGAATACATACATTATGCCATGGATATAAATCAGATTCACTCGCAGCACACACATTTACCCATACTCATTCATATGGTCTTTAAAAAGCTCACACTTAATGCGTGAGCAAACCACCAACTTGAGGCCAGTGGTCACCTCTAGAAGGAAGAACAGAAGTCCCTCCACACACACACACACACACACACACACACACACACACTCACACACTCAGGGGACTTCAACTGAATCTAATATTTCACCTCTTTAACAAAGCAAGTGAAAAAGATCCAAGGCAAATACTGAACGGTTTGCCTGCGCTAACTATGAATCATGGGTAATTAGGCTGCCACTCAATGCTTCTTGCTTTTTCGACTGTGTCTGAACGTGTTCCTGTGTGTGCATGTGCTGAAGAGCATTTCTTTGGGCTGCACCACCCCATGGGGTAGAAAAGATGTAACCACTGTGCCGTGAATCAGAAGCTGTAACAACATTGACAGTTTTATACTGTACCACTTTAAAAACAGATGGAATTTGAAGATATACTTCCTGTTGCTCAGAGCTATAGCTATTAGGCCAGACCTGGCATTTACACACATGATGTTTACATATGTGAGCAATGCCTGAACAAGTACGTGATGGGGAGGTAAGGGAGGGACTTGTATCCCCTTACTAGGAGGAAAGACATTGCTGACTTTGTATCTGCACCATCTTCCAGCTTCCTCTTGCATCTCATTCACTTTCATGCCTCCACGCTACACTGAGAGAGACGGGTTAGAAGAGGAATACCCATTCCATATCATGAAATTTTGAATTGACAGTTTCACTCTAAAGAAACAACCTTGGGCTGGAGAGATGGCTTAGCGGTTAAGGCACATGCCTGCAAAGCCTAAGGACCCTGGTTCAATTGTCCAGGTCCCACGTAAGCCAGATGCACAAGGGGGCGTATGCATCTGGAGTTCGTTTGCAGTGGCTGGAGGCCTTGGCGTGCCCATTCTCACTCTCCCACTCTCTCTTTCCTCTCTCTCTGTCTCAGATAAATAAATAAAAATAAAAGCTTAAAAAAAAGAAACAGGGCTGGAGAGATGGCTTAGCGGTTAAGGTGCCTGCCTGCTAAGCCTAAGAACACTGGTTCCAATGTCCAGCGGTTCCAATCTCCAGGTCCCACGTTTAGCCAGATGCAAAGTGAGGCAAGGGCACAATGCCCCAGTTGACCACAAGGGGGCGCACACATCTGGATTCCTTTCACAGCAGCTGAGAGACTGCTGGCGCGCCCATCTCTATCTGTCTCCCTCTCATTCTCTGTCTGTCTCTCTCTGTGTCTCTCTCCAAAAACAAATTTTAAAAAGTTTAAAAATTTTTTTAAAAAAGAAAAAACCTTTTAACTAAGAATAAGGCAAAATAAACTGATAGAATACAAAAAAAAAAAAAAAAAAAAAAAAAAAACCACAATGATAAAGACCATGTGTCCAAATGGACAAATGTTTGTTTAAAAAATCTTTTAAAAAGCACACTGAGTATAACACATTAACGTGTAGGCAAGATTAGATGATATGTAAAAGCTAATACAGGGATGAGGAGATGATAGCTCACCTGACAAAGATCACTTGACACATAAGCTTGAAGACTTCAGTTCAATCCCAAGGACCCACATAAATAAACCACGCAAGATGGTGGCACGTGTTTATAACCCCAGCACTGGGGAAGTAGAAATCGGCGGACCCTCGGGTTTACTGGTCAGCCAGTCTAGCCTGATGGTGAATTCCTGGCTAGTGACACATCCTGTCTCAAAAAAGGTAGATGGAGACCAGATGGTGGTACACGCCTTTAATCCTAGCATGCAGGGAGGCAGAGGTAGGAGGATCGTCATGAGTTCAAGGCCACCCTGAGACTACAGAGTGAATTCCAGGTGAGCCTGGCTAGCGTGAGACCCTACCTCAAAAAACCAAAACAGAAAAAAAAAGATCCTGGTGGGCGCGTGCGCGTACACACACACATATGCACACCTGCATGGATACAAACACACACACACACACACACTAAAATAGTTGCATTAGTATTATAGTAAACATTTTTTCTTTAACTTTTTTGTTTTGTTGGTTTTTTTTTGAGGTAGGGTTTTACTCTAGTCACTATGTAGTCTCAGGGTGGCCTTGAACTCATGGTGATCCTCCTACCTCTGCCTCCCGAGTGCTAGGATTAAAGATGTGTACCACCATGCCTGGTTTAACATTTTTTAAAAATTTTTAAATTTATTTGATAGAGAGAGAGAGAATGTGCTCACCAGGGCCTCCAGCCACTGCAAACAAACTCCAGATACATGCACCACCTTGTGCATCTGGCTTTATATTGGTTCTGGGGAATCGAACCTGGGTCCTTTGGCTTTGCTGGCAAGTACCTTAACCACTAAGCCATCTCGTCAGCCCATTTCTTTATACAAACTCAAAGGACAAAAATGTTAATTTCTTTAGTATCTTTGGGTGTAGGGGTGCATTGAGATAATTAACATACCATACATTCATGCATTGGAAGTGTGCCAATGACAGAGTTCTGCAATTATCCCCATGGGCACATGTAGAATATTTTCATCACCCCAGGAAATACAATACGTGTAGCAGACATCCACCAGTCACCGAGAACCACCTCCTAACAGTACTGACAATTACTAATCTGCTTTCTTTATGGGACATGTTATATAAATGGAATCCTATTCTTTTGTGACTGGCTTCCTTCGTTTGGCACAATGTATTTTTAAAAATTTTTTGTTTATTTTTACTTATTTATTTGAGAGCAATAGACAAAGAAAGAGGCAGAGAGAGAGAGAGAGAGAGAGAGAATGGGTGCACCAGGGCCTCCAGCCACTGCAAACAAACTCTAGATGCATGCACCACCTTGTGCATCTGGCTTACGTGGGACCTGGGGAATCGAGCCTCGAACTGGGGTTCTTAGGCTTCACAGGCAAGCGCTTAACCACTAAGCCATCTCTCCAGCCTGTAACAGTGTATTTTTAAGGTTCATCCATGTTGGTAGCATGCATCAGCATTTCTTCTCATTGCTAAGATCATTCCATTACATGCATAGATCACATTTACATGGTAGTGTTTACAACAAAATGAATACAGTGGGTGATGGAGAAAGGTTCAGAGAGTTTCCTGTCTACTCTATCCTGATATGAGTCACTTTTTTTGGGGGGGGGGGGTGGCTAAAAGATGCTCAAGTAGCCGAGCATCTCAGAGGCTAGATTCTCCAGAGTTGCTAAGGATCTCTGCCTCAGATGTGTTCTTGCAGTTTCTGGCTGTGACAAGCCATCAGGGCAATAGGCCATAGAACCCCAGCATATAAGAGTTGACCTCCTGTGATTGTTAAGGCCACACTGGTGCAAGATCCTGAACTGTTCTGGAACAAGATCACACTCACTTTTTTAAAAAGTTATTTTTGTTTATTTTATATTAGAGAGACAGAGACTGAGGGAGAGAGAGAGAGAGAATTGGCAGACCAGGGCCTCAGCCACTGCAATTGCACTCCAGATGTTTGCACCACCCAATGGGCAGGTGCGACCTTGCGCTTGCCTCACCTTTGTGCATCTGGCTTATGTGGGATCTGGAGAGTCGAACGTGGGTCCTCAGGCTTTGTGAACAAGCACCCCAACCGCTAAGTCATCTCTCCAGCCCCCATGCTCACTTTTATTCATTCTTTCTTCCCACAGAAATTCAGGCCGGGGAGGTATTAGCCAGCACATCACGCTGGCATCTTTAGCACCCGCTGGTGCTACTGACCTTTAATTCGTGTCCTCCTTTATGGACATCCACCAAGAACCTCTTACAACTGCTGTTTCCATGGATCCAACATGAGTCTCACTGAGATTGAGGCAGTCAGAGGAGTGACTCTCACCATCTGCGACCTTCTTTGAAGAAAAACCTGAAGGACTGATGCCTTTGGGATTGGACCGTCTGCCTCCAGCCCTCCTTCCCGCAACACATGGACAGGTGTTTCAGCTCTACCTTCTCTCCTTACCAACTCAAAGTTTTACCTTGGGTCATTTAAAACCCATAGCATGTCCATAAAATTTAAACAGATTTGGGCTGGAGAGATGGCTTAGTGGTTAAGTGCTTACCTGTGAAGTCTAAGGACCCCGGTTCAAGGCTCGATTCCCCAGGACCCACGTAAGCCAGGTGCACAAGGGGGCACATGCATCTGGAGTTCATTTGCAGTGGCTGTAGGCCCTGGCGTGCCATTCTTCTCTCTCTGTCTCTCTCTACCTGCCTATTTCTGTATCTCTCTCTCAAATAAATAAATAAATAAAATATTAAAAAAAAATTTAAACAGATTCGAGTGAAGTGAGCCAGAAAGCAAACAGAAAAGCACATGGGCTTCTTGCACAGTGAATCACAGGTGACCGAGTGTGACTCGTAGCCATCAAGATCTTATCAAAGGTCAGGCGGGTGGTCCCAGAGCCTGGCAATGATCAGAGAGTTTGAGTGTAAGGTCTTTTACAGAGGCAGCTCCTTTAAGGAGCTGCAAACTCTGGTCACCTTGCCTGTTATTTAGTTAGCATTGTATAAAAGACCCCTGTGGGGTTCATAATCATTCCTGTCCTGGCAGGAGAATAATGGCATTAATAAGCACAAAATAACTTGTGCCTACAGAGCAGAGTCTGCTATAGTTTTTGGCTCAATATCACTAATTCTAGCTTGACATAAATTCGGCCATTCATGTGGTCTCATTTAAAGAGATAAGGGAATCCTTCACCAAACAGTCTTCCTCTATCACGGCGTGAAATTTTGCCATTCAAAACCATTTTATTTTTTGTTCCTAGAAGACTGTCTATAAAATATGGCCCAGGAGTCTTGGCTTTGGGGTCGAATGTGAGAGTTCTAATTCTGGCTTTCATGACAGGACACAGTTCCATGATCTCTCTGTGAGGAATGGGTGAGAAGAGAGCCTACCTCCTGGGCCAAGAGAGGGCTGCTTATGACAACTCACAGCAAGGACGTGGCACAGGGTCCAGCACACAGGCGATGTCATTAGTGACATCAGCAGCTGTTACCATGGAGTGTCACCTTCCCCAGGCCCTATTACAAGACTGAAAGCCTCCTAGCCCAGTGCGTTGGGTTTGCAGTCATTCCCTTGCCTAATGCTAGCAGCCCGTTTCTACAAATTCCCAGGGAGGGAGGAAGCTGGAAGAGGAGCCAGAAGTAGAAGAGCCACGAGTGAAGAGTAAAAGCATTCTAAAAAGGAAGGCTAGGGCTGGAGAGATGGTTTAGCGGTTAAGGCATTTGCCTACAAAGCCAAAGGATCCCGGACCGACTCCCCAGGACCCACGTAAGCCAGATGCACAAGGGGGCGCATGCGTCTGGAGTTCATTTGCAGTGGCTGGAGGCCCTGGTGCACCCATTCTCTCTCTCTCTCTCTCTTTCAAATAAATTAATTAATTAAATTCAAAAAGATTAAAGGCTTGCTTTTTAAGAAATAAAATAAAACAGAATAGAATAGAATAGAATAGAATAAAATAAAATAAAATAAAATAAAATAAAATAAAATAAATAAAAGGTTGAGGCTAGATAACACACATCCCCACTGTAGTGAAGGCTACCATGGCACAATCATCATGAAGGAAATTCACCTCCCTTAATGTCCAAGGAATTACAAGTGAGGTCACCCAAGTAAGAGGTCTGGTCTTGTTTTTGTAATTGAAGATTAATTTACAAAAGTGGAACACCTAGATCTCAGGTTTATAAGTGAGTTTCAACAACTGTGTACAGCACAGCCCTCCAGCCCGAACTTTCTTTCACATACACTCAAAGTCATCTCATACAAGTGTGAAGGACACCAGCTGAGCAGACATGACAGACTCATGTCCTGGCACCCTAAGGCCATATCCAACATGAAGAACAAAAGTATCATCAAAAACTACAATAGTTGGGGCTGGAGAGATGGCTTAGTGGTTAAGGCGCCTGCCTCCTAAGCCTAAGAATGCTGGTTCCAATCTCCAGGTCCCACGTTTAGCCAAAGTGACGCAAGGGTGCAATGCTGCACTTGACCACAAGGGGGCGCAGTGCACACATCTGGATTTCATTCACAGCAGCTGAGAGGCTGCTGGCGTGTCCATTCTCTATCTGTCTCCCTCTCTCTCCCTCTCTCTCTGTCTCTCTCCAAAAATAAATAAAATTTAAAAAAATTTTTAAAAACTACAATAGTTGGGGCTGGAGAGATGGCTTAGTGGTTAAGGTGCTTGCCAGCAAAGCCTAAGGACCCACATAAGCCAGATGCACAAGGTGGTGCATGCATCTGGAGTTCGTTTACAGAAGCTGAAGGCCCTGGTGCACCCATTCTCTCTCTCTATCTATCTGTCTCTCAAAATTTAAGAAAAAAGAAAGAAAGAAACGAAACTCTGAAATGTCGAAACCAGATTCTGGGGCTGGTCAGCTCAGCTCTCACCCAAAATCTATCAACAACTCCAATATGGGTGTCTAAGGAGGCTTTACCCAGCTCCTGTCTTCTCATGGGCAGGAGCTCTTTGTACTCTCTTCTCCTTTCCTTCTCTTAAGCACTTTAAGTTCTATCCATAATAAAATCTAAATCTTTAAAAACACAAGAACAAGCCAGGCGTGGTGGCGCACGCCTTTAATCCCAGCACTCGGGAGGCAGAGGTAGGAGGATCCCCGAGAGATCAAGGTCACCCTGAGACTACATAGTTAATTCCAGGTCAGCCTGGACCAGAGTGAGACCCCACCTTGCAAAACCAAGAAAGAAAAAAAAAAAAAAGAAAAGAAAAAAACCCACAAAAACAAAAACGTGCCAGCCGTTTTGGCGGTACACACCTACAGTCTTCACACTCAGGAGGTTGACATGAGGACTGTACATTCAGGCCAGCTTGAACTATCAAGGACCTTATCTCCAACCAACAGGCCAAATGCAGTCAATACACCTAAAGTAGTTCAGCAAGGTGCAAAGCAAAACAGAATGATCTGCTAAGTGATTCAGTCCTAAAACGTTTTGCGGTCAATGAATCCAGGCACGAAGAAGCATGCAATGGCCCCAGAGGGGTGTCACGGTGTGTGTGTGCACTGGAACAGACCCAGAACCCTTAAATTTTTTCTATACCTGACTCAGCCAGTACTTCTCCTCTTTGTCTTTGAGCAGGCCACATGCCTCAGTTACCAACCCTCTAAACAATGAGAGCGGAGACAGAAATGTGTTTTTGTATCTTCCAGTTCTGGCAGCTCAGCCCTGTGTTAATCTAGCCGGGGACGCTTTCACTGTGTGGCAGCTCCACAGCCTTCTTTGTTTACTTAGCACAGACAGCCTCCTCCTGGTGCTGTCCAGTGAGTTCTGTAAACCCGGAGTTCTCCTGGACCCTGGACGGCAAGGAAGGGGGGGGGGCTTAGTTTACCTTAAGATAGAGTAGCTTGGCAACACCTTTTTAACATCCTGGCATCTTGGGAGAATTTTATATTCCTGTATCTTCCCCAAAGGCATCTGGGATATTGGAATGGAAAAAAAAACTTCAGGAGGAAAAAGAATGTTTGGAAAGAAAAAATCCTGGCCTGGAAAAAAATAATAGTCATTTGGAGCTCTCTAAGAAAATCCAGTTCTCATCTTGTGTGTCCAAATTCTAACGAACTGGCAAAGCCCCAGTTCAAGTGGCACTGCCTCCTCCAAGCCTCTCTAAGCCCTTGACTAGACAGGTTCTTGGAGAATTCCTGTGGCCTGCTCTCGGCACATGTCCTGTGTACGGGTATCTGCACGCAGCTCTTGTTGCAAGGCTGGGATGTATGGGTCTTTTTAATCTCTCCCCCGGGGGGGGAGGGGCTTTCTACATGGGAAGCACAACATCTTTTTTCGTGGAGGAATAAATAGATAGATGAATGTTCGTTTCGTTAGCGTTAGTTTGCTTGTTTCTGGCTATGTTGTGGATGGAACCTAGGGCCTCGTGTGTACTGGACTAGCATGGTTCAGGAAAACTCCAAGTATGCCTTCATCCCAAGGAATTTACCTCCTCTGATAGCCAAAAGTAGAAAGATCTAAAAAGAACTTTTTTTTTAATTGGAGAGAGAGACAGAGAGAGAGGGAGAGGAAGACAGAAATGGGCGCACCAGCAGTCTCTCAGCTGCTGTGAACGAAATCCAGATGCATACGCCCCCTTGTGGTCAAGTGCGGCATTGCGCCCTTGCCTCACTTTGCATCTGGCTAAACGTGGGACCTGGAGATTGGAACCACTGGAGATTGGAACCAGCGTTCTGAGGGTTAGGGGGCAGGCGCCTTAACCGCTAAGCCATCTCTCCAGCCCTGAAACGAACTCTTAAAGCCATCGAGAACTTTATGGCAGGGTCCACGCTCCAAGTTACAACCATTGTCTTTGGCTACAGTGACTTTCCAATGTAAAGAGTTGAAATATTATCTAAAGTAAGTAATTAACCCATATATTGTGTGGGACTCTCCAGTACGTAAAGCTTTGCTCCATCAGCTCACCACCACAGAGTGGGAGTGGTAGGTTATTTTAGACTTTACGTTGAAGCTCTCACATCCTCTTAGAGTCTTACTGGAAGCACCTGACTTGTATTATTTAAGTAACATTTTAAAGTGGAGTTGACAGGTTTATATCTGCAACTTATTTACTTATACACCGTAATACGTGTGCGTAATGTATTATAATGCATTTCACTGTTGCGGAAAAAAAAAATTGACTCTCAAGGAGATTAAGTGACTTTCCCAAGCAGTAATTGCAGAATTAAAAGAGTATGTTACTCAGTGAGGCACAGGGAAGAGTGGAATTTTTATTCCATTCAGGTTGGAACCCTCCCTATGGGGGCTTCTTTCATTAGGCCACCAGTCATTTATTTTTATTTTTATTTTTATTTTTATTTTTATTTTGGTTTTGTGAGGTAGGGTTTCACTCTGGTCTAGGCTGACCTGGAATTAACTATGTAGTCTCAGGGTGGCCTTGAACTCACAGCGATCCTCCTACCTCTGCCTCCCGAGTGCTGGGATTAAAGGCGTGCGCCACCATGCCTGGCTACCAGTCATTTATTAAGTGCATGCCCTGGGCCAGCCTAGGTCCTACCTTGAGACCTATGACAGCACAATGGCTGTATGTTGCTCGTACATGACATCGTAATCCATCAATATTATTCATTATAATAAAATGTACTAGAAAGCTGCCTTGTTGACAGTCACCTAAGTGGATTCTGAATGGAGAAACGTTTTTATTCTCATTTGCATTTTTGTTTCTCCCACGTACAATCTAGAAGTCAAACCAAAGGACGATATGATGCCACTGTCTTATTCCACCTTCCAGTGATGCATCCCCCGGGTACATTCAGGTAACGATAGCTTTTGCTCAAAGATGGGGCTTTCGTGAGTTTTGAACTGACCTAGCACAATGCTCCATTTTGGGCCCACTGAACAGGGAAATCTAGCATCAACATTTTCTAGGAACTGCCTTGGACTGAGCGTGAACATTTTGAAGTGTTTGGTTTTAATGCCTGGTCACCCCCGCCCCCAATCAAGAGTGCTCACATTCTATGGACTTGACAAGGTATCATGTTTTTTGTATTTTTTTTAAATATATTTTATTTATTTGAAAGTGGGGAGAAAGAGAGAGAAAGAGAACGGGCATGCCAGGGCCTCCAGCCACTGCAAACGAACTCCAGACACATGTGCCACCTTGTGCATCTGGTTTACAACAGGTACAACAGGGTCCTTGGGCTTCAAAAACACCTTAACTGCTAAGCCATCTCCCTAGGCCCAGTATTGTATATTAAAAAAAAAAATGTACAAGGGCTGGGGAAATGGTTTAGTGGTTAAGGCGTTTGCCTGCAAAGCCCAAGAACCCCAGTTCAATTCCCCAGGACCCACGTTAGCCAGATGCGCAAGGGGATACATGTGTCTGGAGTTTGCAGTGGCTAGAGGCCCTGGCATACCCATTCTCTCTTTCTCTCCATCTGCCTCTCTCTCTCAAATAAGTAACTAAATAAAATATATATATTTTTAAAGTAACTAATCAGAGCAGCCCTCATGTTTGGTCTCCAAGAATTTGCTTTGGTGGCTCTCTGGAAAGAGGGTACCAACTTAGATTTAACTTCAGCTACTTGCAGCAGCCTCTTGCCTAGCTCTCCCACTGTTCAGGAAACAAATCAAGAATCCTCCCCCCCCCCCCCGGTCTCTCTCTCTCTCTCTCTAGCCCAGGCTGACCTCTAGTTCAGTGTGACCTCAAACTCACAGCAATCATCCTACCTCTGCCTCCCGAGTGCTGGGATTTTAAGGCGTGCTCCACCGAGCCAGGCTCAGCAAGAGTCTTTTAGCCCATCAACAAGCTATCTACAGTTGGTAAATTTACTGCCTCCTAGCAGAAGCCAGCCAGGGCAGGCTGTCCTGTCATCAAACCCCAGGGCTCAAGTAGGCCTTCAAAGTTGTCAAGTCAACCTTCCATCACTTGGAGTTCCTCCACAGACCCTTCAGTACATTCTGGAAGTTCCCAGGAAGCAAGGCACCACTCACATCAGGTTAGTGACTTGAGTTCTGCAGGCCCCGGGTCCCTTAACAGATGGAACTGTGCTGGCTAAACCTCCCCTTCCCTTTCCGTTTGAATCTAGCTATGCATCCTTTTCGATCCCCTCGAAGGTCTGCGCCCTCCTCAAGGCCTCCCTTGGCCCTTCCTTCATGGCCCTGGTCCCTCTGTGCTGCACAATCCAGTTTGATGCAGCCTCCCTGATTTAAATCTCCTGATTTAAGTGTTGGATTCCCAAGGCTGGACACCGCATCCTTTCCTGTCACCTGCCTTCATGTGACTCTACACCACAGATAAAATTATTGATGGTGCCCACCCAACAGCAGGTGATTGTTACAACAGAGGCCTTGGGTATTATAAAGCGTTTGAGTCTGGTCCTAGCCCACGGGGGGGGGGGCGGAGGTGGGGTACATGAGGCTTCGTCAAGGGGACTGAGCATATGCTATGTTACCTTCCCTTTGCAGGAGAGGGTGTCCTTGCTCTGAGAAATTCATTTGTTCAGTTGGGAACAGGTGTCTGCTAAGTTGTCAATGACAGTAGATTATTCGGAAAAGGTGTACTGTGGGCTGTATATCCATATTTATGAAGTGTGTGATATTTACATGTATGTGCACCTATAAAAGCCTGTGTGAGTACACGTGAGTATTCCAAAGAGCCTGTGTAGTGTGTTTGAGTGAGTACATGAGTGTACACACACAAGTGTGCAGACAGTGCCCCTAGTCACACACCATCACCATTGACATTTCTTTTTTTTTTAAATATTTTATTATTTATTTATTTATTTGAGAGAGAGAGATACAGAAATAGGCAGGTAGAGAGAGAGAGAGAGAATGGGTGCGCCAGGGCCTCCAGCCACTGCAAACGAACTCCAGATGCATGCACCCCCTTGTGCATCTGGCTTACGTGGGTCCTGGAGAATCGAGCCTCAAACCGGGGTCCTTAGGCTACATAGGCAAGCGTTTAACCGCTAAGCCATCTCTCCAGCCCACCATTGACATTTCTTTAACTGCCTATTGTCTGATTTTCTTTTTTTTTTTTCCTACTTGGATTTGCTAAGCAAGGGATCTCCAATCTTTTCAATGTTTAATTAATTAATTTATTTGAGAGACAGAGGGAGGGAGGGAGAGAGAGGAAGAGGCAGAGAGAAAGAATGGGCATGCCAGGGTCTCCAGGCCACTGCAAACGAACTGCAGGCGCATGTGCAAGCACCTTAACAGCTAAGCCATCTCTCCAGCCATCCTTTTTTTTTTTTATTTCAAATACCACACTAAGCCATTTTACATTTTCCTTCTAAACTATAAGCAGGTACTCCTGGAAGTTCATACATTTATATTAATGCCAAGTCATTTTCTTGTTTCTTAGGTTAGAAAATGAATACAGGCAGAAGGTCTATTTTGTTTCCCAAATCCAGGAGCGGATATTATTCCTCATGCGCTGTATATAAAATTCCACTGTGCAGTCTACTCCCTTTAAACCAAATCTGCCCCTAATCTAGTCTCTCCCCTAACTGCTAGACATAGGGACACAAGTCCTGCTGGCGGTTAGTGTGGGATTATGCAAAGCAAATGTCTGGAAATGAACTGGAAGAAAGGGCTGTGTTCTTTTGCAGAAGAGAGAAACCCACAATTTGCGTTGCTGTTGCCAACTTCTAGAAGCCAGAAAATGAGGAATGAAAGGATGAAGGGAGGAGGATGATGATGAAATGACATTTAAAATATCGAGTCAACCGAATGAGGAGACTCCAGGAGGCTAGACTTGGGGCCAGAGAGTGCATTTGTTTTCTGAATGTACTTGCTGGTAAGTCACTGCCAACCCCACATGGCGAAGGGCTGGGCTACAGCCACATCTCAGAAATGGCAGCAGACTCCCACAGCAATAACGTACAGCAAGCAGGCCGTAAAATGCACGAGTCCACTGTGGCCACCTAAGCAAAACCTTACTTTAATTTATTGCAGTTTTCTTTTGTTAATATTTTTATTTTTATTTATTTATTTGACCGAGAGAAAGAGGCAGAGAGAGAAAGAGGCAGATAGAGAAAGGGAGAGAAAAATGGGCACACCAGTGCCTCCAGCCACTGCAAATGAACTCCAGATGCATGTGCCACCACCCTGTGCATCTGGCTTACGTGGGTCCTGGGGAATCGAACCTGGGTCCTTAGGTTTCACAGGCAAGTGCCTTAACCACAAAGCCATCCTTCCAGCCCTGCATTTTCTCTTAATGACACGGACTTGAACATGGGTCTGAATGTCTTGGAAATCTGGTCAAAAGGAGGTGCCCAGAGAGGCCGCTCTCCTGGAGAACACACCATAAAACGATGAACAAGCTTCAGGTGGCATAAGGCTGGCACGAAGACTGGCCGCTGGGCAACATGGCTTCTTAGAGAGTGAAACACAGCCAGAGGAAGACTGGGCCTGTTTCCTGTCTGTCACTGCTGGGGAGCCACCAAACAAAGCCTTGGGATCTCTAAGAACATTTCACACTTGTGTCAAATGCCTTCTTTATCTGTTACTTCTCAGGCTGCCCCCACGAACCCTGCCAGGGAGAACCAGGGAGTTAATGCGTCCAGGTCTGGTTTTCTTGTTTTGTTTTGTTTTGTTTTTTTGGTGGCTTCAGTTCTGTTTTTGCATAATACAAAAGAAACAATGGGGTTTCAGTCTGGCCCTTCCTTACGCCCTGTTTGAGAACTCCATGGTAAGACTGGATGAGGTGGGAGCCTTGCAGAAGGGGACTATTGTGATGGGTTCCTGACTCAGCCACTCACAGCCAGGAGGGTGGAGAGCTCAATGAGAGATCAGCTAGGTGCCTGCCAGGCCCAGCTGCAGGAGAAGATGGGGCCCCTGCCCTTAGGGCTTCACAATCTAGTACACTGGGAACAGGGCCAATGTTTTCCACACATGTAAACCAGCGAGAGAAAAGTGGCACAAGGAAGTGTGAGCATTCTCAACATAATCCACTTTGCATGTGCACACGTACTTTGTCCTGAAAGCGGCCTGCTGAGCAAGGGGTGACAAATTTATGGTCAGATAGCCAAGAAAAGGTTAGCCAAAGCAGGCCAAAGGAAAGGATCCATGAGTTGGGAAGGAATGTAAATTAAAGTCAGAAAAATAAAAACGTTGCTGACTGTTTGCATCAGCTGCTACTGGGGTGAGGTGGGGGTGATACACGACATGTCCACCTGGCCCCAGGAAGTGAGAGAGACAGGGAGGAAACTCGGGGGTAGTTTGGAGGGGTACACCTAGACACTCCTAGCTTTTGCCTGTTTTCTTGGTCACCATGAATATGGCCTTTTTCATTCTCAGCGATGTCCTTTCCTTGAGGATAAACCATGTAGTCATCCTTATTTAAAAAAAAATGCATTTAATTGCCAGTCTGTTCCCGTCCAGCCAAAGTGGCCACACTGGTCCATTTGCATCTTTCCCAGAGGTAAAAGGTCACCTTATCAGCCTACTCCAGACAGAGCCTGCTCCTGTCTTGCCTAGGGCCATGGTCAGGTATGAATGAGGACAGACTCATGCCCCATTTCTTTTTCTTTTTCTTTTTTTGAGGTAGGGTCTCACTCTAGCCCAGGCTCATCTGGAATTCACTCTGTAGTCTCAGGCTGGCCTCGAACTCACGGAGATCCTCCTACCTCTGCCTCCCGAGTGGTGGGATTAAAGGTGTGCCCCACCACGCCCGGCTTCATGCCCCATTTCTAAGAATGCACGACCACAGAGAGAAAGAAGAGAGAAGAGAGAAAGAGGTAGAAGAGGACAGCAGACGGGGAGGCCAGGGCCCTCTGAGTGGTATGAAAGGCGAGTCTAGTTTAGAAGGCCCCTCCTGTAGAGAAGTCAGCAGGGAGGAAGATGTCCAACTTCCTTCTAGAACCTGTGCTCTGCTGTCAGATCTACACAGCCATTTGCTCAGCCCCTTTGCAAAATCTCTAGAAAATGATGGATCCATCCCCCAGTCACTTACAATGTTATCCACCAAAGAACCAAGCACATAGTAGGGGGCTCAACAATGGGAGCTGTCGTTAGAATAATGCTTTGGACCCCAGAGGAATTTTCTAAAACCAAACTCCCAAAACAAAACAAAACAAAAATGCAGAGCCCATTAGGTTTTGACCCTCACCCCTTAACCCTTAAAGATCCTGAAAAGTCATTCTTAAATAAGAAACCGTAGGTGTACAATGCCAGTGACCTCTGTGAATGGCCAATAGATACAGCTGTGGCTGGGACATGCGTTACATCTGTTCCAACTCCACCACCTGAGCAGGTGTTTTTGGCTATGTAAGTACAGTCATAAAATGGTATGCGAAGCCAGGCAAGGAAGTGCATGTGTATATTCTCAGTACTAGAGAAGTTGAGGAGGCAGAAGGGTAACTCAAATTTGAGGCCAGCCTCAGTACACAAGTGAGTTCCAGGGCTACAAAATGAGACCTTATCTCCAACACACACACACACATACACCCAACTGTATTCAAAGGGAAAAATCCTTGAAGGCAGAAGATACCCATGCAATTTAATCTTATCTTCCCAACCCAAGTGGATCTCTTTGACCCAGAGAGTGCTCTGTCATGGCAATTGCCAGAAACACTCATTAAAAAAAGGCCGGAGCATCCACTGAGTTCAAACTGCTACAGCTGGAAGCCTCCTGCCTGTATCTGGCTGAGGTTGAATGTGGACATTCTGTGCTGCAGATTCACAGGTGTGTGGTAAATACCTGTTTGGCCTGACAGTGTGAGAAGGGCAGGAGAATTGTAGTTTGAGTCACTGCCCCATTTAGTAAGAACTCAGACTGCTGACTGGCTGTGGTTTGGAGGAAGTCTCTTAAAAACTGGGAGAGGACACTGAATCGCAATAGAAAATTCACAGCCCTCCCCAAACCATGGCTTATGACTCAGGTGAAATGTGCTTTGGGGATGCTTAGCGTGAAAAAGTAATGACAAGGCATACATGGGGGTGTACGCCTTGAATCCCAGCACTTGGGAGGCTGATCTGGGAAGATCTTGTCCAAAAAAAGGGAGGGGAAAAGCCTGGAGAGATGGCTTAGAGGTTAAGGCGCCTGTCTCCTAAGCCTAAGAACGTTAGTTCCAACCTCCAGGTCCCATGTTTAGCCAGATGCAAAGTGACGCAAGGGTGCAATGCCACACTTGACCACAAGAGGGCGCACACATCTGGATTTCATTCACAGCAGCTGAGACACTGCTGGCGCGCCCATCTCTATCTGTCTCCCTCTCTCTCTCTCTCTGTCTCTGTCTCTGTGTCTCTCTCCATAAAAAAAAAAAAAAAGAGGGAAAAAATCAAAGATTGTACAAAAAGAGGCTGCAGCCCTTTCTGGTGAATTTTTCTCTGTAGCATTTTTTTTTTTTCCTATTTTCAAAGGTAACTTGAAGCAATTGGAACCATTATTCTTTAGCCTTGCTGTAGGTTGGGAATCTAGCTGAACTTCCTGAACTGGCCACACGAGGGCATTGCGAGGCAACGCGTTGGATCTGGGGCTCCCTCTGGCTTCCTCGGTCCGGAGGAGGAGGACGACAAGGACAGGGAGGGCAAAAGGCACTTCCAGATGAGTTGTTGCTTGGCTCACCGCCACCAAGGCAGTGACTCAGGCAGATCATCCTTGGGTGTTTTAGAATCCGTGTGACTGTCAGCCCAAAGGATTCCCCCTTGCTTTCTAAGTACACTCCGGCTGGGCCTGGAGCATAGGTTACTGAACTGTTATTACACGGCAGGCCTGGGATAGAATAAATGTGATTTCCAAATAAAATAACTTCCTAGCCTGACGCGAACGGAGCAAATGAATCAGCCTGAAGGAGGGTTGGGACGACAGCCAGCTGGGGACAGATCAATAGCTCAATTCTTCAGTATAGTACCTAAGGTGTCCTTCACATGAGCGGCACGTGGATCCTTGGCACCTGCCTTTTCAGGTAAGAGCAAGCACATAAACGCAGGGCTACAGGCTGGCTTTCAAACAGGGCCAAGAAAGCTTACCAATAGAGGCTGTGCCACGCGCACAGACTGGGCTCCTCGTCGGCACGTGGGGCAGAATGAACCCCTGGGAACAAGTGAGGTCTAAAACCCAGAGCCTCACCAGGTACCTCAAAGACCTAGGTGAGACCAGCCCACCTTAGAGCTCAGGAGAAAGCAGCAAAACTGACAGGGCAGTTCCAATGACGTCTAGTGCAGGAGGGCTTAGTAAAGGCCTCACTTCATTGAAAGATTTTAGCAAAGAAAAAAATACACACACACATATATACATATATATACATACATATATACATATATACGGATATACATATATACATATATACATACATATATACGGATATATGTATACACACACACATACTTGGTTTTTCTAGGTAGGGTCTCACTCTATCTCAGGCTGACCTGGATTCACTCTGTAGTCTCAGGGTGGCCTCAAACTCACAACCATACTCCCACCTCTGCCTCCCGAGTGCTGGGATTAAAGGTGCATGGCACCACGCCCAGCTCGTTTTTATTTCCTTTATAAGCTTGGAATAGACTGTAAAGGTTGTCAAGTGTTCACATGTTTTGTTTGCCCTTTAAGAGAAACAGTGCTTCAGAGATGTTCATGGGCCACGATCAGTTCCAGAGAGCTCCTCTTTGCCCTTCTTAGTGGTAATATACAGAATGACGCTTCGTTAATAAAATCAAAATTGTGCAAAAATAAGGTAAGTGTTTTAAATATTTTTTAAATTATTTATTTATTTGCAAGCAGAGAGCGAGAGAAGAGAGGCAGGCAGAGAATGGGCACACCAGGGCCTCTAGCCACTGCAAATGAACTCCAGATGCATGTGCCCCTTGTGCATCTGGCTTACATGGGTCCTGGAGAATCAAACTGGGATCCTTTGGCTTTGCTGACTGCTAAGCCATTTCCCCAGCCGGCTTTAAATATTTTAACTGATGACATACACTCAAACTCATAACACTGAGAACAAATTTTATTTTTGAAAGAGAGAGAAAAAAAGAGCATGAATGGGCCTTCAGCCACTGCAAACAAATTTCAGATGCATGCACCATCTTGTGCATCTGGCTTATGTGGGTCCTGGGGGATCAGACCTGAGTCCTTTGGCTTTGCAGGCAAGTGCCTTAACTGCTAAGGCATCCCTCCAGCCCCACAAACAATGACTTTTGATAACTATCCACCTAAAGTGATAGGATAGAGTGCACGAGGAGGAGGGACTATGTGCTGCTATACTCTCGCAGAAAGCCAGCCAGAACACCTGAGCATCATTCAGGGGAAATAGGAAGCAGAGCTGACTCGGCAAGTTAAAATGGAGGCTGATGGGGCTGGAGAAGATGGCTTACGGGTCAAGGCATTTGCCTGCAAAGCCAAAGGACCCCGGTTTGATTCCCCAGGACCCACATAAGCCAGATGCACAAGGGGGGTGCACGCATCTGGAGTTTGTTTGCAATGGCTGGAGGCCCTGGCACGCCCATTCTCTCTTCCTCCCCTTCTCTCTGTCACACAAATAAAAATAAAATATTCAAAAAATTGATAAATTTAATGTTACGTCTATTTCACCACAATAAATAAAATGTATTGGGAAATATACGCAGCAGAATAGCTAAAGATGAGAAAGACGACCACTAGCCAGTGTTGGCCGAGGTGGGGGGCAGCTGCATTCCTCAGACACTGCTGGTAGGAGTGGAACCAGTCCCATCACTCAAGGCCGCGACACAGCAGCCACGCTGAGACCTGACCACCGTGTTTCCAGGTGCACGTTTGCTGTTTGAATGTGAACTGCTTCCCCACAGGCTCATGTGGAGGCACTGTGTGGGCAAGTTGTGGAACCTTTAAGAGGTGGAGCCTTGCTGGAGGAAGGGAGCTACTGGGAGTGGGCCTTGAGGGTGTATAGCGCAGCCCCACTTCCGGTTTCTTGTCTGCACCCTGACTGCATATATCCTATGACCAGCTGTCACCCACTCCTGCAGCTGTGCCTTTCCCACCAGGAAGGGCTGCGTCCCCTCCAACCATAAGCTGGAACAAACCCTTCCCTCCCTTAAGTTTGCTTTTTGTCAAGTATTTGATCATAACAATGAGAAAAGCAACTAGTTTAACACTTAATAGCAACACACACACACTCACACACCAAATACACAAATTAGAATATTCACTGCAGCGTTGTGGGCCCTGCTCCTAAACCGGAAGACATCGCATCTCCATCAATAATCAAATGGATGCTGTAGCAGACAGCTTCAGGTTCACTGAGATGAACTTCCAGACCAGGCACAGTTATGGAGGAAGGGATTTATTGAAGCTTACAGATCCCGGGGAAGTTTCAAAATGGCAGAAGAAATTGGCCTGCCATCACAGGACCAAACACAGAGAGCTAAGCCCCAAGCCAAAAACCACACAGCCCAGCACACCTCAGGAACTCCAGCTAGGCACACTTTGCTTATCTTTAGACTGAAATCTCCAATCTACCACCACACCTTAAGATCTGCCCAGTGCCACTTCCTCCAGCCAGGTGGCTGCAGATGCAAACGACAAACTAATAAAACACTGAATATATTGGGGGTCATCTATTCAAACTCCCACAGGTGGATTTTTTTTTCCAAATTTTTATTTATTTATTTGCAAGCAGGAGAGATAAACAGAATGGGAATGCCAGGGTCTCCAGCTGCGGCAGACTCCAGAAGCATGTGCCACTTTGTGCATCTGGTTTTACATGGGCACTGGGAAATGAAACTCAAGTTGTTAGGCTCTGCAGGCAAACGCCTTAATTGCTGAGCCATCTCTCCAGCCCTGGACAGATTCTTACAACAGGCTACTCTACAACAATGAAACATGAGCAAGCTCTACACAGCATGCATAAATCTCAGGAACATAATGTTGGATAAGAGTGGGGGGTGTTAAGAGATACAAAAGAGCATGCTTCACACTTGTTTCCGGTTCAAAACCAAGTAAACGTGTTCCATTCTTAGAAGCCAAACAGGTGGGAGGAGGCATATGGCAGAAGGCAGCATCTTGGGGCAGGTCGTGTTCAGCAGGCTAAGCACATGGCGTCTTCCCTTTGTCAAAATTCAGCAAGCTGCACACTTGAGAACTGCATTTTTCTGTTAAGTGACTTTAATGAAAAACTTCACAAAGTTGGTCACCTGCAGCATTGCATGGACCAAAGCATTAAAATTACAGACTATTTAGGACGTGAGAATTCCCTAATGGGACACACTGGTGAAGCAAGGCATGGCACGTGACTCCACCTACAGTGTAAATCCCCATCAGGAGTGCTACTTAGAAGGGGGAGAATTGGACTGCAGAGATGGCTTAGAGGTTAAGGTGCTTGCTTGTGAAGCCTAAGGACCCCGGTTCGGGTCTCCAGGTCCCACGTAAGCCAGATGCACGAGGTGGCACATGTGTCTGGAGGTCATTTACAGTGGCTAGAGGCCCTGGCACACCCATTCTCTCCACCACCCCGCCCCCACTGTCTCAAATTAAAAAATAATAATTTTAAAAAAGAAGGGTGAGGGCTGGAGAGATGGCTTAGTGGTTAAGGCGCCTGCCTGCTAAGCCTAAGAACCCGGTTCCAATCTCCAGGTCCCACGTTTAGCCAGATGCAAAGCGACGCAAGGGCGCAATGCCGCACTTGACCACAAGGGGGAGCACACATCTGGATTTCGTTCACAGCAGCTGAGACTGCTGGTGCACGCATCTCTATCTGCTCCCTCTCCCTCTCTCTCTGTCTGTCTCTCTCTCCAAAAATAAATAAAGTTAAAAAAAAAAAAAAAGGAAGGGGGAGAATTTAGGTCAATGAGCTGATGACATTAAAAGCTGTTGTTAGAGGTCTAACCTCATCTCATTGATCCTGGCATCTAATCAGGTGAACATCTAATATGTATTCATTCATCTTAACGATAAGACCCCCTGAAAGCAGAAACCCTCCAGTAATTTAGCACAAATCATAGCACAGAGCCAGGTGTGTCAGAAATATCAAAACGACTTGCTTAATACCAGTACAGTAGAATAACAGAGCTATATAATAATAGTGATATAATTAATTTGTTTTTAGTAAATGCAGGAACTTTTTAAAAATATCAACTCATCAGCCACAGCCGCATGTACCTGGAGTCCCAGCTACTCTGGAGGTTGAGGCAGGAGGATTCCAAGAGTATGAAGGCAGCCTGGACAACATATGAGTCCCAATTCAAACAAAAATGGCTTAGCAGTTAAGGTATTTGCCTGCAAAGCCAAAGGATCCTGGTTTGACTCTCCAGGACCCATATAAGCCAGATGCACAAGGTGGTGCATGCGTCTGGAGTTCATTTGCAGTGGCTGGAGGCCCTGACGCGCCCACTCTCGCTCTCTCTCTCAAATAAATAAATAAAATTTAAATAAATACATATAAAAAATCAGTTACATCAGGGGCTATGTGATTATGCATACAGGTTGAACTTCAAAGCACATTTCAAAGCAGATGGGGATGGAGCTGAAAGAGAGTGCCCACTGAAAGATCTTTGCTTCACTGTATCATGTTCTAACCCTTGCTCTGAAACCTCACAGCGGGAACAATGGAGACCTCATAGCATGGGTGTGAATGTCCAAAAGTTATGAGGTACAGATAATAAGATGAGGGAATCAGGAATACAATTATGTGACCAGCAACAAGATAGATACCTTTCCACTAAGTTATAACAAGTGTGGGAAGGGCAGGGTGGAGTCTGAGCAGGGCTGGATTTTGAAGTAATACACTACATTTGCAAGATTTATCTGTCCCAACAGGAATTGTTCTGGATCTGCCACTAATTAACTATGTAACATTTTCTCAACACCTTAGGCCTTCATTTCTTCATTTTAAAGCTCACTCAATGGGGAGCAGGTCATTGCAAACAGCTCATCAACACAGGACTATGTGTGTTTTAAAAATCAAAGTCAAGCCGGCTGTGGTGGTGCACGCCTTTGAGGTACACTACCTTGAAAAACCAAAAATAAATAAATAAATAAATATTTTAAAAAACGGGCCTGGTGTGGTGACACATGCCTTTAATCCCACTTGGAAGGCAGAGGTAGGAGGATCGCCATGAGTTCAAGGCCACCCTGAGACTAGAGAGTGAATTCCAGGTCAGCCTGAACCCTACCTGGGGGGGGGGGGCATCAAAGCCAACCTTCTTAGTTCACCTCACGGCATCTTATTCTGCTACCTTCAGAGCCCCTGGGCCTCACAAGCAGAATTTTACACAGTGGGAAGGTGCCTCATGAGCTGGATTGAAAGTGTCATCTGTCTGCCAAAGACAGTCGCTACGACACGTCCTCACATCTTATTTTTCAGGAACAATAGTATGCCTCCTTTGGCTTATCCATTCTTTGATTCAATACCATCGTGGTGGTCCATGTACAGTGGGCAGATGTTCTAGAAACACAAAGGACCTGCTCTGAGGGTCTGCGCGCTCTCTAGGAGTGCACGTGACAACATTGTCAAGTTAGACGGAGCGTGTCGAAGGTGGAAAGGAAGAAGTCCAGAGAGACAGCTAAAAAGAGAAAGGAGAACAGATCATTGGTGGAGTGAGGTCTGGGGGTGAGGGGTGGATGGGGTTAGAGCTGCGAGGTAGTGTTCCCTGCCAGACTCAGAAAAGTCCCTACTGGTTACTCATTTCCAGGGCAGAAAGAACCCTTTGATAATTTGAGTGTTCCAAAGGTTTTTGGAGTGGACGCTTTATTTAGCATCTTCCCACCTGGCCACCCACCTAGACACTTTTCCTTGTGCCCCCGAGGGCGCGACAGCTCTCAGCATCCATTTCTTTGATGTTTCTTAGTCTTGTTTCCTGCTGACCAAATTCGGTTGGTGGGGGGAGTGGGGCGGATGGGACTGAGTGGGATCTGGGCATAGTTAAAAGCCACAAAACGGAGAGTACGCACAAGAGTAAAATTATTTATGTGTGGGCAGCTTTACTGGGAGGGATTGCGTCTCTATCTCTCTTTGGTGTTTCAGACTAAGACTAAAGCGCAACTCGATTTTTTTTTTTTTTTTTTTTTTTTTTGCTTTTCCAGTCCAATTAGCTGCATATTTTTAGCGCGTGTTATATAAGGCTCATCTGCCCAAATTTATTGGCTTGGGGCCTTTTCTTCCCTTTCGTTTCACTGGTGGATTGACCCGCGTGGTAGGATGACAAGCAGATCATGACAAGTCTGTAAATAGCCTGCCTGAGGAGGGGTGGACAGAAAGAGCTCTGGCGATGAAGAGAGGGCTTGTATTTGGCATGCCAGGGCTAAATCCATCCCTTCTAAAATGGGAAAGCTGAAAGAACACACAATTCCAAATCCAACTGCAGCAGGCTAGGA
Organism: Orientallactaga sibirica; assembly: GCA_036365145.1. Lineage (NCBI taxonomy): Eukaryota > Metazoa > Chordata > Mammalia > Rodentia > Dipodidae > Orientallactaga > Orientallactaga sibirica. Next base: position 3,927,025 of record JAEOAD010001893.1, on the reverse strand, counting down.
AGAGGCCGCTCCGCCTACAATGAGCACCTAGCGCCAGAAGCTCAAGTGCTGACGGAAAAGGAGAAGCCCCCAGGCTGTCACCAAAGTGGCTGCCTCAGGTACAAAATGCCCCAAGGGCTCTGTCAGCTGGAGAATGGTTTGAATCTGCTCAAATCGGAGCTATGGGCTTTTTCTAGGAAAAACTTAAAATGACCCTTTGCACGAGGGGTGGGAGGCAGGAAAACGCATGAAGGACCATGGAGAAAACTTGGCTTTACCCCACACTGTACTCAACTCTTGTCCTTCCAGGCAAGAAAACGCTTCACTTGTCTTACAGTCAACAGCCTTGTGTTAAAAGCTGCTACGATCACTGCTACACAGAGTTTGGGAGGGATGAAAAAGACCAGTGTGTCCAGAAAAAAGCATGAAGTTACATTCCAATGTAAAGTGCTGTGCCACTGAGCACATATCCCAAGTTCATCAGCAGAGGTCAGGAAGTCTAGGCTACCTCTTTCCAAAGGTTACAACTTTGGCCAAGTCCCTCGAGCACTAGCTACCTATAGAACCATGGCCTCAAAAGGCTTGAAGGGAGGTGAGAGGTGGCATTAGAAGTCAGGGAATTGAGTGTTAGGGGGGCTACTTTATAGGCCCAAAGGACACCCAGAACCCACATACCATTTCCTGGGTTCTGAGCTCATAAGAAGCCATTCTCCACACACTGGCAGCACCAGTCACACCTCCACTGCCTCTGCCCTCCCAATCAAACCCATGAAGAATATATAATGAGCACCAGTTATAACAGGGTACTAGGGGTGCAGGAAAGTCCTTGAACCCCAAGCGCTAGGCTCATTTTTAATTTTTTAAATTATTTTTTTATTTATTTTTGGAGAGAGAGACAGAGAGAGATAGACAGAGAGGGAGAGGGAGACAAGCAGAGAATGGGTGCGCCAGCAGTCTCTCAGTTGCTGTGAACGAAATCCAGATGCGTGCGCCCCCTTGTGGTCAAGTGTGGCATTGCGCCCTTGCATCACTTTGCATCTGGCTAAACGTGGGACCTGGAGATTGGAACCGCTGGACATTGGAACCGGGTTCTTGGGCTTAGCAGGCAGGCGCTTTAACCACTAAGCTATCTCTCCAGCCCTCATTTTTAATTTTAATCAAAGAAGTGAATAAATAAGAATTCTGTGGATAATTATTATTTTTAAATTATTTATTTGAGAGTGATACAGAGAGAAAGAGACAGAAACGGGGTGGGGGGGGATGGGCATGCCAGGGCTTCCAGCCACTGCAAACGAACTCCAGATGCATGTGCCACCTTGTGCATCTGGCTTATGTGGGTGCTGGGGAGTTGAGCCTCGAACCAGGGTCCTTAGGCTTCACAAGCAAGCACTTAACCACTAAGCCATCTCTCCAGCCCCCTGAGGATAATTATTAAATTATTATGTTTATTGAGGGAATTACAGAACCAAGGAAAGGCACCCATGTGGCTAGAGATCCCTCGTGGAGGGGCTGAAAAAAAAGGTATGGAAGCCGGGCGTGGTGGCACACGCCTTTAATCCCAGCACTCAGGAGGCAGAGGTAGGAGGATCGCCGAGAGTTCGAGGCCACCCTGAGACTACATAGTTAATTCCAGGTCAGCCTGGACCAGAGTGAGACCCTACCTCGAAAAAAAAAAAAAAAAAAAAAAAAAAAAAAAAAAACAGGTATGGAAAGAAGAAAGGAAATTCAAGCATCTTCTGCCATGTGGGGAGCTGAAGGGGATAAAGGAGCCCATGTGGAGAGTAAGGGCGAGGGAACCCTCCTGGTTGGGTCTGGGTGGAGCCAGCCTAGACCCAGCCAAGGGAAAAATTCATGGACAGTTGGAAGTTCCCAAGTGGTCAGAGAGCCTGCCCTCCCCTTGTAAAGGCATTTATAACCTTATAGTGGTGGTGGGCTGTCTTCCAACTCAGGTGGGTCAGAGGGCCAGCTGGTTGGTTAGGGCTAGGGGCTGTCTCAGGAAGAGGCTAGCCCTGACACCAAGTTCCAGGGACTGAACTTGACCAACCACAATGTTTAAATCCTATGAACAACCTCCCTGCCAGGAGGGGTCCTGGGTTGGTTGTGGCAAAACAGGTCTAGAGAACTAGGTAAGAGATAAGAAGTCAGATCAACTTTGATTCCTAGCAAGTGCAGATTCTCCTGCCTTTTTACCTTCAGGGTCCAGTCACCCTAACTGCTGTACCCCTGTCTCACAGCCACCTCAGAAGGTATGCATGTGTACACACACACACACACACACACACACACACACACACACATATATATACTTTTACACACACACCTTCATGAAGCCACAGCTTTGTCAAAGACCTTCTGAACTAACAGAAAACTCGGCAGGTAGCAATTATGTGCTTACCCATTTAATAAGATGACAAACATTCAAGTGCACTGCAGGAGGGAGAAGTAGCTCTCTGCAAGCGATCTGCCTTCCTGCTGACTCACAGTTTGGAAGATGAAATCCCTTCCCCAGCACCCTTCAGCCTGAGCTCCAGTGACATGTCAGGTGGTATCCCTTTGGATTAGTTATGGGTGTGGCTCACATATATGGTTCTGGTTCCACACAGGATTTTTTTGTTTTTTTTAGAAACAATGGCAGCCCTTCGTACCAGACAGACCTGGGTTTGTGCGCCCTTGAGAGTCGTAGGTACCTTGCTTATGCATCAGTTTTTGACCATATCAAATGGACATAATATCTGCTCTCCAGGGAGGTTGTGAGAATTCAATCAGATGATGTATACGGATGTGGTTAGCATGGACCAATGATTGGGGAGGGGGGGTCAATGAATACTAGTTCTTGACATGATTTAGATGTGAAATGGGACTGGAGAGATGGCTTAGCGGCTTAAGGCACTTGCCTGCAAAACCAAAGGACCCAGGTTCAATTTCCCAGTAGCCATGTAAAGCCAGATGCACAAGGTAGTGCATACGTGTGGAGTGTGTTTGCAGTGGCTAGAGGCCCGGGTGTGTCCATTCTGTCTCTTTCTCTCAAATAAATAATACATATATATGATATATATATGTGATAAAAAATGTGCAATGCCCCCAATAAGCTCATGTGTTTGAGTATTTGTTCCCCAGCTGGAATGGGTCTTTGAGAGTTATAGCCTGGCCTTATTTCTCATTTTTTCTCTCTCTGCTTTCCAGCCTACCCACCACATGAGATGCTCTGTCTTATGCTCCTGCCACCATGGAGCCACTCCATCATGCCATCCCCATCATGATGGACTATAACCTCTGCAACCAGGAGCCAAAAGAAGTCTTTCTTCCCTCAAGTAGCTTTTGTCAGACGTTTCATCACAAAGGTGAGAACAATACCAAATACGGTTCTCTTTCCTTTTCTGTGTTCCAATACCAGGGAATCCCAACTAAACTCATGAACTTACAAATTATCCTTTAATCTCCCTTTTGTGTGACACTCCTCCCGTGCATACACCCTCATTCTCTACCCATCTCTACTCTTCAGCTCAAACTTCTGTGCTCAAATTAATACATTTTTCTGGCCGAACACATCCAGCCATGCTTACCCCACGCCAGTCACTTAACACTCCATAATGAGAGATGCAGTGGGGGAAAAGCACTGGCTATTCGGATTCTTCTAGATCACAGCCTGTCTTTCAGCTGGAGAGGATATTAGCTCTGTTTTACTGGACTGTTTTCTTTTAGTATCAGATGTGACAACCAGTAAAAGGAGCTATGTAATCTTCCTATACTGGGCTAGGTCAAGATCGCCTCCTCTTTCTCACCACCAGCACAAAGACCATCATTATAATTCCCACCACAAGCAACATGACCGCGCTGACGGCTGCACACCAACAACCAACATTGGCACCAAGATCATTAGCACCAACCTGACTGCTGCCACCACCATGGAATCACCAAGACTGACACCATTATTATGACGGCCACTGCCAGCATCAACATTCACTCACGTGACCGCCACCATCCAAACAAGACCGTTGTTGCCATCACCATCCTAACAAAGATCCTTAACATGTGGGCACACTCGTACCCCATTAACTTTGCCAGCTTCTTCATGACTTACTGTGTAATTAAAACATGTGGTACGCTTCCCGCTCCCCCCCCTCTTAAAAAGGACAGTGATTGGGGCTGGAGAGATGGCTTAGCCGTGCAGGTGTCTGCCTGCTAAGCCTAAGAATGCCTGTTGGATTCCCCAGATCCCACATTTAGCCAGATGCAAAAAGTGACTCCAGGGGGCGCATGCGTCTGGAGTTTGTTCGTGGCAGCTGGGAACCCACTGGCACGCCCATTCTCTATCTGTCTCTTCCTCTCTCTGTCTCTCAAAAATAAATGAATGAATGAATGAATGAATAAATAAATGACAGTGATGTACAATGACTATCCTCAATATTTGTGGATTCGGCCTCATCTTCCTGACCTAACTGCCCCTGCTAGGGCCCCACAGGAAGGAGAATTCAAAATTAGCCATCCAGGCGTTTTTGTTTGTTTGTTTTTTTGAGGTAGGGTCTCACTCTAGCCCAGGCTGACCTGGAATTGACTCTCAAGTCTCATGGTGGCTTTGAACTCATGGCGATCCTCCTACCTCTGCCTCCAGAGTACTGGGATGAAAGGCGGGTGCCACCATGCCTGGCTGCCAGCCGGGATTTTTTTTTTTTTTTTTAATGCAGATCATTGCAACGCCCAGCAATCAGCAGACTGAAAATTCATGCTTGCCAACCGTGTCATTTTTTTTTCTTTCAAAATTTGAGTTATTTATACCACACAAGTCTGTGAGATGCAAGTCCCCAGTTTCCTTGGATGTAAAAACAAGAGGCACGGTACTTTTTCTTTTTTTTTTTTTTTTGTAATCTTTCTTTTTACAGAGAATGAGCAAGACAGAGAGAGAATTGGCACGCCAGGGCCTCAGCCACTGTCATTGCACTCCTGACGCTTGCGCCACCTAGTGGGCATGTGCGACCTTGCGCTTGCTTCATCTTTGTGCATCTGGCTCACGGGGATCTGGAGAGTCGGATCTGGGTCCTTAGACTTTGCAGGCAAGTGCCTAAACCACTGAGCCATCTCTCCAGCCCCTCAGTACTCTTCTAGAAACCCCCAACCCAAAGTGAGTGGTGCTGAGACTTCTAAGTCTTTATCACTGAGGTCTCCCGCTCTGATTCTGCCCACCTCAATTAGCTCAGCCTTTCTTCAGAAGAAGGCATCCCTGTATGAGGGCCAGCAATACCTTATCCCAGCCTCCTGTCTGTCTAGGCAAACAGTTTTAAGTTCTCCCCACTGCTGGGAACCCATGCAGATTTCATGCAGACCACAGACATAGGGGCTGGGGAAGTGAGACTGCCGCACATAGAGTGTTTGCAGATACGTGAGCGTACACACACAACATCCGTCCAAACAACAGCAAAGACCACAGACAGTTCACCAGAAATGACTTTCAGCCAGCCTGATTGCTGCCAGAGTTCAGGTACCTGAACTTTCCCTTGGGCCCACTGCTCGGAGGGTTGGTGAAGTAAGGGGTTTGCTTTACAGAGCACCCCAGAAGGTGCTCAGGCCACAAGTGCTCAGTCTCAGAAATGAGAAACGTGACATTTCAAACGACGGAGCCCTGGCTGCTCAAAAACAAGCTCCAGATCTTTCTCTCTCTACTTGCAAAGCCTAAGCAAACTTACCTCGGAGCGGGCCAGTAACACTAAATGCCCAGCCCACTCTACCTAGCACTGCCTGACCTGGCCTTCTTCAGAGTTCTTTTCTCCGCTGCCAAGCCTATCCTGTCTCCCCGACTGCTCAGCCTGGACTACCATGAACTCCAGATGGTCCCTTGATCTCCTGTACCCAGAGCCGCCCATAGCACTGTAGGCTGAGCCCTCGGAGTTCTGCTGGCTTCTGCACAGCCCAGCCTGTCTTTGGGAACCCTGCCACACACTCCACCATGTCTGTCCTTGTCCAAGTTCAAGTTCTGCACTCACCCTCATTTCTCCCATGAATCCATCAGAGGAATTCTTATTTTTATTCATTTATTTGGGAGAGAGAGAGAAGGGAGAGAGAGGAGAAGGGGGGAGAGAGAGAGGGAGGGGGAAGGGAGGGGGAAGGGAGGGGAGGGGACAGAGAAGGGGGGAGGAACAAGGGGGAAGGGGGGAGGAAGAAGGAGAGAGGAAGAAGGGGAGAGGGGGAGAAAAAGAAGGGGAGAGGGGGAGAAGGGGAGAGTGGGAGAGAATGGGCACGCCAGGGTCTCTAACCATTGTAAACAAACTCCAGATGCATGCACCCCCTTGTGCATCTGGCCTATGTGGGTCCTGGGCCATCGAACCTGGGTCCTTTGGCTTTGCAGGCAAATGCCTTAACCACTTAACTATCTCTCTAGCCCAACAGTCGCTACTTTCTTAACACCTCCTTTGCGCTGTGTCCTTCATCGTCCTATTCAAAAACAACAGGCCTGGCAGAGCAACCTTCGAATTTGGCATGAGTCTTTTCCTCTGGCAGGGAAATGAGTTTTATGACTCTCCAAACAAAAATACCACTCTCAAAAAAAAAAAAAAATTAAAAAAATAAAAATAAAAATAAAATAAAAATACCACTCTCTCTTTGTTGTAAAGATCAAGAAGCAAATGATTTTGAGCAAGTAAACGGCTAAGTGAGGAATGAGCAGGCAATTTCCTCGCCCATTCCCCTCCCGCAGGGAAGAGGGAAAGTTCCGGACACACTTCAAGTCATTGAGTTGGGTCCATTTGTTTACTGCAGACCAAGGTCCTTGAAAGGAAACTCATCAGTTCATATTCTCATCCTCTTTTTCACTCTCTCTTTCTGTCTCCTCTAAGGAGTCTAGAATGCAGCAAATCGAGTTTAAATGTGGATTTCTTTTCAAAGCTTCCAATAACCACCTCTCTTCCCACTGCCTGCTTTGCTCAAGGACAGCCAGCTCTGGTCAGCTCAGTTCCCACCGTCAGGTGCCCTTCCAAACTCCTCTAACCACTTCGCCTCTACTTTCCAGCCCCCCTGATGGAATCCTCCCTGTGGTCCATAGGAATTCATCCCCTGGTGCAACCCCAGTTCCACTTCCCCACGGACACTCCCCGACCCTTGAAGCCTGTGGGCTTGCTCTGTCCGTGGCCCTCCCACATCACAAAGTCTGGCCTCCAAAAGGCGGCGCTTAATTATCCACTCTCACACACCACGTCACAAGTGTTTTCTTCGTTCTTCAGGAACAGAATTCACACGTCTTATACTTCCGTATCCACCATAGCACCTCAAACAAGCTGCTGAGACCCAGCAAGGTGACACACACACTTGGTTGGTTGACTGACATGTCTCTGGGCTCTGTTCTCTTAAGACTGGTAGGAACTAAACGACAAGCCAGAATCACCTATATTTTTTTAAAAAAATAAATCTTATTTATTTATTTGAGAGAAAGAGAAAGAGGTTGGAGGGAGAGAATGGGCGTGCTCAGGCCTCCAGCCACTGCAAACGAACTCCAGACACGTGCGCCCCCTTGTGCATCTGGCTTATGTGGCTCCTGGAGGAGAGAACCAGGATCCTTTGGCTTTGAGGGCAAATGACTTAACCGCTAAGCCATCTCTCCAGTCCCAGAATCGTGTGTCTTATCACCCTCACTTGGCATAGCTTCCCTGTAGAAAGAAGTCAGAGGCCTTCCCCTGACCCAAGCCATACTCTGAGCTTTGAGCGAGGCCAGCGACTTCTGCAGAAACAACTCTAGGTACGCAGACACGCTTGTCTGCAACGTGACTGCTTCTATTCTCCACTTTGTCCAGAACTCCCATGACCAGCTCTGAAAGCTGTGAAACCTCAAGAAGGGCTTAAGGTGCCACAATGTCCACCAAGGATACCAGGTACCTATAACTCTCTCTCTGTGTGTGTGTGCATGTGTGTGTGTGTGTGCGTGTGCGTGCGTGTGTGTAGAAGTATGCCATGATGTATGTGTGGAGGTTAGAGTACAGCCTCACATGTTGGTCCTCGCCTTCCACCTTGTTTGAGACAAGGTCTTCTGGTTGTTCGCTGCTTTCCACCTGTTTTGTGAGCGCACTGGGGTTACACATGCAGAATTGCACCCAACTTTACATGGGTGTTGAGGATCCAAACTTGGGGCTTCGTATGTGCATAGCTAACACTTTACCCCACTGAGCCATCTCCCAAGCCCAGTTTTTGTATATTTAAAATTTTCTTTTGATTTTTCTTCTCCAGTGGGTGTCGGGGCTGAGCATAGGGATGCACGCCTTTAATGCCAGCACTTGGGGGAGGCAGAGGCAGGAGGATTACAATGAGGTCAGCCTGGGGCTAGAGTGAAAGCTACCTCGGAAAAAAAAAAAAAAACAACAAAAAAAAAAACAAGGCGTGGTGGTGCATGCCTTTAATCCCGGCACTCAGGAGGCAGAGGTAGGAGGATCGCTGTGAGTTCAAGGCCACCCTGTGACTACAGAGTGAATTCCAGGTCAACTTGGGCTAGAGTGAGACTCTACCGCGAAACACCAAAAAAAAAAAAAAAAAAAAAAAAAAAAACCACATGTCACAGATGTCATCATCAGTGTGTGGGTGGGAGAAAGGACAGCCTTGGGTGGCGGTCGTCCCCTTCCCCCTAGTTTGAGGTAGGGTCTCTCATTGTCCACTGCTATCTTTGCCAAGCTAGCCGGTCCATGAGCTTCGAGGACATTTTTCCTGTGTCCACTTCCCATCTCACTGTAAACACCCTGGGATTACAGACGGGCTAGTGCATGGGTTCTGGGCATCCAAACTTAGGTCCTCACACTTGTGCACTTTGTCCACCCCGCTCTCTCTTCAGCCCAGCTTCTACATTGTCTACGAGGCTTTCAGAGCCATGGTCTCTCCCATGGGAATTTTCTTTTAAAAATATTTATTTATGAGAAAGAGAGAGAAAATGAATGAACATGGGTGTGCCAGGGCTTCTAGACACTGCAAACAAGCTCCAGACGCATGTGCCACCTTATGCATCTGGCTTTATGCGGGTACCGGGGAATCAAACCCAGGTCCTTAGGCTTTGCAGGCAAGCGCCTTAACTGCTGAGCCACCTCTCTCCTCCAGCCCCCACAGGTATTTTCTACCACATTCTCCACTGAGAGAAATACACTTCTCCACTTGCCCTACACAAACATTCACTCCGAGAACAGTCAAAAGCACCATTTTCCTCCCTTCACTGTGAGCACAAAGGTTCAATTTCTGATTCTTTTCTTCCTCTGCTTTTCTAAAAGGCTGTGGCATTTTTCTCCCCTCTCTCCTGAGGAAAGAATCACACAGCCCTGTAAACCTGCAGGGGGTGAGGGGCGTGTTGGACGTGACCTTTCGCGCAGGTGTTATTTCCAATGGTGAATACATACAAGGATGTCCTCTTAAGTGAGAGGGGTTTAGCAGAACATGGGAGCTGCAAGAGAAAGGTCCAGGGGTGCTCGAATTTGAGCGCATCCCAGCAGGTGGATGCCAGATCCACACACTAGCACGCAGACTCAACTCCATGATAATCTCCAGGCAACCGAGAGCCAGCTGCTTAGCAACACCAGCTGGAGGATCAGCATGTGTGTCTCTATTAGTGATCTGCTCCTGCCTCCTGGTAAGCTCCCGCTTGAGCCAGGTGCCCTGGGAGCCACTGCCAGACACAGACTGGGCTGCCAGCTCAGAGTGGCAGCAGTGTGGAGGGGGAAGGGCTCAGTGACAAACCTCAGTGGGGCGGTGGTAGGAGGGATTCAAAACGTGGACTCAGGGGCACTTTGCCCTCTGTTCCTTGCACTGCCCCCTAGGCTTTAGATCCACCGTGCAGTTTCTTAGCTGCTCTTCTCTGTAACCATCGGGGCCACCCACATCCACAGATGAAGCCAATCACAAAGCAGCATATTTTTTAAAATTCCGTCTATACTGAATGTGCAGTTTTTAAACTCCTTAAACAATATGGTATCACAAGTACTTACACAGATTTTTCATTGTATTAGGTATTTATTTATATATGCAGAGAGAGAGAGAGAGAGAGAGAGAGGAGAGAGAGAGAATGACTTCTCCTGCCACTGTAAAGCAACTCCAGCTGTATGCCCACTTTGTGCATCTGTTTACATAGGTACTGGGAAATTCAACTCTGGGCTAGCAGGCTTTGCCAGTGAGCACCTTTAACCACTGAACCATCTCCCCCGCTCCACATTTGGTATTATAAGTAATCTGCAGATCATGTAAAGTACATGGAATGGTATGTCGGTTATCATGTGGATATCATGCCATTTTATCCACCCGTATGTATGCACCCATGTATTTGAGCAAGCACAGATTTTGGTATTCACCAGGATCATGAAAGCCAATCTCTCATGAATACCGAGGAATGGCTGAACCAAAAGGTTCGGTGCCTCTAGTCCATCTCTTCCCACTAAGCCACGTTCCACACCATAAAAAGGGCAACCGGGATTTTTGAAATTGCTATTTTTTTCTAAGAATTCATTCTTTTTTAAATTTTATTTTATTTATTTGAGGAAGAGGGAGAGATGGAGAGAGAAAGAGGCAGAGAGAGAGAGAGACAGACAGACAGACAATGGGTATGCCAGGGCCTCCAACCACTGCAAACCAACTCCAGATGCATGCGCCCCCGTGTGCACCTGGCTTACCTGGGTCCTGGGGAATCAAACGGAGGTTCTTTGGCTTTACCACTAAGCCATCTCTCCAGCCCTGAAACCACTATTTTTAATGGAATTTTTTTGGAACTCAGGATCAGAAAATCCATGGTGGGCTGGAGGAAGGAAGGGAAGGGGACAGCCACAGTATGTAACTTAACGGGTTTTTATTAGGAATTAACAAGCTACTATATGTGTAACTTTCTTTGTTTTTTTTTCGAGGTAGGGTCTCGCTCTAACCCAGGCTGCCCTGGAATTCATTCTGTAGTCTCAGGGTGGCCTCAAGCTCACAGCGATCCTCCTACTTCTGTCTCCCAAGTGCCGGGATTAAAGGTGTGTGCCACCATGCCCGGCTATGTATAATATTTTCAATAGTATCTGATGCATAATAAGTGCCAAGCCTGAGGACCCAGATTTGATTCCCCAGTACCCATATAAGCCAGATGCACATGGTGACACCTTTGTCTGGAGTTTTGGTTTGTAGCAGCTAGAGGCCCTGGCACACCCATTCACCTATTTTTCTCTCAAATAATTAAAATACTTTTTAAAAAAATCAAGCCGGGCATGGTGGCACACGCCTTTATTCCCAGCACTTGGGAGGCAGAGGTAGGAGGATCGCTGTGAGTTTGAGGCCACCCTGAGACTATGTAGTTAATTCCAGGTCAACCTGGACTAGAGTGAGACCCTACCTCGAAAAACCAAAAAAAAAAAAAAAAAAAAAAAAAAAAAAAAAAAGCCAGGTTTGTGGTGGTGCACACCGTTAGTCCCAGCACTCAGGAGGCAGAGGTAGAAGGACCACTGTGAGTTCGAGGCCACCCTGAGACTACACAGTGAATTCCAGGTCAGCCTGGGCTAGAGTGAGACCCTACCTTGGGGGGGAGGGAATCAAACAACCCAATCAAAAAACGAGGTAGAGAATTACCAGAGAATTCTCTAAGGAAGAAATACAAATGGCCAGTAAAGATGCTCAGAGAAACAAAACTCAGAGCTCCAGTAAAAAAAATAAATAAATCAAATGACAACAAATGCCGGGGAGGCTGTGGGGACAGAGTCTTTTACCCACTGCTGCTTGGAATGCAAACTTGTATGACCACTATGGACAGCAGTACGGAGACTGACAAAAATGAAAATAGATCTACCACTGGATCCAGCTGTACCACTCCTGGGCATATACCTAAAGACTCTACTCTTTACTACAGAGATAAGGGTCCTCCATGTTTGTTGCTTTTCTTTCTTTTTTTAAAAAATATATTTTATTTATTTATTTGAGATAGAAGGAGGCAGAGGGGGAGGAGAGAATGGGCACACCAGGGCCTCCAGCCACTGCAAATGAACTCCAGATGCATACACCCCCTTGTGCATCTGGCTTCCATGGGGCCTGGAGAGTCAAACCCGGGATTCTTTGGCTTTGCAGGCAAATGCCTTAACTGCTAAGCCCTCTCTCCAGCCATGTCTGTTGCTTCTCTATTCACAATAGCTAAGAACTAGAATCAGCCCAGATGCCCATCAACTGATGAGTGGATAACGAAGATGTGGTACAGATACTCGATGCGATTCTCCTCAGTGATAAAGAAAAATGAGATGATGACATTTACAGGTAAATACATGGAGCTGGAAAATACCATTCTGAGCGAGGTCACGCCGGCACAGAAAGACACACGCCTTATGTACTTGAGAGGGAGTCATGTGGTTCCTTTAGGCTATTAGGGGGACTGAGCCCCCAAAAGTAAGAAATGGAGATGTCTTTGGGCCTATCCTGGCAATCTCCACTTTGCGAGCGATCAAAGGATGATCTGACTTCTCATCTCTTTCCTAGATCTGTTTTTCCACAAACAACCTGGGCCCCTCCTGGGAGGGAGGTCTCTCCTGGCATTTAAATCTAATCTCAAAATTGTGGTTGGTCAAACAGAATTCAGGACTTGGCTGACAGCTCCTGGCCCAAACCAACCAGCTGTCCCTCTGGCTCACCTTAGCAGGAAGGTAGAGCAGGCCATCATAAGGTGATAAATATGTTTGTGTGGGGGGGGGGGGGAAACAGCAAGGTCTCTGTGCTGCCTGACCTCTCCGAATCTCCAGCTTCTGGTGAGTTTTTCTGGGCAGAGCTGAGGGCAGATCGCCTCCCAGCTATTACTTTCCACGTGGGCTCTTTATCCCCCGCTCTTCTTCTCCACGGTTTTCCAGACCCATCACGTGGGCTCTCAAGCCACATGGTGTTTCTCCTTGGGTTCAGTACGTCCCTAAATAAATATAATGATTGAATAACTATCCTCCCTGGTCTTATTTTATTCATATCTTTGATTAAAGTTAGCCATGAACCTAGAGCTTGGGGGTTCAAGAACTTTCTTTTTTTTTAATTTTTTTAAAAAATTATTTTATTTATTTTTGGAGAGAGACACAGAGAGAAACAGAGACGGAGGAGACAGAATGGGCATGCCAGCAGCCTCTCAGCTGCTGTGAACAAAATCCAGATGCATGCGCCCCCTTGTGGTCAAGTGCGGCATTGCGCCCTTGCGTCACTTTGCATCTGGCTAAACGTGGGACCTGGAGATTGGAACCGGCGTTCTTAGGCTTAGGAGGCAGGCGCCTTAACCGCTAAGCCATCTCTCCAGCCCTCAAGAACTTTCTTGAACCCCTAGCACCCTGTTACGTAGTCTCTCATTTGTGGCTCTTAACTAGGATCCCTTGGAGATGATTGCAAATGACAGCAAGCATCAGGATCATGGGCATAAAACCAGAATGAGACCAGGAGAGAGAAGAAAGAGGCTGAGTGGAGAAGAGGGGTTACTGACAGGCTAAGGGAGGGATAGAATATAGAGGGTGGAGGGGATGGGGGAATGGGGGAGTAAAGAAGTAATTACACAAAAGTTAAGATAATGTGAGTAAGATTCACAGAACCACCCCCCTTTGCTGGCTAGCATTATATAAAGTATATCCAGCAATAAAGGGGAAGGGGGGACAGTCCAGTCAGAAGGTGGAAAAGCTTAACCTGGAAACCATGGACTTGGGCTGGTAAACCCAGGCTCAGGACTGAGCTGTAGATCAGCGACACGCACGAGGTTGCCAAAACAATGCAGGTTATTGCAGAAACACCATTTGCCTGCCAGAGCTAACAGGTAAGACCCTCTTGCTGAAGACACCACAGGCTGTGGTCTCACAACACTGAAATACCATAGTCGAGCCCAAAGGGAAACTAGCTCCCTTCTGGATAGCACCCCCATGGTGCTAGAAGTCCCTATGGGAGGTGCTGGAAGACAATGGTCACCAATAGCATGAATAAGCTGGGGACCCTGCAGACTACAAAGTCAACCATCCAGACAAGAAGTACACACTTGTGCAGTTGCGGCACACAGCCCCTGCTGGTAATCCACTGCTCTCTGATTGGACAGGAGGCCCGCTCAGTGGGACAGAACTCATACTGGAAACCAAGTCAGAATCCCGTGGTCAGGAAACCCAGACTTCAGAGAGAGAAACCCCCACTTCTCTTTGGAGAAGCAGAGTGGGCTTACCTACCACGAAGTCCCTCAAACAACTTTCCACACCCCCTTTAACCCAAGCTGCCCTCACTTTTGGTTGGAGAATGTTTTATTTTACCATGACATAGAAAATGGAAGAGAATCAAGATCCATCAATAAGACAAAAAGATAGCTGAGGGCTGGAGAGATGGCTTAGTGGTTAAGTGCTTGCCTGTGAAGCCTAAGGACCCTGGTTCGAGGCTTGATTCCCCAGGACCCATGTAAGCCAGATGCAAAAGGTGGCACATGCATCTGGAATTCATTTGCAATGGCTGGATACCTGGTGTGCCCATTCTCTCTCTCTGCCTCTTTATCTGTTGCTAATAAAATTAATAAAAATAAACAAAAATTTTAAAAAGATAGCTGAGTGCAATAAGGATACTGCTCTTACTGCTCACCTGACAACCAGCTCCAGGGTGATGGCGGCAGACATGACGATCAATCAAAACCAATCAAAGCAGAAATCCAGAGGATACAGAGAACTCAACACTAAATCTGAATGCCAACAGGCCTGCTATGGCTCAGGGGACATTGCAGAAGGGGGTGCAGGAAGACTGTTAGGAGTGGATGGAAATATCCTGAGGCATGATCTGCTCCCCCCATACTCCATAGGGACTTAGAGGAGCTTTCAAGACTTCACAGTGAAGACCACAACCCCACTGAGGAGGGCTGCAGGGAAATGGCAGCAGAGGAAAGGGAATTAAAGAGTATACCATTATACATATAAAATTTTAGAAAGAGGACTATGTTAGCACTTTATCCATCCATTTTTAAATTTTTATTTGTTTATTTGACAGAGCAAGAGAGGTTGCTCAGCCCCTGACTCTATACTCACAGTTGAAGCTGAGTCCTCATGTGAGGGCAGGACTATCAATTCTGGAGATAAAGGGATCTGCCTGAACTTACAAGTGGAAATAGGATCTGGAGAACTCTGCAAGGTCACTCAACAATTGCCAGGGGACAGGGTGAGGGCAATCAGTGATCAGGTCCCAAGCCCATCATTCCCTCTGTGCCCAGTTTCCCCTCACACCTCCAGTGGCTAACAAAGGCTGGCAGGGTGCCCCCTTGGCAGTGAAGATGACCCCACACATGTACCTATCTCTTTTGCAGAGGCACCCTCCACTTCTCTAATTTCATGCCATGGCAGGAGCCCCAATGTTTTCCTGTGCTTTATTCCACTCACACCGTAGAAGCACAGAAGGTTTGGATTAAAAAATATATTTTATTTATTTGAGAAAGAGAAAGATATAAAGAGGTAAGTAGTATGCATGGGTGTGCCAGGGCCTCCAGCCACTGCAAATGAACTCCAGATGCGTGCACCACCTTGTGCATCTGGCTTATGCGGTCCTGGGGGACTGAACTTGGGTCCTTGGAGCTTCACAGACAAGTGCTGTAATGGCTGAGCCTTCTCTCCAGCCCCAAGGTGGTTTGGATTTTGAAAAGTCACTTTGTGACAGTCATCTGTGACTTGATGGGCCACTCTCCTCACCTTCTCTATGGCCCTCGTCTCCTGGTAGCTGTCCCCACCCCACATTTTCCCACTGTTCAAGAGCACTGAGCACCCAGGGCAGAGGGGTATGGGACCAGAGGCACAGGCACTGCCAGGAAGAAGGAGGGACTCCGAATTGAAGACAAAAATGAGGCATGAACACATACTTCCGTGGGTCCCGGGAGACTGAAGGGTGAAACACACACCCCATTGTTGCCAATGGCTTTTGATGTTTTCTCTGCCAGTCACATGCTTCAGAAAGGAAGAGATCTCTAAAACACAGCCATCTCCCTACCAGAACCATTTTCCCTGAGTTTTTTTTTTAACCAATTTATTTACTTATTTGAGAGAGAGAGAGAAATGCAGATATAGAGAAAGGATGGGCATGCCAGGGCCTTTAGCCACTGCAAACAAACTCCAGATGCATGCGCCCCTTGTGCATCTGGCTTATGTGGGTCCTGGGGAATCAAACCAGGGTCCTTAGGCTTTGCAGGTAAATGCCTTAACCATGAAGCCATTTCACCAGCCCACGTTTCCTGAGTTCTAAACTGAGTCACAGCTCATCTACCTGCCCAACAGGGCTGTCTGTGCCCTGACATCACAGAGCCCAAGTGACCCCCTGTCTCTCCTCTGTCCACTCCACCCCATCAGGCCATTCCTGATGTATTGCTTTCAGTTTAGGTCAAATGAAACCCAAAGTCTCCACCCTTGATTTACATAAACCTTATGGAGCCCACATGGGCTGGCCTCCAACCTCACTGCCCAACGTCCTCTCCATGGGATGGGCCATCCCTCCTGGGCCACCCTAGTCACACTAGCTCTGCCATGCTGAGCACCCTGCCGCCCCTGAAGTCACAGATGTGTCCCTCCCTCCAGCACAGCCTGAGTCACTCATGCACAGAAGCCTTCCCCAGGCTGTGGCTCACCATGATCCCATCTCACTCGCTGGGCAGCAGCCCTCTGCTCTTGGCCTTCATCTGCCCAAGGGCCTGTGATGCCTCTTCATGCTGCAGATGATATTAAGTTACCTTCATCAGAGCACTATACAAGATCACTAAAGACTTATCTGGCAGGTTAGCCAGGTGTGGAAGAAACATCTGAATGTCTTTACCACCCAAACACCCTTAGCGTGCTGAGTTCTTTCCGCTCAGGGGTGTGTGTTTACACCTTACACAACACATGGTTCAGCTTTTCAGTTCTGCCCTCCTGTGCTCCTATTGAAAGGCAGTTCCCCAAGGATGGGAACCAGCAGACAAGGGAAGGAAGGGGCAACTGGAAGGCTGTGATAACAGCAGAGATCTTCCAACTTCTGCCACGTTCCAGAGAACACGGTACCTCTGCTGTGGCCTCAGCAGGATGCAGACCAGCCACAGAGGCACCAAAGACCTGCACTTGTCTGTCATTTCCAAACCCCCTGCAAGCTCAGCCTCACAGGCTCCCGAGCACCGTATCCCCCCCCCCCCCCAGCCATCCTGGGCCAACACAAGTCACTCCAGCCCATACACAGACTGGTTTACTGCCTACAACCATAAAAGCTTCAGGGATTTGGGCTGAATTTGAAGCATCTGGTTTTTAAGTAACTAACAGAAAACTGATTTTATATGATTGTTCTCTCCAGTTGCATTTGTTGTCTGAACCTTTTTCTGGTCCTTAAACCTGCATAATCGCTCGTGGTTGTCATCTGAGCATGCACATTTGCACACGCAGGGCTTAAGAACATCAGCAATAGGGGCTGGAGAGATGGCTTAGCGGTTAAGGCGCTTGCTTCCTAAGCCTAAGAACGCTGGTTCCAATCTCCAGTGGTTCCAATCTCCAGGTCCCACATTTAGCCAGATGCAAAGTGAGGCAAGGGCGCAATGCCGCACTTGACCACAAGGGGGCGCACGCATCTGGATTTTGTTTGCAGCAGCTCTCCCTCTCTGTCTCTCTCTCTGTGCCTCTCTCTAAAAATAAAAAGAACATCAGGAATAGTAGCAGGTCCCCCACCTGGGGTCTCGAACATACCCTGTGGCTGCTGCTTCCCAGCACTGACCATGTTGTTGCTACCCCACGGCCCTTACAAAATGCAACTTGACTCACAGAAGCTGAATCACAAACATATATCGTCGGTAATGCTGCAAAGTACAGCCACTGGGGCTTAACCAAAAATAAGAAACTGTGTTACAGTCTTGCAAAGTAAGAGTCAAGGTCTTATCACAGAATGGACAAGAGATGAAGCTGAAGCCGTGCCCCCCCTTGTGTTGGGGAAGGCAGTGTGCCATGCCCCCTACTTTCCTGGGGATTCCACCTGAAATACTGAGCATGGGTATGAATAATGAAGTGCCAAATCAGTACTGGGACATTCTTGTGAGTGGCTAGCACACTCTTGTACAAGCACAGACTAGAGAGATCAGTCCACACGAAGTTCTCAGTTTGTCTGAAGAAATACTCAGGTTGACAAGTAGACATTGTCTAGATAACACACTCCCGTAAACACTGCTCAGTAAGACATTTTCCCCCAGCGCACACATACCAAACCCTTCCCTGTCATAAGAACGTTACGCTAGAAAATCTTTAAGATTTCATTTTTATTTATTTATTTATTAGAGACAGAAAAAGGGGGAGAGAGAGAAAGAGAGAGAGAGAATTGGTGCTCCAGCCACTATAAACAAACTCCAGACGCATGCACCACCATGTGCATCTGGCTTACGTGGGACCTGGAGAATCGAACCAGGGTCCTTAGGCTTCGCAGGCAAACGCCTTAAGCGCTAAGCCATCTCTCCAGCCCCACTATAAACCTCTTGAAAGGAAAAATTAGTAAAAGAAAATGCCAACACAAACCCCACTGAGCCACATGCTGTCATCTGCTCTCTCTCACATGAGCTCCAGGTCACCCTCCCTCACTCTGAGCCCTACCACTGTGTCACAGCAAGTAGAGGGCTCCCCAGACACATGAGCCACATGGTTCTGATCTTTGTCACTGATGACAATTTTGTTGTGAGTGAGTACAGGTGCCCCAGTGTCACCGTGGCAGGACATCTCCCCCCACCCCAGGTTTTCTCTCAGGTTTCTTTGTTTTGTTTTGTTTGTCGAGGTAGGGTCTCACTCTGACTCAGGCTGACCTGGAATTCACTATGTAGCCTCAGGGTGGCCTTGAACTCTTGGAGATCCTCCTACCTCTGCCTCCCGAGTGCTGGGATTAAAGGCGTGCGCCACCACGCCCGGCTTGTTTTGTTTTGTTTTTCAAGGTAGGGTCTCACTCTGACTCAGGCTGACCTGGAATTCACTATGTAGTCTCAGGGTGGCCTCGAACTCACGGCGATCCTCCTACCTCTGCCTCCCAAGTGCTAGGATTAAAGGCGTGCGCCACCACGCCCACCCGGTTCTCTCAGGTTTCTGTAGTGCCCTGGTATCTCTCAGCCATTGCCTTCTTGAGACTAAGGAGGGCAGGCATAAGTGAACCAGGCTCAGAGCCAGACCATGACTTGACTCTCCCGGCAGCCCTCTGCAGGGCTAGACAGCAATTGTAAGGAGGGTGCCATTTTGCTAAGACTCTGGGGAGACTTACAACGCTACTCTAGGGGCTCAAATGCCTTTCATTTGCCCTTCCTTGGCTTTTCAGGTGGAAATAACTTGCTCCTGGAAGACCTGAGGGACCCTAAATCTAACGATGAGGGGCTCAGGGGACCGTCAGTCAATTCTGTAATCTTCATACCAAACCGTTGATTCCCAATCTTATTAATATTTCAACCCTTTCTTCTTGCAAATTCACGCTGTGGATCTTAAGATGTGCTTGGAAGGCAACAACAGACATGCTGGCCAAACACTTTAAAAAAATCCTATTTATTCTCCCCCTGCCCAAAAACAAAAAACACAAAACAATAATTCACTGGGCTGCAAGAACAGAACCTACTTCTCTATTATATTATTTTGCACAGAAATTCAGGTATAAGAATAAAAGTCTCTTCAGTCTAAAATATACTGTGCTGAGCCCTAGCCAAAAAAAACAAACAAAAAAAAACACACTATTTTCTTTAGTGGTTGATAAGTAGAGAAAATAGGATTTTGAGAAGGGAAGCACAAGAAACAGTACCATTTGTATGCATGCAGGATTCCACAGTACTGAGTGATCCTGGGGTGTCTCATTACTTCATATGTAGATCAAGCCAGTAAAACAACACTTGATTAATTAGCCAGCTTTGAAAGACCATATGAACTCTTAAAAATGCCTCCTCTGATTATGGCTCATCGACTTGAACATGAAAATGAGAATATTCTTTGCTGTTGCAAGTCATATCCTCCCAGTCCAGTTAATGAACGCAGAGCTTTGTGCAGTGGGTCACTACATCAGGTCGCTGTTCAAATGAGGCTACTGAGGCTCAGGACATTACCACCAGTGGCAGCAAAGCAAAAACTCCCTGTTCAGAAACGCCACTTGGCATGTGGCGTACCATGTTCTCCCTTTGACCAAAAAGCAAGCCAAAGATCTTTTTTTATTTTATTTATTTTTGGAGAGAGACACAGAGAGAGACAGAGGGAGAGGGAGAGGAAGACAGAGATGGGCGTGCCAGCAGTCTCTCAGCTGCTGTGAACAAAATCCAGATGTGTGCGCCCCCTTGTGGGCAAGTGCGGCATTGCGCCCTTGCGTCACTTTGCATCTGGCTAAACGTGGGACCTGGAGATTGGAACTGCTGGAGATTGGAACCAGCGTTTTTAGGCTTAGGAGGCAGGCACCTTAACCCCTAAGCCATCTCTCCAGCCCCAAAGATCTTTTTTTAAAAAAAAAAATTATGAGTGAGATGGGGGGAAAGGGAGAGGCAAAGAGAAAGAAAGAGGGAATTGGTGCACCAGGGCCTCCAGGCACGGCAGTAGAATTCCAGGTACATGTGCCACTTTGTGCCATGCATCACCTTGTGCGGGCTTACATGGGATCTGGGGTGTTGAACATGGCCTTAACCGCTAAGCCATCTCTCCAGCTCTGGAGTCAAAGATCCTGAAGTAGGATAAGAAAGGACATTGTCACCATAACCAAGAGGGCAGTTTAGAGCTTTAGGGAAAATAAAGCGTAGGTACTTTTCTATGTTCCGAAGGGCTGTCCAAATGGACGACACGATGGGTTTATTTGCAGAGCTCCAGGGGATTGGTGAAAGCCTCCATCAGCTTCACCGGCTCTCCTTCCCCGGCTTGTCCTACAGACTTGCGCTTCTCCAGGGTTCGTCCTGACTTTCTGGCACATTCTTTCTCCACATACTGCTAGACCTCTGTATTAGTTACTTTTCTCATTGTTGTGACAAAATTCATGATAAAAGCGACTTGAAGAAGGAAGAGTTGAGGGCTGGAGAGATGGCTTAGCGGTTAAGGCGTTTGCCTGCAAAGCCAAAGGATCCCATTTCGACTCTCCAGGACCCACGTAAGCCAGATGCACAAGGGGGCGCATGCATCTGGAGTTTGAAGTGGCTGGAAGCCCTGGCACACTCATTCTCTCCCTCTCTGCCTCTTTCTTGCTCTCAAATAAATAAAATATTTTTAAAACAAGAAGGAAGAGTTTATTCTGGCTCATGGTTGAGGGGACACAGTCCAGGGTGATGTGAAATTAAGGCAGTGGAGCACGCGGTGGCCGGTCCCATGTCATCTGTAGTCAGGAAGCAGAAGTGAATGGCATTGTTCATGCTGTCTCCTTTCCATCAAAACCAAAATTCATCAGCCCTGGATCCAGCCCATGGTACCAGTATTCAATGTGGATTTCCCTCTTCTGGAAATGCCCTCACGGACATGACAGACGTGTGTCTCCTTGGTGATTCTAAAACCAGTTAAGTTGACAGTGGAGACTAACCGTGACAGGCATTGTGAAGTCGGGATTATCACTGTGCCAACAACTCCTGAATCCACACTTACAGCACAGAACAGCACTCTGAAGGCCGGATCCAGGGAGCTGCCAGCCCTCCTCACAACACGTCCTCCACACCCATCCAAGTCCACATGTTCCACAAAACCTGCCACTTCCTCTAGCGTGCCCACATTCAGTCCCAGGACCTACGATCCACTCAGCTATTCTACGTATCCTGCCATTTACCCTCAAGCTGGCCTGTAGTTTTTTTTTTTTTTATAATTCGCAGATGGATTTATTATCTCCCTCATTATATGGAAAACTCTTCCATGCTCTCATAGCATCTAGCAGAGTGCCTGTATATATGTAATTTAAATCACCCCCAAGTTATTTCAGGACTAGAATATGAGTTTCACTTAGCTCCATGCGTAAGGAAAACCATTTCCACTAATAGCTCTTGGCATTGTTAATGATCTCTCTACTCAGGAAGGGAAGTATTGGGGCTCCATTAAGTATGCAGACCACAAATTAAATTCAGTACAGTCTGTAGGAAAGAAGAAGGGGGGAAAAGTGGGAGAGGTTTTTGTTTTTCTGGGACCCTGAAGTTTTTTGGCTGGCTGGCTGTGTCAGTCAGGGAAGCCCCAGGATTCTTGTAGAAAGAAAGGTCAGCACCGTGTTGCACTATGATGCGTCTCTTTACAGACCTAGCTCCTCTCCCTGAGTGTCTATAAATGCCTGTAGGGCAGGGACAGTGTGTTAGCTGTATCCCCAACCTCTTGGACCATGCTCAATGTTTTCCTTGTTAAGAGGGTTCATGAACAACACAGACAGCTAGATAGAAGACCACGTCTGTCACCGCTAACACAGGTCTTTCGGCTGGACGTTCTAATTAGGGCTGGAAAGATCAGGCTATCCAGCAAGCAGTTCCTAAGTGACAGTCACATAGTTGAAGAAAGCCAGAACCTGGAGCTCCACTAAGCGAGGCTGGCCAAACAGTATGGATGGGAGCCAGGAGCTCCTGTCTGGCTGTACCTAACGAAGCGCTCTCAGGAGAATCTCCTCCACCCTGCCCAGTGTTCGAGACCGCTCTGCACTTCCCCACTGATCCAGAAGTCAGAAGTCATATTTGATGGTGGCATTTGTAGACCTCATTAACCAGTCCTTCAGCATTTGTTCCAAACTTTTCTCCACTGTCACTCCAAGTCTGTACCCCCAGAATGGCCCAGCAAAGTGGGGCCTTGAGCCTTACCTGGCTGCTACTTCTGCGTTCTGGTATGGGTGCCAGGAGGCTTCCAGGCAGCAGATGGAAAGTGCACACATGGCCCATAGCCAGACACCAGAGTATTTTGCCATTTTCAGACCTCTCATCTTGAAGGACATCTCTCTCCCAAGCTTTGTATTAAAGCCTGCTATGTCAGAAGCTCCTACATTCTTTTAATTTTTTTTTTTGAGAGACAGGGAGAGAGAGAATTGGCACGTCAGGGCCTCAGTGACTGCAATTGAACTTCAGACGCTTGCACCACCTAGTGGGCATGTGCAACCCTGCACGTGCCTCACCTTTGTGCGTCTGGCTTAGGTGGGTTATGGAGAGTCGAACAAGGGTCCTTAGGCTTCGCAGGCAAGCGCCTTAACCGCTAAGCCATCTCTCCAGCCCCAAAGCTCTGACATTTTACCCAACTAGAGCCAGGAGCTAGGAATGAGTCCTTCAGTTGCTGTGGAGATTTTAAATAGGATATTGGAGACATTAAAGCGAGGTCGCCACCAAATGGCAGCAGCAGAACCGAACATAAGGCAACTCAGTTCGCCTGCCTGCACCACGATGCCTCCCCATCAGTCTTGAAACCAGGGAATATTAGCAGCCCAGTCATCCCTAGGATCAGAAGATCCCAAAGTGGATCACCAGAGACCCAGAGTGGGTTGTCTAGTCTCGCCAGACAGGGCTAACAAAACTTGCTCTTTACAAGAAATTTCTCATCTAACCTCCAGGGTCAGTGAGCAGGGACCATGTGCAGCCCCGGGGCATGGCCTCCAGGGACTACAGCTACAGCTGCTTCAAGCCACACCTGAGATCTGTTGACCCACTTTCCTGGGAGGCTCTGAGATGCTCCGAAGGCATCACGCAGTGCTTCTGAGCAGGTCGGCTACTCATCTGGCAGCATGCAGGCCCTCTGTGCTCCCTGGTTCGCATTCTGAATGAGTCCTCCCTCCCCCAAGAGGGATGGTGGACAGGGTCCTGTGGGAATGGGGTTAGGTAGTGGTGCTGATGTGAAAAAGATATATATATATATTTTTTTTTTGTTTTGTTTTTTGTTTTTTGTTTTTCAGAGTAGGGATTCACTCTAGCCCAAGCTGACCTTCAACTCACCATGTAGTCTCAGGACGGCCTCGAACTCAGTGTGATCCTCCTACCTCTGCCTCCCCAGTGCTGGGATTAAAGGCAGGCGCCACCACGCCCGGCTGCAGAAAGACTTTAAAAGACATTTCCCCCATCTGTTTCTGATGTTGATGAGTAAGCATCTTCCTTGTATTCTAATGTAAGAAATTTATAAAGAAAGTCTCTTTAAGCTGGAAAAGTGCATATGCACCTTTCTCTCAGGTAAAAGCAGAATATGTCAACATGTGCTCACGTCTGACACACATGGAAGCTGCTCCATGAGGTAAGCTCAGCTTTCTCTCACTGAAGAGACATCAGTACAGTTCCAGTTTTCCATTCCATGATCAGTGTCACTTTTGTTCTGTTCCCTATGTCCCTCCTACACACCTAACACATGCCACTAACACTTCCTCAGTGCGGGGAGGGGTCTATCTACCACATGGTTTCCTGCTCGGCAGCTTGAGTGTAAAGAAGCTGGGCTCCTATCTTGAGAAAGCTACCCAAAGACCCTACACGGAGAGCCACAGGAACCGGCATTTGCATCCTGGCCCACCTGTGTAACATGTTCCTTTTTTAAAACAAATATTTTATTTATTTGACAGAGAGAGGAGCAGAGAACGGAGAGGGAGAGAATGGGCATGCCAGGGCCTCCAGCCTCTGCAAACCAACTCCAGATGCATGCGCGACCTTGTGCATCTGGCTTACGTGGGTCCTGGAGGATCAAACCAGGATCCTTTGGCTTGGCAGGCAAACGCCTTAACCGCTAAGCCATCTCTCCAAGCCCACATGTTCATTTTCTGCTGCTGTTCAGCTCGTACCCAGTGTACCACTAGGTTACAGAAAGCTTATGTGTATACATATGTATCTCCCTAATGGATGGCCAGTCTAATGGGGGGTAGAGCTTCTGACTTAACACCTTCTAGATTGTACACCACAACCCGCTCTCATTTTCTGATGACTTCTAGTCTAGAACTCTGCACACAACCAATGGGACCCAAGACCAGCTGGTTCACACTGGTCTCAAAGACTTTTTGATGGTGAGGCCCTGGCTGTGCAGGGCAATCTTTTAAAATAAGCAGTAATGACAGTCCCAGAACCATTCACACGAAAGACACACTTAGGGATTTTATTTTGCTTCAGCTTTAAGAGCCTTATGGTGAGAGTCTCAGTACCTTGGTCATAGTTTTCCGGCCACTCGGTTGAGGCAAAGTTTATTGGAAGAGGCCCTTTACAGATTTGCCACTCTGTCACCTCAACCTTGCACACAGGCAGAAGTGTGATTCCGTTTCTATTTAAGGGAGAGAGCCGCAGACCGTCTCCATGGCAACCCCAAGCAGCATGTGGAATTAGAACCTAAATCAGGTTTGAGGAAAATTAAGTTGTGGTCGGCTACATGTCTGGATCACCTTGTCACGGGCAGTGGCTTGGAAAGCCTGTTGGAAGGATAGAGGTAAGGTGACCTGGAGGTGACATTTCAGGAGCAAATTCAATAAGCCCTGGCCTATGACCCTCTCCCTGGATGGCCTGTCTCACTATGTGACCACTGTGGGGAAAATTAAGGGAGCGAGCGAGGGAGACAGGAAGGTTGAGATTGAATAAAACACGTTCTAGTTCGTTTCTCTGGGTTTGTTCTCACTGATTTTGGTCACTATTTTAACATCACTCTCAACTTTGGAACATTTTCACCTGCGTACTTCAACAACAGGGCTATTGTAAAAATTGTAATACTCAGCTATAGGCTGACCACACCTGAAGAGCCTTATTCATTATGAAAGCTTAATGGATTCTGGAACAGGGCAAATTGCAGTATTTGTATTGTCAACAAGTCTACTGAACGGTCAACATTAACTCAAGTAAGAAAGAGAGCATTTACCTGCTGTCTTGTGATTTCTGGCAAGCACATAAACAGATCAGAAGCTCAGTTTTCTGGGGGCAATCATCTCTCATCTCATAATGGCATTTTGAATATCAAATAAGATAATGACCATGAAAGTGCCTTGTAAAACGTAAAAAAAAAAAAAAATCCACAAGTAGAAGGGAGCGCCACTAGTGCAATTAGTAACTGAATGTAGGATTTAATGCAAAGAAATAATATCGCTAGCGATGGCATTACTTAAGCAAACTTGTTGGTGTTTTTCATTACCAATCTCTTCCCAAGTTCCAAAAAACAGTGAAAGACAGAAATTTCCACGGATGACTTGCTTCAAGGTCAAGGCTCAGTCATGCATTTTTACGTGGCACGAAGAGCGGCCAATCGATTAGACACAGAAATCAGAGTGCTAAGTAGAAAGCTGCCTGGACAGATTGCAGGCTCAGAGCAAGGAGGAAGCAGGCACGAATCTGCCTGCCACCCTGCCTACTGCTCCCTCCCTCCCTCCTGTTTATGCCCACCCTGGAAGTTAATTCTCCCCACACAGGGAAACCAGAACAAGATTCCTCCCCACTGCCCCAAGGGGACCTTATTAGCCTCATCCTTCTTTCTCCCATCTGGCTGGTGCAAGGAAACCTGTGACCATGAAAAGGAAAACATACAACTCACAGGAGTGGTGACTGTTGATGGACAAGGCAGATTGGCCAGGCCAATGTGTCTGCCGATCCCCAGATAAACAGCAGCATCAGACAGCCTAGAAGCTGGCTAAAATGGCATGGCCTGTGAAGGAATTTGCCCAGGGTCACCCAAACTGTGAGGGGACAGCTCTGCTGGGTGTTAAATGACAGTCCATAGCGCAGGTGTGTGGTGCATTTCTTCTCCCTCGACCAGAGTGTGTGCCAACAGAGATGGGCTCTGTTTTGCCCTCTGGCTGCCTTCACTGCACAGAAAGCAGGCTGTCCAACACAGCCCTCAGAGCAACGTGCTCCATCCAGTTGCTTCCTTGTCAGGGACAAAGTCAGTTGAGTCCAATTTTTCTCCAAATCCCACATGAGAGTCGCCACCAGAAGCTCTTCAGAGAACATGGCAGAGGGCCGTTCTTGGCCTCCAAACACAACAGTCCATTCAAATGCTCCTTCGCTATCCAATTTGCCTGCCTCTGATTCCTGAAAGTCACTCACTAGGGGGCTGATCCGTCTCTCCCTTGGCCAACAGCCAGTCTACTTAAAAGCCTTTCCCTCTCAGTCAGATGCTCTGTGTGACATGACATTCAAGGTTCACTTTCCTCTTTGCTCAAGCTCTCACATCACTGATGGAATCGTCCTGGGGATCTTGCCAGTTTACTTCTGCTCTTCAGCAATTCAATGTGCAGGGTAGCGCCTCCCGCCTCCTTCCGTGGAACCCCCCCCAACTGGATTCTTTTATAGCCCATCACAACCCCCATACAGCACAGCCTTTACAGGGTACAAGGGGGAAGACACATCTGGGCCCCCTGTCCTCACTCAATCTGACCCACCACTTTTTAAATTATTACTTGAGAGAGTCAGAGAGAGAGGGGAAGAGGCAGAGAGAGGATGGGTGCGCCAGGGCCTCTTCAGGCCCTGTGAACGCCAGGTGCCCTCTTCATGGCCCATGTTGTTTTGTTTTTGTTTTGGTTTTTCGAAACTCTGGTCCAGGCTGACACATGTGCCCCTCTCGGCGATCCTCCTACCTCTGGGCATGTGTGACATTGCATGCTTGCGTCACTTTTTGTATCTGGGTAAACGTGGGACCTGGAGATTTGAACAAGCGTTCTTAGGTTTTGCAGGCAGGCGCCTTCACCACTAAGCCCTCTCTCCAGCCTGTGACCTACCACTTTCTCAAATGTTTTATTTATTTGACAGAGAGAGAGGCAGATGGAGAAAGAATGGGAGCACCAATGCCTCTGGGCACAGCAAACAAACTCCAGACATTTGTACATCTGGCTTATGTGGTACCCGGGAAATCGAACCTGGGTCCTTAGGCTTTGCAGGCAAGTGCCTGAACTGCAAAAGCCATCTCTCCAGCCCTGACCCACCACTTTCTCTGGGCCTCCAGAGACAAGCAGAGACCCTGCAAAATATTACCCCCAGCCCCATGGATGGGTGTGATCCATCTCCAGAGAGGTTCTGGGAATCAAATAGTATTTCCTGTCTGTGTGTTGGTCCAGGCCTCTGCATGCTAGATATCTGAGAAGCTGTTGAAATGCCAATGCCCAGTGCCGCTGGCTGAGAGAGGCCATGCTGGCCACTCTCCAGCAAGGCATTTGCTCCACAGCTGCCCCTTATACAGGGCATACAGGTTGACGAGCATGTCACTCCACTTCAGCTCAGCAGAGGGCAAGATCCAGGGGTGACCCTAGGGTCACAGCAGCCAGGTCCACATTCAAGGTCAGAAGAGAGGTGCTCACGGAGAATATAGAAACCCGTACCCTCTACTTACCCCAAATTACACCCCAGCCCGGCACAATGCCAATGAGAGAAATGGCTCCCCTTGCAGTTAACTGTGAAAGCTTTGGTTTTATTGAACAGATGTGCAGTTTTAAATCTTCGGGGCCTTTCAGAGCAACTTTGAATCTGGAAATCTATAGCCACTTCATTGGCCCAGTTGCCCACAATTTCTTCCCTCTAGGAACCCGATGTCTGCCCTTGGCAACCCCGAGCTACCTGTGCTCTGTGAGCAGGAGGCTTTCCACATTCAGCATCCCCCTAGGCCTCTCGATGGTTCAAATGACCAGGAAAATGCCCAGTAACCCAGGTGTTCACATGCTTTTCACTTGGCCATAGCTATCACGTAGACAATCCCGCCCCCACCCCAGTTTGAGCAACATGTAACATGAGTGGCAGTAAGGAAAATCCAGAGAACACATGACAGCGGGGCCAATTAGAATGTACACTGGACTCTCAGCATGCCCACCGTCATGCCAGGTCATGCTTCCTCCTGGGAACACACAAGTGCGAGAGGAAGGTCAAAGTGAAAGTGAATTGGCTGTGAAGACACTCTCTCCTCATCTCCAGCCCGGCTTGCACACACGCCAGACCCCCGCACGGACACACAACCACGCTGAGAACCATTATCTTATCACACTTTAGGAATCCCCATCGCGAGAACAGAGCCAGGAAAACGTTTGTGCTTGTGGACTGTCAAGGGCTAGGCCAAGTCTCCCACCCGCCTCTCAACAGACCTTCTGTCTTTGGGTCATTGTCTTCCTGCCCACCTTCCTCCCTTCCCCCCAGCACTGGTAGGGCCTCCCCACGGGGCCCTCGCCAGCCTATGTACCCCTTAGACAGCACCTGCAGGGGTCTTGTTCTGCCCTTGTTCAGGAAACCATGCAGGGCCCTCGCGTGCTTACGCTGTGTTTAGCTAGACGGCAGGATGTTTTCAGCTTATTATGAAAGCCACAGAGTACTATGACCCATCAACAACCAATTTGGCCCCAGGAAAATAGATTCCAATTCCCTCAGCACAAGTGTCCCAGCAATCAGCTCATCAATATCCATAATGTTTAGAGACTGGATATTGATTATGGACTTTAATGGACTCCTTCAGGCTTCTGCTTGACCTCTGGAAAAGCATTTATTAGAGTGATCCTCTGTTCCCACCACTGGACTCCAAAAACTGGGTTGGGGGCGGGGGGTGTACCCTAGAGAACAAGTAAGGCAGGGACTGCATGATCCAGGGTCTGTCCCAGCCAGTGTCATGTAGGCTGTAACACGGCCAGTTGCCAGCATCACTTTGAATTCACAGGGAGCTGCTGTTGCCATAGGATACAGCAAGCAAGTACCAGTGGTGTGGTTAACCATGGCACCGGCCGGTGAGGCCTAGCTGCCCTCTGGCTTGCTGAAGTGACTTGGGCTCGGCTGCCAGTATTTATTTAAAAATCAGCCAAACCTATAGGCTTTTCATATAGTCCCTTGCCCAGACCCTCACACCTCCCTCCCCAGCTTCCTAGACTACTTCCCCAGAGCTGCCAACACAGCTTCACGGCGCTGTGGCCACCCCAGCCCCACCCTCCGAGGTTCCTGCTGTCAAGAGCATGCCCTGCACAGGATGCAAAGAAAGGAGGCTTCGAGAGAGAGAGGAGAGGGGCACGTCATAGAACAAAGGGTTGTAGCTGGGGACAGCGGTCCAGCCATTCCGCAAGGCACCTTCCTAGAAAGAGGTCAGCTGACTCTTTTTCCTTCTGATATGATCTCCGAGCAGAGCAAATGTCCATTAAGTCTGGGCTACCGGGTGATCCTCACTAAACTCACTAAATATGGGGCTAAAACATTTCACTTCTTGGCCCCCAAGGGTCTCTGCAAGCTCGTCTCCCCCTTCTCAAAAGGCTCATGTCATCCGGAATCCATACAGAGACATGGCACTTTCAGCCACTGTCCTGTGTGTGAAACAATGGGGTGTCCTCTGTGATAAACTCCGAGGTAGAGGGTGGCAGAGATAAGAAGCCTCGTCTCTTGCCCATTGAAATTTGCCTTGTCTACCCAAATGGAAGTCATCACAGGACAGGAATTGGAAGTCCTTGTGGCCTTCCAGGCTTCTAGGTTCACATATAGCTCACAACTGGCTCCTTCACAGGAAACCAAGACTTTGCATTTTTCAAGAGCCTCCAAAACACGGAAAAGCTGTTTTGGTTAAACCGTGACTCTTGCATTTACTTTGTTTTCTTTGTGAATCACAGAGAATATTATCCAGGCTAAAAATTATACATAAACTCAACACAACTGAGTGGGGTATGACAAAAGCACATGAGGGGCCCTGAGATTGTTATAATTTAATCCAGCTCTTAAAAAGGAAACTCTGGGGCTGGAGAGATGGTTTAGGGGTTAAGGCACCTGCCTGCTAAGCCTTAAGAACGCTGGTTCCAATCTCCAGTGGTTCCAATCTCCAGGTCCCACGTTTAGCCAGATGCAAAGTGACACAAGGGCGCAATGCCGCACTTGACCATAAGGGGGCGCACACATCTGGATTTCGTTCACAGCAGCTGAGAGACTGCTGGTGCGCCCATCTCTATCTGTCTTCCTCTCCCTCTGTGTCTCTCTCCAAAAGAAATAATAAAAAAATTTTTTTAAAAAGGAGACTCTGGCCTTTCTGGCACTTGAACTGGCCTGTGCTCATTTACCTTGTATAGTTTAAGTCACTCTCTGCACCATGTATCTAGTCTCCACAAACATCTTTTGTGGGGGGAGGGGACCGGTGGTAGGGTCTCACTCTAGCTCAGGCTGACCTGGAATTCACTATGTAGTCTCAGGATGGCCTCAAACTCCCAAGGATCCTCCTACCTCTGCCTCCCGAGCGCTGCGATTAAAGGCGTGCGCCACCACACCCGGTGTCACGTATCTCTTAAGAGATTGTTAAATTGAGATAAGAGATGCCCAGTGCAATTTTCATTCCAGAAAACAAAACAATGAGTAGTATTTTTTATAGAATAGGCCCTACAATTTAATATTTGTGACACTGATGTACTAAAATACAATGTGGAATTGATCTGAAGTCCAAATTTAACTGGCTGTCTTGTACTTTATCTGGTAACCCTAGGTGCAGCAGTTCTTTTCGAGTGTCACCTTCCCTCATAGGCCTAGGTGTTGCTATCCGGGTCTCGGCCCTGTGGAATGGGGAGACCACAATATGGACAGAAAATCCTTCCCCCTATCTCAAGAGAAGAAAAGGAATGACATTAACAACAAGTCGTATTTTCTAATTTTTTTTACTTTTTTTTTTTTTTTTTTTGGTTTTCAAGGTAGGGTCTCGCTCTAGCCCAGGCTGATCTGGAATTCACTATGTATTCTCAGGGTGGCCTCGAACTCACGGTGATTCTCCTACCTCTGCCTCCCGAGTGCTGGGATTAAAGGTGTGTGCCCCCACGCCCGGCTACAAGTAGTATTTTCTAAAATCGGAGTTTTGTGTAACATATTGAAGAATAACTTGAGAACTCAAATGGCCCTGAGGAGTTTTCTTCTGAGTTGGGACCTCTCAGAGGGTGCTTCATTCACTTGCTTCCTTAAATCAAGTCCAGTCCATTCCCTGGGGCACTCAGACCACTGTCATCATGAGAATTGACAATAACTTCCACTGGGAAAGAAAATGCACGCTGCAATCAAGTCTTCTAGCTGGCATTTTTCTCGACTCAGTTATTCGGAATTCAATTCTTACAGGACCTTTCTTGTAAAATGGTGTGGTCCTATGACACAATAAGCAAAAACCCCTGCATGTCATGCATGCCCATCTGGCTAACAGCAAAGTTCACTGTGAACATTTCCACGGAAAGGTCAGAAGCCTAGCAGTGTCAAGCTTCGTTGCTTGTTCCGGAACCATCCAAACTTCTCTGATCAAGCCTACCAGCTTCCCCTTCCTCCTTTTAATACAGACAACCCCTACCAAGAGCATTCTACCACCTAGTTCAGTCTCCTCAAGTCTAGCCCAGGGCAGGCTTACTCAAGCATGGTATTCCTTCAAGACGTGACCCAAGTCCTACATCTTCCCAAGAAACTTTCTGACTGCTCCGTCACCAAATCACCCCTTATTCCTTGTCTCTCCAGCTTTCCATTTAGCAAGTAGTCCCAGGGTACTTTTGCACACATCCCACGCGATCAGGATATTAATCCAAATATCCCGATTTGACTCTCTTGTTTATTGTCTAATGACTTCATTTCTCCGTATGTTGGATCCTCATGCAGACTTGAAGTTGATTAAGACAACACTCTCCCGCTAACCCAAAGCTCTGTAGGGCAGGATAGGGGCGCACATCCAGGATCCCTTTGGCAAGGGCTTCTAGCAAAACATGTTTGTTCTTGCACGTGTGAACCAATGACTGCAGGATCAGAAACAGATAGGTTTTCAAGAAGACATCGGGGCTGGCTTTTCTCACATGCTAAAAGTCAACCCCATGAAGTTGCCTTCCACGACGTCTACCTTGCATGCCAATTGTTACAGCCCTGGAAAAATTTCACTTCCAACCAAGTTAGTGTAAGAAGAAAGGAGCTCAAAGAATTAGACACTTCCATGACGATAAAATAAGTTCCCTACTTTGTTAATCAAAAATCCTAAGGGTTGGGCTGGAGAGGTGGTTTAGCAGTTAAGGCACTTGCCTGCAAAGCCAAAGGACCCAGGTTCGATTCCCCAAGATCCACGTATGCCAGATGTACAAGGTGGTACATGCGTCTAGAGCTCATTTGCAGTGGCTAAAGGCCCTGGTATTCCCATATATTTCTCTCTCTCTCTTTTTCTCTCTTTTTCTCTCTGTCAAATAAACTAAATAAAATCCTAAGGGTTATGTCATCTATAACATAGAAATCCAAATGATTTCAAGTTCATTTGTCTTGACCAACACCACTTCAGTATCTTAAGGCACAGATAGCCAGGCATTCTTATAAAGAACAATACACAGTGCCCTACTCAGACTCTGAAGTCATTGTAGTCTTATTGAATGCGCCTGGAGTGACTTCAGGGTTTTATAGACATGGTGCTGGGAGACTCATCTCAAACCAAAGCTGGTGCAACAGACTTCGAACAATCAACTGCATTTCCCAATTCCCCAGGTAGCTCTCATCTTCCAGCCTGTGATCTGACTTTCAAGTAAGCTGTGCAGCAACATAAAAGCACGCTTTTCTGGGGAGCCGAACCTGGGTCCTTAGGCTTCACAGGCAAGCACCTTAACCGCTAAGCCATCCCTCCAGCCCCTCGATATGATTTTCAATGGTCATGGCATTCCCTTTCCATGTCCTTCCCTTGAATGCATTGGACACTTGTGGAGCACCTCTGATCTCTTATGATCAATCACATTTTATGCATGTTCAGGGTCATTGCCAATTGTAGGTCTTTTCTCTGCACATCCTTTGAATGGACATATTTCTATACCTCACTAAGAAGTATAATGACTCTTCATTGCCGATTGTCATAAAAAGAAATAGATACATTATGCTATCTGCTCAAAAAAGCCAGCTCCTTGATTCTCATGTGTAAATATAAATTATCAATAGCTCAGAAAGAGGGAGTCTAAAATCAAAAACATCTGAAGAAGCCAGCCAGCATAAAGGAGGTCATAACTACTTTTGGGAATTCAGATGAGGCTTCAAGGAGACAAGATGGTGCAGAAAAAGTTCAACTCCTTCCTACCTCGTGACTTCCAAATGGTCTCCCTCGCCCCTGAACAGGTCACCTCTATCTAGGCAGCGTGACTCATGTGCCACACAGCCAGATCGAAGTAAAAAGCAAGAGTCACCTGTCCTCCCGCCACACCACGACAACACAGAAGTCGGCACACCTTCACTCATGGGTGACTGCCCCAGCTTAGGCACATGAGGTCAGCCATCGTAAAGGGCTGGCGTCCCACTCTAGTGGTCTTCCTGTGCGCACAGAGTGGGAACTGAGGCCCCAGGTCATATCCAGCTCCTTGGAAGCCTTCTACTTGAACCCTTACCTCTAGTACCGTGGCTCCAGCCTCTGGGCCCACAGCACTCGCTCTACGCCCGAGTACATCTCGCCTGGCTCAGAAGAACGCCTCCTTTCCAAATGCCCTGGGATATAAGCCTGGTCCTCATCTGCTGGCTTTCCCCAGCCCTGAACAGAGCATGATTGCACCAGCTGAGACGGAAAAGGTGACCTCCTTCACCCTGCACACCATGAGAGTTCTGCCCAATGAGGAATCAAACATGATTCTTTCGCATAAACTCAGAAAAGCATTTTTTCCCCTCATCAGATTGAAGGAAGGAATTGACTAGGTTTTTCCTGCACTTTCTCTTGTAAGTTGCCATCGGCTCTCTTGCCCTGGTCAGCTCATGATTTATCACCACCATCCTGGGACCAGCCAGATGACATCCGGGTGCACAGAGATGGCCAGGCCTCTCGTCACTGTACAGTACAGCCTTTTACGTTTGTAAGAGAAAAATCCCTTCCTGCCCTCCCCACCCCTCTGAAATTCCACCATTGTTTATTGATTGATTGATTGATTGATTGATTGATTGATTGATTTGAGAGAGAGAGATACAGAAATAGGTAGGGGGAGAGAGAGAGAGAGAGAGAGAGAGAGAGAGAGAGAGGGAGAAAATGGGTGCACCAGGGCCTCCAGCCACTGCAAACGAACTCCAAGATGCATGCACCCCCATGTGCATCTGGCTTACGTGGGTCCTGGAGAATTGAGCCTCGAACCGGGGTTCTTAGGCTTCATAGGCAAGTGTTTAACCGCTAAGCCATCTCTCCAGCCCCCCACCATTGTTTTAAGCTGTTTATGTTCTAAAGGGACAGTGACAAGTACCACTGACCAAAAGCAAACAGGCCAGAAACTTCTGCAAACACATGCCTCTGCCCCACGCTTTATTCTAGAAAAAATTCATTTCATTTCTCTTTTAATTTTCTTTATTAGAGACAGAGGGAGAGAATGGGCACGCCAGGGCCTCTAGCCACTGCAGACGAACTCCAGATGCATGCGCATCTGGCTAAAGTGGGACCTGGAGAATCGAACCTGGGTCCTTAGGCTTTGCAGGCAAGTGCCTTAACCCCTAAGCCATCTCTCCAACCCTCATGTCATTTCTCAGGAGACATCTATATGCCTTTCCCTTCCCCTCAGCATGCAACTTAGCTCTTGTAACACACACCCTCAATGACACGTACCTTCAGCCAAGGAGATGGCTCAGCTGGTAAAGTGATTGCCTCATAAACATGAAGGTCTAAGTTCAGCTATCCAGGACGCAGGCGTGGCGGTGTGCACCTAGACCCACAGCACTGGGGAGGTGGAGACAGTAAGATGCTCGGGGCTGGCTAGCTAGTCTAGCCAAATGTGTCAACTCCAGATTCACTTAAGAGATCCTGTCTCAAAGATTTAAGTGGACATTGATTGAGGGAAACCCTCTATGGCAACCTCGAGCCTCCATGTGAATGTGTACACATGAATACGTAAATCAATCTCTCTCTCACACACACACACACACACACACACACACACACACACCATCCATCCATCCATCCATCCATCCATCCTCAACAAGCAACTGGCCATTGGAAGTTCCAAAGTTGGTCTGGATAAGAGCCAGAAGCGCTGCTGATGTTAATGAGCTTGGTTTCATGACAGCAGTATGTGTTGCCACTTCCAAGGAAAACGGAAAGGAATTTCCCAGTGTTGGGCGGAGCGGCGAGAATGTGAGATACAGTTGAGCCACACAAGGGCATCAGTAACCCCAACTCCAGAGTTGATGGAAAAGGCTGTTCCAGCGAGGTGAGGAACTCGCCCAAATTCCCTTCTCGGATCCCTACTTAACCTGCCAAGGAGGCTGCCTGACCTCAGAGAAATTCTTTGATGTTAATGTACCTATGAATTCCTACAGCATTCAATCTGTTTTTCCCTCTATCTGAAGTTTATCTTGTTAATTTTTTTTTTTTTTTGGACTCTAAATTTTCTCTCCCTGGTATTCGTTTACTGGGTGAAAAAATCTATTTCTTTAATGGTGATTTGACAATCTGCTTCCATACTTATTCAGAGTAAGGCAAGTTCTAGGCTCCCTCCAGGGACCTCAACATTTGAGTGCTTGCTAGCTAAAAATCAGATTTCAAGGAGACCTTCAAAAACTGCTATCATGGGCTGGAGAGATGGCTTAGCGGTTAAGGCGCCTGCCTGCTAAGCCTAAGAACCCGGTTCCAATCTCCAGGTCCCACGTTTAGCCAGATGCAAAGTGACGCAAGGGCACAATGCCGCACTTGACCACAAGGGGGCGCACGCATCTGGATGTCGTTCGCAGCAGCTGAGAGACTGCTGGCATGCCCATTCTCTGTCTCCCTCTCTCTGTCTCTCTCTGCATCTCTCCCCAAAAATAAATTTAAAAATTAAAAAAAAAAACTGCTATCATAACTTCTCTCCATTGGTCATCAAGCCTTTATTATCAATATCAATTCAGTATCCCCCCCATGTGAGGATGACATGAGCTAGGGCACTCTGATTAGGGTATGGTCTACTGAAAGCCTGCTGGGTCCCATGCAACACTCATTAGCTCCTGAGTCTGGGGCATGTTTATGTCCATTTTATAAACGGGTAGACGAAGATTTGTAGAGATTAAGAGTCCCTTAGCTGAAAGCAGACAAGCGTGGCCAGTGCTGCAGAGCCCTACCTTTGACATGGCCTCCCACCCACCACATGTTTGCCACAAGATAAGCGTCCTTGGACACACAAAGAATAGAGCAGCGCCCAGACAATGGCGAGCCTGGTTATTCATTAAGGAGCAGAGCTTACAATTCAAGGGAGTGTCTCAAGAGAAGGCCACGGTAGACAAAGAGTGCCGGGGGAGACCTTAAGCAAGACACTTTCAGGCTATGGCAAAGTGGGGAGAGAATGAGTGTGAAGGACCACTTCTCTCTGGGAGCTCCCCTCACACTGACCTACTGGACTCTCTATCCCCAAGTCTTATACTCTCTCTCAAGGAACTGACCACTTCTTTTTGTCTCTACCAAACAGCTCAACTGAACATTTTTTAAAGATTTTATTATTTATTGATTCATTATTAGAGACGGGGGGGGGGAGAAAATGGGTGCACCAGGGCCTCTAGCCACTGCAAACGGACTCCAGATGCATGTGCCACCATGTAAGTCTGGCTTCCGTGGGACCTGGAGAATTGAACCGGGGTCCTTAGGCTTCACAGGCATGCACCTTAACCGCTAAGCCATCTCTCCAGCCCTTCAACTGGACACTTTAAAAATTAACATGAACTTGTAATTCATTAATATTATATAAATCTGACCCTTCTTACCCCTCACTTCTTATTGCTCCATCCCTGAACTTGACCATGAACATGGTTTTCACATTTCTATGAGGGCTTTGAACCGCTCAATTGGAGTGTTTTTTTGTTTTTTTTTTCCAGTACTTCTCTAACCAGCGTGAGCTTATGGGAGACTGAGCAGGAGGCCCAAGTCAACTCTCATAGTGAATTTCTGTGAGTCACTAAGCCTTGAGAGGTTGTCCATCAAAACCAGCTCTGGGGTTGGAGAGATGGCTTAGTGGTTAAAGCGCTTGCCTGCGAAGCCTA
Organism: Orientallactaga sibirica; assembly: GCA_036365145.1. NCBI lineage: Eukaryota > Metazoa > Chordata > Mammalia > Rodentia > Dipodidae > Orientallactaga > Orientallactaga sibirica. Next base: position 3,889,347 of record JAEOAD010001893.1, on the reverse strand, counting down.
AGAACCCATGTTCAACTCCCCAGAGCCCACGTAAGCCAGGCACACAAAGGTGAGGCAAGCGCAAGGTTGCACATGCTCACTAGGTGGTACAAGCATCTGGAGTTAATTGCAGTAGCCGAGGCCCTGGCACACCAATTCTCTCTCTAAAATAAAATAAAAATAATTTTAAAAAGCAACTCTGAAGGGCACACTGCTGATTGCTACAGGTTTGGCATTCTTCCGCAAGGAGTACAATAATGCGTATCCAGGGCTGGAGAGATAGATGGCTTAGGGGTCAAAACATTTGCCTGTAATGCCTAAGGACCCAGGTTCGATCCTCCAGGTCCCACGTAAGCCAGATGCACATAGTGGTACATGTGTCTGGAGTTTGTTTGCAGGGGCTAGAGGCCCTGGAACACCCATTCTCTCTCTCTCTCCTCCTTTCTATGTCAAATAAATAAATAAAAATAATTATTTTTTATTTTTTTAATTTTTTTTCATTATTTTTTATTTATTTTTGGAGAGAAACACAGAGAGAGAGACAGACAGAGAGGGAGAGGGAGACAGATAGAAATGGGCGCGCCAGCAGTCTCTCAGCTGCTGTGAATGAAATCCAGATGTGTGCGCCCCCTTGTGGGCAAGTGCAGCATTGCGCCCTTGCATCACTTTGCATCTGGCTAAACGTGGGACCTGGAGATTGGAACCGCTGGAGATTGGAACCAGTGTTCTTAGGCTTAGGAGGCAGGCGCCTTAACCACTAAGCCATCTCTCCAGCCCAGTATTTTTTAAACTTAAAAAAAAATTATTTCATTATTTTTTTTGGAGAGAGACACAGAGAAAGACAGAGAGAGAGGGAGAGGAAGACAGAGATGGGCGCGCCAGCAGTCTCTCAGCTGCTGCGAACGAAATCCAGATGCGTGCGCCCCCTTGTGGTCAAGTGCGGCATTGCGCCCTTGCGTCACTTTGCATCTGGCTAAACGTGGGACCTGGAGATTGGAACCGCTGGAGATTGGAACCAGTGTTCTTAGGCTTAGGAGGCAGGCGCCTTAACCGCTAAGCCATCTCTCCAGCCCAGTATTTTTTTAAATAATATATATCCAAGTCCCATGCTGGTGCAAGCTATAGGGATGCTCCGGATGCCATCCATGTGTGTTGTTCACCCACATACTATCACGAAACCAGTTTGACTTGAGCACGTACCACTTCTATCTCTGTTTGTATAGGCACATGTTTCAGCCTTTCAAAGCCCAGACCACTCCAGAACATCCTTTAAGCCACAGACATTCAAAATCCACCCAGGAAGCAGACAACCAGAGTGTTTTTAAAACCAGTGGTTTTATAGCACGAAGAAAAGAAGAAGAAGGAGGAGGAGGAGGAGGAGGAGGAGGAGGAAGAAGAAAACTTTCCCTCCCGTGGTAGTTTGACTGAAATGTTCCCTCTCCCATGGGTGTAATCCCTAGCTGGTGGCAATCTGGGAAGTTTCTGGAGCCTTTGGGAAATGGAGCCTTGGTGGAAGAGATGTGCCATTGGGGGACAAGCTGCAGGGTGACAGCCCAGCTCTAAGCCCAGTGACAGACTACTTCCTCCCTGGTGATATGAAGATGTGACCCAGGCTTCTTCCTGCCCAGGCCTGCCATGAGTTCCCTACCGTGATGACACTTCCCCTTGACACTGTAAACCCAAACAAACCCATTCCTGCCATGCGCTGCTTCTCGTCCGGTATTATGTCCCAGCTACCAGAAAGTAATTTCTGTACCACCCGATCCTTCCCCTTGACCCACACCCATAGCACCCCACCTTCCTTGTACTCTACTTACCAATTTCGAACAACGCATTGCACATTTTCTAAATTTTTTTTTTTTTTTTGCCTCTGTTCTCTCTCACAGTAAAAGCATCGACTATCCAGTGAGCCTCACGTTGCCAGCACTGTGCAGGCACATAAGAGAAATATAAAACCGAGCAGCAGGCTATCCAGTGAGTTCATCCTTCTAAACAAACAGGCCTCAGACATACACTAGCAGCAAACACGTGGGTCACTGGAGCTCAAAGAAGGTGGTCACCTCCCCGGGGACGCCAGCAGAATCTGAGTGGAGCACAGGGTTTATGAGGCCAAGAGCTCAGGGAAGGCATTATGGATGATAGAACTATTAAAGAGCCAAACACAGTGGCGAGGTACAGAGGACATCTGACGACCTGCTTTAGCTGGGAAATAGTTTCTGGAATGATAGAGAAAGCACCAGATGGAGGTCACGTGCTAACTGCAGGAGGCAGGGGGCAAGTTAAGGGCTCAGCCTTCCTCTGTCAGACATCAGGAGGATAGCAAAGATTTGAGCCATCACACAGCTTTGGTTCAGGTTCAAGCAGCAGGCCACGGCACTGTAAAGAAAAGTCTAGAATTCAGAGCAAGCAGAAGCAGGAAGCCTGCGGGGCGGGCTGGGAGCCTGACAGTGAGAAGACCTGCCTCTCACAGTTGCCATGGGAATAGAAGGATCAGATGAAAATGGCATGCTCAAGGAACTCAAAGCTCCTCGACTATACAGGAAGAGGGGGCAGCCCAAGATGAGCACCAGCTCGAGAGTGGACACCTTTTCCATGCTTAGCATCGAGCCCCGTCCTCTCTCAGGGAGAACCTCACCGTGTGGGGCTTGGTGAGCCAAAGCCAGCTCTGCAAGCAGAACCTGGAAAAGAATCCAGCATACCTTTTCCAGCATGCTGTCATTGTCCAGGTGTGCAATCTGCCTCAACCAGATGGTTCCCCTGGGACTTGGAAGCTTGAGGGAGGTGACAAGGACATAGGATGGCTTTGAGGATTTAGTTCCTCAAGAGGAAGCCAGCTGTGAAGTTTAGCACCACGGGTGACAGCAATACTAGGACGCTCAGCTCCCCATATCCTGACAGAACATGCTGCTCCAAGCCACACAGTAAAAGTCTTATGATTCTTTACTGAGGCTCCCAGCAAGTTCCTTTAGTCAGAATCCTTTCTTTTTTTTTTTTTTAAGATTTTATTTTTATTAATCCACTAGAGATAGGGGGAGAGAGAGAATGGGTGCGCCAGGGCCTCTAGCCATTGCAAACAAACTCCAGATGCATGCGCCCCCTTGTGCATCTGGGACCTGGAGAATCGAACTTGAGTCCTTAGGCTTCGCAGGCAAATGCCTTAACTGCTAAGCCATCTCTCCAGCCCCAGAATCCCTTTCTTGCTTGTGGATAACTGACTGATAATACCAAATGCAACCCATTCTTTATGCCCCTAATCTAAATCCCTCTCCCCAAACGCCCAGACCACAGAGTCTCTTGTTCTGTGAGCATCTACAGCCAAGACCAAAACCCTCACAAGCGCCTAAGGACCTGGGCAGTGATAGTTCCAAGGACTGACCGGTCAGAACTGGGAGTGAAACCCTCCAAGTCTACTACTGTCACCTCTTTGCCTCCACAAAACCTGCCCCTGCTCCATCCCCCACCTAGCCCGGTGCCTAACAGTGCATTGACAGGCGCTCTATATGTTTCAGGTGGTCTGAGTTTATTTCTTCCGAGCAAAATCTGAATTGATGTTCCCTCAAGAGTTCCAACTGCTGCAATGTTTAGAAAATCTAGCAAAAATACTAAGAAAGAAAGAGGGATAGAATATCTACAGATATATCTTGATAATTTTTGCCTTAAACAAACCCATACGGTGGAGAAATTTCAAGGACTTCACTATTTGTGGGTTGTACATTCAGATCTAGTCAGTTGCAAATCAAAACTATTCCACAAAAAATCATTCCTGTACTGAACAGACTGTCATTATTACTTCAAACACAGAATGACTGTTATACTGTCCACACTCAATGCAGCATCCACCTTGTGTTAAGCACTAAGTGATCTAGTGACGACACAGTATATAGGGAAAAGTATGTAGGTTATATGCAGACAGTATAGCCATTTTATAGAAGGGCCTAAGTGGTCACAGATATTGGTGTCAGGGTACTGGTGAGGTCTTGGGCCAACATCTCATAGAAACTGAGGCCACTGGCCAGGCAGATGCTATAGTTTGGATCTGAAATGTCTTCCAAAGGCCCATGTGTTAAAAAGCTTAGACTCGTGGGCTGGAGAGATGGCTTAGCGGTTAAGCGCTTGCCTGTGAAGCCTAAGGACCCCGGTTCAAGGCTCGATTCTCCAGGACCCATGTAAGCCAGATGGACAAGGGAGCGCACGCATCTAGAGTTTGTTTGCAGTGGCTGGAGGCCCTAGCGTGCCTATTCTCTCTCTCTACCTGCCTATTTCTGTATCTCTATCTCTTTCTCTCTCAAATAAATAAATAAAATATTTTTTAAAAAAGCTTAGACTCGTGATTGTTTTGCGAAGTAGTGCAACCTTTAGGAAGCAGGACCTAGAGAAAGGAAGTGAGGTCATGCCCTTGAAAGGGATTTGAGACCACAGCCCTTCTATCTTGCTTCCAGCACCCAGATGTGAGGAGCTTCCTCTATGACATACTTCCCATGGTGTTCTGCCTAACTCAGACCACAAAACAAAACGATCAGGCAACCATGGACTGGAACTTCCAAAAGCCATGAGCCAAAATAACCTTTCCTCTTTTTAAGAACATTTATCTCAGGTATTTGTTACAGTAGCAGAAACCTGACTAACAGTAGATCAATCTTTAATCTATGACTAGGCAGATGAAAGATTATACTACTTTTTTTCAACTTAAATTTTTATTTATTTATTTATGTATTTGCAGAGTGGAAGAGAGGAGAAATAGAGAATGAGCATGCCAGGACCTCCAGCTGCTGCAAACAAACTCCAGATGCACGCACCACTTTGTGCATCTGGCTTTACATGGGGACTGGGGAAGCGAACCCGGGTTGTTAGGCTTTGTAGGCAAACGCCTTAACTGCTGAGCCATCTCTCCAATCCTTTGACTTTTCATACTGAAACTTCCCTAATAAGAACTTAAAGATTAAATCGTATCAGAATGACTGCCGTGGAGCCTCTAAGCACACGTGTGAGAAGGCTTCAAGTTCTGGGCAGCTCTGCTAAGTAATTACTCCAGGAGGTAAGCAAGCATCAGGCTCCGTGTTAACAGGAAAAGCTGGGATTTGGTAATAATGCTAAACCTCCATTTGTTAAAGTGCTTCCAGGGAACAAAAGGCGCTCTAATAAAGGAATTAGTGCTGAGAGATTTGAGTCCAAAGAGCATCAAAGCGTGGGGTGGAGGAGGGGAGAGCAGTGATTTCATCCATGGCACAACTCATGCAGATCCCAGTACACCTGACCCTCATGGTAACCTGTGTGTATATGGGAAGCTGGTGTCTGTCCCATAGCTTCAAGTCCAGTCAAAACACACAAACCTAAGCAACCAGAAACACTGATAACTGCAAACAGAACTTCCAACTTCCTACAAGCTACTTCAATGCCATAACCCCCGCTTCCCTATTTCTGAGATACACAAGATGGTTAAGTCCACTGCAGGCTTAATGACTTCCTCTCAAGACCCAGAGAGTATTAGGAGGCAAACTTGAGCACAGAGCCCAGAGCTTTCCCTGCAACAGCTACCCTGTTTAAGCTAAGGGCTTAAACCGCTGTGTCAAAAAACAAACAAACAAACAAACAAACAAACAAACAAACAAACAAAACATCAGGGCTGGAGAGATGGCTAAGTGGTTGAGGTGTTTGCCTTCAAAGCCAAAGGACCCTGGTTCGAGTCCCCAGGACCCACGTAAGCCAGATACACAAGGGGACACATTCTTCTGGGGTTTGTTTGCGGTCGTGGAAGGCACTGGCGTGCACATTCTCTCTCAAATAAGTAAATAAAATATATTTTAAAAAAGAAAAAATAACTTCAGGGTGGGAGAGATGGCTTAGCAGTTAAGGCATTTGCCTGTGAAGCCTAAGAACGCTTGTTCTAATCTCCAGGTCCCACATTTAGCCAGACACAAAAGTGACGCAAGTGTGCAATGTCGCACATGCGCACGAGGGGGCGCATGCATCTGGAGTTTGTTCACAGTGGCTGAGGCGCCCAGGCGCGTCCATTCTCTCTGCCTCTCAAATAAAAAACAAAACTTCAGAACCACACATGCCACAAACAAAATGAAGGAAGACCATTCCGACCCTCTTACTTTCCTGTGCATGAGTGCTGGAGACTGCTCTCTCCTCACCTGCTCTGGTTCTATCACCTGGGCTCCAAGTCCTTTAGAAGGTGGGAGCAGCCTTCTCCCACCATGGTTGCATCTCATGCCATGCTCAGTTGCAGCTGTCACATTTACACCCAAAATATCCCCTCCATGAGGGGTCACTCTCCCTGGAGACCACCAACTCCCTGCTCTGCTGCTCTGATTTTTCTTAAGCAACATCGTGAGAGAGCAACACAAAAGACAAGATCACGAGGGCTGGAATTTCTTCACAAATTTGCATGCCACCCTTTCAACAGGGGCCATACTCATCTTCTCTGTATTATTCTGATTTCAGGGTATGTGCTGCCTCCACAAGCACGAGTTCTATCATTTCTAACAGTGATCACAGGTCCCGCCTGGGAGGACTCACAGGCCAGATGGATTCTGATGAGACTCTGACCACACGGGCTAGTCTCTCAGGCCAGGGTCTCCTTCCTTCTGGTTCACCTTGAGGGCAGGTGCCATGGTCACTTCAGGGAAGCCCAGCACATCTCTCGTGAATGGAGATGGAGACCATGGAAAAGGTCAGCTCTTTAGAAGCAAGCAGCAGCTGTTCCCCCACAGGATCAGCCACTTCCTCTTCAAAGCGGAATTTCCCATGTATATGGAGAAACATCCCTTCTGCATTTTTTGGCAATAGGGCTTTCCTGTGGTTTCATATGCTTGAGGGAACCCTTGCATGAATTCCCATCTAGAAATTCACAACATTAACGCACTATACAAAGAAAACAGCTATTTAAAAAATACTTTTATTTTTATTGATTTGACAGAGAAAGAGGAAGAGAGAATGAACACGCCAGGGCCTCCAGCCACTGCAAATGAACTCCTGATGTGTGCGCCCCCTTGTGCATCTGGCTAACGTGGGTCCTGGGGAATCGAACCTGGGCTCTTCGACTTTGCAGGCAAATGCCTTAACCGCGAAGCCATCTCTCCAGCCCCCCGACAGCTTTGTAATGTATTATTCCTCCTTGTAGCAGTCATGGAGACTGGGGTTCTTCAGAACTTCCCTTGGCATGTGGGGACTTCCAGGAAGACAAAATGCAGCAGAGGTTCACAGGCCTGTTAACTCTTTTTGTCTTTTTTTTTTTTTTTTTTTTTGAGACAGAATGGGCATGCCAGCAGCCTCTCAGCCATTGTCAAAGACCTCCAGATGCATGTGTCTCCTTGTGGGCAAGTGCAGCATAGCACTCTTGCATCACTTTTTGCATCTGTCTATGCAGGGGACCTGGAGAGTTGACCGGGCGTTCTTAAGTTTCGCAGGCTGGCGCCTTAACCACTAAGCCATCTCTCCAGCCCTGCTGACTTATTTCTAGGGTTGTTCACACAAACCAGAAAAAAAAAAAAAAAGCATTTTACCTATTTCATGCTCTTGCCTCTTCAGCCAGCTCTACTGCTCATGGAGCACAGGGGTTAGGGCTGGTTCTGACCTCCCTCTACCCTCCTATATGCCCACTGGCCCTGTAGGAAACGGAAACCCGAACCCCATCCCTCAAAGTCCCCCTATCCAAGTTTCCAAATCTGATTTCCGCCTAGCCAATCAGACCCACTTTTATGAAGTTTCAAAACAAAAACAAGGTGGAGACCATGGCTCAGGGAGTGGCTTTTATCTGCTCAGCAAACAGAGCCTGGAACCGCTGGCCTTTCTCGGACAGCTTTTAATTTATTCTTATTTTTTATTTATTTACTGAGAGAGAAGGGGGAGAGAGAAAGGAGGAGGAGGAGAGAGAGAGGGCATGCCAGGCCCTCTAGTCACTGCAAACGAACTCCAGATGTATGCACCACCACATGTATCTGGCTTGCGTAGGAGCTGGAGAATCGAACCTGGGTCCTTAGGCTTCACAGGCAAGCACCTTAACCGCTAAGCCATCTCTCCAGCCCTGTGACAGGTTTGTTAATCACTGTTCCAGCCTAAGGCTGCAGGTTTGTGGCTACCAGGCAGCATGAGCAGGACACTAGTTTGCAGTGTTAATTCTAGTAGCTGTGGACCAGAGTCAGGGCCAAATGACCAGACTATGGGAGCTTCTGGGGCATGGCAGTGATGGGATGGTTCTGGAGAAGCTGTTTAACAGAGGGAAAATTGGCTTCCTGGGCTATCTAGTTCCCTTGATGTGGTTTTAGGATATATGGTCCTGAAGCCCTCCTCCCGCCAAGGGAAGACCTGTGTCTGCCGAACTCAGTATTTTCCCCTGGTCATTTAGTCATCTAGAGTGAATCCCTTCCCGGTTCAACTTGAGCCTCAGCAAGGATAGTCAGACTTTTCAAAGTTACCTTCCTAGCTGTGGGATTCCAAACACAGACCACCGTCGATATTCTATTTGTTTGAAAAGCCACCTGCGTGGCTGGCTGGGACTTTAAAAGCTGTAGGGAGAACTTGCCTTTTTGCAGTTACGCATCCGGGGTCAAGGCCAACCCAGACGTCTACCTCCTGAGCAGGAATAAAGTTGCGACTCCTCAGGAAGTCACAACTTTATGTGCCACCAAAAAAAAAAAAAAAAAAAAAGAAAGAAAGAAAAAAGAAAGAAAGAAGAAAGAAAGAAAGAAAGAAAGAAAGAAAGAAAGAAAGAAAAAAACCTTATCAATGCCCAGGTACCAATGTACAATGAGCAACATATCCAGCCGAGCTCTAATTGCAGTCCATGTTCAAGACTGTCAGTTCCTGTCTTTTCTATGAGGAGATAGTGACATTTGCTTCTCAGAAAGGCAGGAAGAGAGTAAGTCTAGAAGGCGTTTACAAAAAAAAAAAAAAAAAAAAAGAAAGAAAGAAAGAAAAAAGAAAGAAAGAAAGGGAAAAGATTCTATAAAGGATAACATTTATTACTATTAATATTGCTAACATCCAGAAATCATAAGAAAGAAACCCTTCCCCATGCTTTTTAAAGATACCTGCTAAACCTTTAAAGCGTATACCTTCTCAGCACACTGGCTTTTAGAGACAAAGTTTGATGAGCTTCATAAAGTTCAGGCACTCAAAGTACAACGCTTCCTTTTGATGACAGCCAAGCTACCAGAGCGGCTTTAAAAAGAAAAATCCTTCTATTTCACCACCACTGTCAGGACTCGTTGCAGGATTATGCCTTCACCTCACAGGTCTTTCAGCTCCGTCTTACAAGATGGTGGATTAGTTTTTTAAATATTTTATTTTTATTTATTTATCTGAGAAAGGTAGAGAGAGAGAGTCACAGAGGAGGAGAATGGGTGTGCCAGGGCCTCCAGCCACTGCAAACGAACTCCAAACACATGCGCCCCCTTGTGCATCTGGCTTACATGGGTCCTGGGGAATCTAACTGAGGTCCTTTGGCTTTGCTGGCAAGTGCCTTAACCGCTAAGCCAACTCTCCAGCCTAGTAGATTTGGATTTTTGGTGCTGTTCTTGTTGGAAAGTGAGCATCATTCTTGTTCCCCTAGTTTTTAATACACAGAGAGGAAGGGCTAGTGTCTTCATAAGCAGCCTTGCAGTACCAAGTCCCTCTCCAGACCTCTCAACACACACAACAAGCTCTGGGGCGACAGGCAGGAAGTGAGCAGCAACAGACCAGGGCTGAGGCATGTGGAGGAACTCAGGCATCCACTATTCTCTCTCTTCAATTAAAAACATGTACGTTAAAAAAAGAGACACAAGTTAGGACATGATGCACAGAGACATTGCCTCTCCCCCTTAACGGATGGCTGCCCCTACACTGGATGACCCACATCCCCATGGGGATAACCCAGTGAGGAGGGTCCCATGGGGGGGGGGAGACAGGGATGAGGGTAAGGATGGTACCAACATGTGCTCTTTACACACTGAGTATGTCTGTAACAAAAAAAAGGGGTTCAGTGGCAGGGGTATGAGGGAGGGAGCACAAAAGAAAATAGTGGGAGGAGATTATGATCACTGTGTCGTAAAACAACAACAAAAACAGTTACAGGAATTTTTGGATCTGGCTCACCATGTTGTCCCTTTCTTCCCTGGCTTTTTGGCCCATTGTTGATGATAAATAGGACTTCATTCTCTAGATAAAGCAGACACTGCATACATCATAAAGAAAGTGTTGGGGGTTATAGCAATTCTTATTATTTTGTGCTGTACTGTGAAATGGCTTTACATATGGCTTATTAAAAAAAAAATCCACCTGAGGGGCTAGAGAAATGGCTTAGCAGTTAAGGCGCTTGCCTGGGAAGCCTAAGGACCCTGGTCCCACGTAAGCCAGATGCACAAGGGGACACACACGTCTGGAGTTCATGTGCAGTGGCTAGAGGCCCTGGCGTGCCCATCCTCACTCACTCTTTCCCTCTCTCTGTCTCTAATAAATAAAAATAAAAAATAAAATTTAAGAATTCTTTTTAAAAAATAGACATTTTTTTTTTTAAAAAAGAGAAGTGTCATGCCTCCACCAAGGGCCAAAGTTAGAACACAGACTTCCCTTAATCGGGAGCGACTTTCCCTTCCAGGGTGTAGTCAAGGAGGGTAATTCCTGTGCCACGTGACAGTGAACTGCCAAACTCTTTCCCAACACGTCTGCACCCTTTTACATCCACACGAGCAACATAGGAAGGGTCTAATTTTTCCACACCCTTGCCAAAACTTCTTGTTGTCTATTATGTGTATTGGAGCTATCCTAGCGAATGTGTGTTATTTCTTCATTAAATGTTTAGAAAAGAGCCGGGCGTGGTAGTGCACACCTTTAATCCCAGCACTCGGGAGACAGACGTAGGGGGATAGCAGTGAGTTTGAAGCCAGCAAAAGACTATATAGTGAATTCCAGGTGAGCCTGGGCTAGAGTGAAAGCCTACCTCAAAAGAGAGAGAGAGAGAGAAGAGTCATCAACGAGCCAGCCCTTCCTGAGCTGAGGACAATTCTGCAATACACTCATTGAGTGCTGTGATTATTTTCTATCAATTGTCAGCTATGCAGGATCTAGAATCACCTGCTACATGTAGCTTCGGTTTGCCTCTGGGCATATCTATCAGATGATCTTGGGTAGGTTAAGTGAGATAGGAAGATCTGCCCTAACTGTGGGTATCATGTTCCATGGGCGGGGATCCTGGGCTGTATAGAAGGAAACAGCTGGGCTGCAGAGATGGCTTAGCAGTTAAGGTATTTGCTTGCAAAGCCAAAGGACCCAGGTTTGATTCCCCAGAACTCACGTAAGCCAGATGCACAAGGTGGCGCACGCGTCTGGAGTTTGTTTGCAGCGGTTGGAGGCCCTGGAATGCCCATTCTCTCTCTCTCTCTCTCAAATTTAAAAATAAAAAACAAAATCAGGGAAATCGCTGGCTGAGCAGCAGCCTTCACTTCTCTGCTTCCTCAGTACAGGCTGAATGTGACCAGCTGCCAGAGAGGTGTGCCCAGCCTTTCTTCCATACCCAATTCTTGGCTTTATATTTCCAAAGGAGTTCTCATTACAACGAAAGCAAATGGACCCAATTCCACAGGCTTCCTTGTAGACTCTGCTGGTGTGTTCAGAGCACTGCTCACCTGTTTAAAGTGTCTGACCCGTGACAATCTCAACTTAAAACCACATGAATGTGTGGGGTTCTCTTTACTTGCAAGGAGAGTTGGGAAGAGAGAATATGGTTATACCAGGGCCTCTAGCCATTGCAAACAAACTCCAGATGTATGTGCCACTCTGTACATCTGGCTTTACGTGGCGACTAGGGAAATAGAACCGAGGACATTAATGTGCTTGCTTGCAAAGCTTAACTGTTGAACCATCTGACTCTCTTAAAAAAAATTCATGTGGATTTTTAAAAAAATATTTATTTGAGAGAGAGGGTTAGGGAGAGAGAAAGAATGGGTGCACCAGGGCTTCTAGCCACTGCAAAGGAACTCCACATGCGTGCGCCCCCTTGTGCAGGCTTACATGGGTACTGGAGAATCGAACCAGGGTCCTTTGGCTTTGCAGGCAAATGCCTTACTTAACCACTTAGCCATCTCTCCAGCCCCTCATGTGGATTTTTTTAAAAGCCGTAAGTAAAGCCATTTCACAGTACAACACAAAATAAGAATTGCTATAGTCCCCAACCCTTGCTTTATGATGTATGCAGTGTCTGCTTTATCTAGAGAATGAAGTCCTATTTATCATCAACAATGGGCCAAAAAGCCAGGGAAGAAAGGGACAACATGGTGAGCCAGATCCACAAATTCCTGTAAGTGTTTTTGTTGTTGTTTTACGACACAGTGAGCCAGGTCAGTTCTGTGTGTACCAAGACACTGTTCCTCAATCCCCACAGCATCCCTGATTACTCACAACAGCTTCCCCCAAGGACACTGCAGGGTGAGCTGCAGATATAAATGTCACAGGCAGGAGGGCTCAGAGCACGGCCATCTGAACAGAGCTCTGCTGGATTCTCAAGGACCTAAATAAGTAAGCAAAGGGGAGGAGCTTTGCCAGGTCCCTTTCCTGCAGACGCACACACATCATTTTATTCGGAAGTCACGTGGCATGATTAAATTTAACCAGGTGGAGCAGTGGAAAAACCACAGTGTTAACATCATCCTGAGGAGAGATTCGTTCTGCCAAGGGCGCGAGAGAGAATTCTGAAAGCTCTGGGCCACTAGGTGATGCTTTTGACTTCTGTTTTACATCCAAGGGTACCAAGATGTGAGACAGAATCTCTGGGCTCGGTGTGGTGTGGTTCACAGGAACTAGCATCCTTCTAGCATCCTGGATCTGCATCAATGGCTTCTTGGCAAAAAAAAATTATATATGTATGTGTGTGTATGTGTGTGTGTATATATATATATATATATATATATATATATATATATATATATATATATATATATATAGTCCATATGTAATAGGTCACAAGCAGCTTATATTATGAGCTGCGTGTCCATGAACATGTATCCAGGCACATGGGTGATTTCTGGAAACCACACAAGAAAAACATAAGACCTCTGGGGAGAACTGATGGGGCCACGTATCCCATCTGCCACCCTCTGTTTACCATACGTGTGACTTTTACAATTGGAAAAAGTGGCCATGAAAACATGTGTGTGTGTTGTTTTTGGTTTTTCAAGGTAGGGTCTCACTCTGACCCAGGCTGACCTGGAATTCACTATGCAGTCTCAGGGTGGCCTTGAACTCACGGCGATCCTCCTACCTCTGCCTCCCCGAGGGCTGGGATTAAAGTGTGTGCTGCCACGCCTGGCTCATGAAAACATTTTTTAAAAGATCACTGCCAGAGCCCACAGGCCAGAAGCCCGCTCAGTCACCAACAGGCTGTAAAGGTGGACAGGTTTGGGAGTTATAAAATTTCTTACAGTTGAGCTGGAGAGATGGCTTAGCGGTGAAGGCGCCTGCCTACAAAGCCTAAGAGCGCCCGTTCGAATCTCTCCAGGTCCCCCATTTAGCCAGATGCAAAAGTGACACAAGCACACAATGTTGCACATACACACAAGGGAGCACACACATCTGGAGTTTGTTCACAGCGGCTGAGAGGCCCTGGCACGCCCATTCTCTGTCTCAAATTAAAAAAAAAAAATTTTTACAGTTTACAAGGCATATTCAACCTCTCCTTAGTCCTGTCTCATGGTCATAGGTGTTGAGAGAGGACCCTTCTTTCGGGGGGGGGGTGTTTTTTTTTTTTTTTTTGAGGTAGGGTCTCGCTCTAGCCCAGGCTGACCTGGAATTCACTATGTAGTCTCAGGGTGGCCTCGAACTCATGGCTATCCTCCTACCTCTGCCTCCTGAGTGCTGGGATTAAAGGCGTGTGTCACCACGCCTGGCTGAGAGGAACCTTTTGACATTTGCTGTTCTCAGTCTGTAAACAGAGGTCCCAGGCATCCGCAGAGCTCGAAGCAGGAGGACCTGGACTTGAACCCAGACTTCCTTCCCATTCACCTCCCATCTCCACATTGTGGGGCAGGTCACCTCTGAACTTAGTTTAATCCAGCCAAAAAGAAAAAAAGGGAGACTTACAAGCATCTCCTCAACAATGGAGTCCATACCAACATCTCTTCTAGCAACGAGAAAGCTGAACTCGGAGCTTAAGAGACGTGCCTAGCACTAGAGCAGAACGTGAATGCAGAGCCCCCTCATCCCAACTCCTGGCTCCTATACCAGACCACCTCTCTTAGCATTTCCATTCACGGGGCTGGAGGGATGGCTTAGCGGTGGTGAAGGCATTTGCCTGCAAAGCCAAAGGATCCCAGTTCGATTCTCCAGGACTCAGGTAAGCCAGATGCACAAGGGGGCGCATGCGTCTAGAGTTGGTTTGCAGTGGCTGGAGGCCCTGCACCCATTCTCTCTCTCAAATTTAAAAAAAAAAAAAAAAAGTATAAAAAAAAGGAATTTCCATTCACCTGCCAAAACACTGGTTTCAAGAATCCGGATATTCAGAATAATCTTGGGTTTGTGACAATTTGCCAAAATATAGCTCTGTGCCTCAGTGGGCCCAAAGCAGCGTCGAGGATCCTGAGTTTATGAAAGAAAGTGTACACACACACTTTTTCTTCAGCTCTACAAGACACTGGAGGAAGGGAAGCACATTTCCCGACCCAAAGCCACGCCTGAGCATCTTCCAGGCTGGGGAGCGCTGGTGTCTCCCACCCACCCCTCTGCCTGGGCTGTGACTTCACACCTTCTTCCCAGCTGGCTGTTCAGAAGGTCAGGACATGGACGGAGGGAACCCCTTCCCAAGCTAGCCGACTGTAGAGAAGACAGAACACCATTGTGCTCCTGAGCACTCGCTCTTATCAGGAATGACAGAAACTAGGAATGGGTACAAGCAGGCGACATTCAACTGTTTCCACCTCGGCTGGCCCTGCAGGCCATCAGCCATCACCCACAGGCAAGGTGAGACAGGGTCTTGCTGGGATACGTACAGCACAGGGCCAGCCCAGGGTCAACTCCACAGGAGCCTCAGCGTCCTCTCTCCTTTGCTATGCAATGCTCCAGCTTTCAGTCAATGCAAATGCAATGACTGGTTAATCTCTACAAAAATCAAGATCTACACGTGGCCCTATTTGTGTACAATCTGTTTAGGAGAGTCCCCAAGTGGTAGGGGTGCACACACATGGACACACAGTATGGTTGAGGGGAGGAGTAGGCCAGTAAGCAGAAAGTACTAAAAATGTGGGCTGGGGCTGGGGAAAATGGCTTAGTGGTTAAGGCGTTTGTCTGGGAAACCTATGGACTCTGGTTCGATTCCCCAGGACCCACGTAAGCCAGGCGCACAGGGGCACATGCTTTTGGAGTTCGTTTGCAGTGGCTGGAGGCCCTAGTGCACCTATTCTCTCTCTTTCCCCTTCTCTCTCATAAATAAATATTTTTTTAAATGTGGGCTGGAGAGATGGCTTAGCCATTAAGGTGTTTGCCTGCAAAGCCAAAGGATCCCGGTTCAATTTCCCAGGACCCACATAAGCCAGATGCACAAGGGGGCACACACATCTGGAATTCGTTTGTAGTGGGGCTGGAGGCCCTGATGCACCCATTTTCATTCTCTCTCTCTCTCTGCCTCTTTCTCTCAAATAAATTTAAAAAAAAAATTTTTTTTAATGTGTGCATCACCACGCCTGGCCTTGTTTTTTTTTTTTTTTTTTTTTTTTTTTAAAGTACTAAAATGTGAATTTCAACATATAAAGGATTTTTTTCTTTCATTTTTCATTTTCTAACCTAGAACTGAAGCCCAGAGAGACAGCTATCTGAGGCATGACTACGCATCACCACACATTGCTGTGGAGTGTGTCATGAGTCTGGCCTTGCCAGATGAACATGTGACAGACCTTAATGTTTCCTGAATGGTGACCAGCTGCACCAAGTGCTGCCCAGTCCTTGTGAATGGAGCCTGCTGGCCTCCACAAGGCAGGTCCTGCCAGAAGTGATGACGGAACCAGGAGCTACCCTGGAACCAGCTGACTCAAATGCCACATGAGCACTGCAAACAGGAAGTTCGGCACAGGCCCAGAGGAGCCCCGAATTCAGCTGGTAAGGTAGGGTTTGCTAGTTCCTATGTCAGGGAGCCATTGAAAATTAGGCCAGTTCTTCTGAAGGATTCAGAAAAAGAAAACTACACAAGAACTACGAAACAGCAAGGTAAGGGAAAACAATAAGTTGAAAGCCAGCCAGAGACCGTGCCTTTTGCCATGACGACTTTCTAAGCATCCTTTTTCCTTGAGGCAGTTTCACCGGAGTCTCTGGCATTTTCAGACTTATTCTTCAGTCTCCCTAGTTTTAGAAGGATCCGGTGCCAGAGTAACTCATTCAATAAAGCAGTGACCAAGGGGATTGCCTCAGACCTCTATGTGAACAGGAATATCTGAGCAAGGATGTTCTGTCGCCCCCACAGTGATGCTTGCTGACCAACCAAGTCAGCGACAGGCAAAAAGCCCAGGACTTCATACATGTGAGGACCCAGGCCCACAAGACATCATGGAAATGAACACACACAACACCCCCAATCCCTATACTTTGAAGCTTCTATGTGAAGAAGCTATGACACTCACCTAGAATTCAGAATCCAATTCCCACAAATTTATGAGGTCATCAAGAAATAAAGGGGCTGGAAAGATGGCTTAGCAGTTAAGGCGCCTGCCTGCAAAGCGTAAGAATTCCCGTTTGATGCTCCAGGTCCCACGTTTAGCCAGACGCAAAAGTGACACAAGCACTCAATGCCACACTTGCCCACAAGGGGGTGCACGCATCTGGAGTTTGTTTACAGCAGTTGAAATCACCCTGGAGCACCCATTCTCCCTCTCTCTCTGCCTACCCCTATCTCTCAAAAAAAAAAAAAAAAAATATATATATATATAGACATCAAAGCCTGATCAAGGCTGAGTTTGAGTCTTGTCTCTGCCTCTTACTGGAACAAGGAAACAAATACAACAACAAAATAGATAGGGCCGGAGAGATGGATTAGCGATTTAAGGTGCCTGAAAGCCTAAGGACCCATATTTGACTCCCCAGATCCCGTGTAAGCCAGATGCACAAGGAAACAAGGAAAGTTGCCATACCCTGCTGATCAGAGTTTCTTCATTTAGCAGTGGGAATAGTGCTGGAAAGATGGCTTAGCAGTTAAGGTGCTTGCCTGTGAAGCCAAAGGACCTCAGTTTGATTCCCCAGGACCCACGTAAGCCAGATGCACAAGGTGGCGCATGCATCTGGAGTTCATTTGTAGTGGCTGGAGGCCTTGGCACGCCCATTCTCTTTCTCTCTCTCTGCCTCTTTTCCTTTCTCAAATAAATAAAAGTAAAACAACGGGAATGATGGTGATACCACGTCACCAAATGCATTAATATACATCACATGGTTAAAATAGTTGTTGGGACATGGTAGGCCCTAAATAAAAGTTGGCTATCAGTAATCAGTGCAGGTTTGTTTAGGATCTACTAAGCACGACAAATACTATGACAACTCCACTGGTAACTTTTTGACTTGGGTACTTAAATGTCATATGGATTGTGTAGTTTGAATATAGTTTGAAGTTGGTGAGATACTCAGGGGATATGAGTGTGCAAGCACGAGGATCTGAGTTCAAGTCCAAGCACCTATGTAAAAGGCTAGGTATGGGGCTGGAGGGATGGCTTACTGGTTAAGGCATTTGCCTGAAAAGCCAAAGGACCCAGGTTCGATTCCCCAGGACCCACGTAAGCCAGATGCTCAAGGGGGCACATATGTCTAGAGTTCGTTTGCAGTGGCTGGAAGCCCTGGTGTACCCATTCTCTCTTCCTCTCCCTTTTTCTCTATCAAATAAGTAATCAAATATAATAAAAATATTTTTATCCAGGAGTGGTGGTGCACGCTTTTAATCCCAGCACTCGGGAGGCAGAGGTAGGAGGACTGCAATGAGTTCGAGGCCACCCTGAGACTACATGGTGAATTCCAGGTCAGCCTGAGCTAGAACGAAACCTTACCTTGAAAAACCAAAAATAATAATAATAAATAAATAATTTTTTTTAAAAAGGCTAGGCATGGTCACACATGGCTGTAATCCTAGTGGGCTGAAACAGGAGGATCTTTGGAGCTCACTGGTCAGAAAGTTTAACAAAACAACAAAATAGCTCCTGGTTCTAGCCTGGGCTAGAGCCATAGTTTCACAGCTTCATTTAAAAAATTGTAAGGGGGCTGGAGAGATGGCTTAGCGGTTAAGGCACTTGCCTGCAAAGCCAAAGGACCCACGTTCAGTTCTCTAGAACCCACATAAGCCAGACATACAAGATGGTACATGCATCTGGAGTTCATTTGCAGTGGCTGAAGGACCTGGCATGTTCATTCATCCCCCCTCCCAAATAAAATAAATTTAAAAATTAAACACAGCACAGTCCATGCATGGATTGTCTTCACTCTGTGATGCTTCTCCACCCAGACATAAGACAGGAGGAGAAGGTGGGCGTATTAAGATAAAGATACCAGCTGCAGTCTCTCAGGGCAAACATCATGAAATTTTCAAAGAGCTGTTCTGGGTTCATCATACCTAGTTCCTACTTGCTGATCTATGAAAAATCAAGGAGTCAGTGTTTCGCAATTTGCCTATGATCAAAGCACCCAGTCCTCTGCCTCTACCTCCTACACAAACACTCATCTTTCTGTATTTATCTTTCTTTCTGGAGGCTAGTCACCGAAGCACCTCCTGTGAATCACCCACTGAGCAAGGTGACGGGGTGCACACATCTCTGCCTTCACCCCAACATCTATGCAGTAAAAACAGCTTCCTTGAATCACAAAAGGAAATGTGAAATGACAAATTGAGATAAGTCATGAAGAAAAAAATAAAAACAGGGCTGGAGAGATGGCTTAGCAGTTAAGCGCTTGCCTGTGAAGCCTAAGGACCCCGGTTCGAGACTCGATTCCCCAGTACCCACATAAGCCAGATGCACAAGGTGGCGCATGTATCTGGCGTTCATTTTCAATGGCTGGAGGCCCTGGTGCATCCATTCTCTCTCCTCCTCTCTGTCTGGCACTCTCAAATAAACAGTTGTGAGGGTCTAACAAAGATCTAATTAAGGCTAGGCTGAGTCAAGTCTCTACCAAAGAAATACCACTTAAAATGAGACCTCCAGCCGGGCATGGTGGTGCACGCCTTTAATCCCAGCACTCAGGAGGCAGAGGTAGGAGGATCGCCGAGAGTTCGAGACCACCCTGAGACTACATAGTTAATTCCAGGTCAGCCTGGACCAGAGTGAGACCCTACCTCGCAAAGCCAAAAAAAAAAAAAAAAAAAAAAGAGAGAGAGACCTCCAGTCTCCGATAATGGCAAAATCGGTTTTTAAGCTAACTGTAGCACTAAAATTCTGATAAAGCATTTAAGTCCTTCTTTAAAAACATCTACTTATAGTAAGATAGTGAAGAACTAGAAAAACAGAAGAAAAATGGGACCCTAGGGAGCGACTTTTGTCCTGAGGGCATTTGCTAGTCCTAGAAAATTAAGATTTGGTTTTGAAGGCTTTAAGATTAAGAGTCGATCACAGATCAGGAGATAGCGGTGTTCTGGAGGCAAAGCCTAAGGATCGTGAACACAAGGTCAGCCAAGTCCACAAAGTTAGACCTTGTCCCTCCCCTCCAAAGAATTAGGAGACACATTAAAGATCTGGACTTGATCACAGACAAGGTCTAAGAAGATTTTATTTTGTTTTGTTTTTTGAGGTAGGGTCTCAATCCGGCCCAGGCTGACTTGGAATTCACTATGTAGTCTCAGGGTGGCCGTGAACTCACGGTGATCCTCCTACCTCTGCCTCCCGAGTGCTGGGATGAAAGGCGTGCGCCACCACACCCGGCTCTAGGAAGATTTTCTAAAGGACCAAATAGAACTTCTTGAAGCTAAAAATAAAATGCCACAACTTAAATTTCCAGGAAAGGGGCTGGAGCAATGGATTAGTGGATAATGGCATGTGCTTGCAAAGGCTTGATTCTCCAGTGCCCAGATATACAAAAGTGGTCCATGTGTCTGGAGTTTGTCTACAGTGGCAGGAGGCCCTGGCACACCCATTCCCCACCCAACCATCTCACAAATAAGTGAAAATAAAATTTCAGCAGAATTTAGTATCTATCAAATAGAACTGGAAAGAAATAAGTCCTCCAGGGCAAACCATGGAAAGATTAAAAATATAGAGAATCCATAAGAGGAGAGAAGATGAAGAAAGAAGGTATAAGGAATATTGAATCTGGATTTCTGACAGGAAGGAGGAGGAGAATGGGCTGCAGGTGACATCTGAATAAAGAGATAACGGCAGCTAGCGAGATGGGGTAGAGGTTAAGGTGCTTGCCTGCAAAGCCAAAGGACCCAGGTTTGATTCCCCAGGACCCACATATGCCAGATTCACAAGGGGGTGCACACATCTGGAGTTCATTTGCAGTGACTGGAGGCCCTGATGCTCACATTCTCTCTCTCCCTGCCTATTTCAATATCTCTGTAAAATAAATAAAAATAAAATAAAAAAGAAAATGGTCACAAGTGGAAGATTTGAAGGAAAAGGCACAAACTGCACTAGTTATAAGAATATAGTTTTATAAATATCATTGCATAAAATGATCATTTCTAGGTTTTCCTTCATAATGCCAATTTTCATCAACAAGATGAACAGGATAAGAATAAATATAAACTATTTTAAGATCCCGGTACTATCTAGAAAGAGGGTACGAGTTCAGAGTAACTTTAATTTTTTTAATTATTTTTAATTATTTTTGGAGAGACACAGAGACAGACAGGCAGAGAGGGAGACAGAGATGGGTGCGCCAGCAGTCTCAGTGCTGTGAACAAAATCCAGATGTGTGCGCCCTCTTGTGGTCAAGTGCGGCATTGCGCCCTTGCATCACTTTGCATCTGGCTAAACGTGGGACCTGGAGATTGCAATCTCTGGAGATTGGAACCAGCGTTCTTAGGCTTAGGAGGCAGGCACCTTAACTGCTAAGCCATCGCTCCAGCCCCAGAGTAACTTCAGAACTTGCTAGGTAAGGAATAAAATTTAGTGGTCATTTCCAAGGTGATCACTAGAATACACATTTTCCACACTAGTAAATGAAGAAAAACCTGAGGGGGGGAAACTCAGGGGGCTGGAGGGATGGCTTAGTGGTTAAGGTGATTTTCTCAAAGCCAAAGGACCCAGGTTCGATTTCCCCAGGACCCATGTAAGCCGGATGCAGAAAGTGGTGCATGCATCTGGTGTTCAATTGCAGTGGCTGGAGGCCCTGGCGCATCTCTCTCTCTCTCTCTCTCTCTCTCTCTATGTGTGTTCCTCTCTGTCTCACATAAATATTCAAATAATAATAGTAATATTTCAGTCCAAAAGAAGCCAAGAAAATAAAAGGCAGCTCATGGTCTAGCAATGTTAGATTTAAACCCAAACAACCATGAATGACATTAACCACCACATAGACCAGAAAAAGTCTACCAGCGAGAACGTGGAGAAAGCTCTTGCTGTCCTAGTATGAAGACACGAGTTTGAATCCCCAGCACCCAAGTACAATGCCAGGTGGGTGTGGCAACCCATCTGTTATCTGGGCACTCAGGAGGCACAAGCAGAGGATAAGCTGAGTAGCTGGAGTCATCGAACAGGAGAGCTCTGAGTTCAAGGGAGAGACTCTGCCTCAGTTAACGCAGAGAGCAATTGAGAAAGACACCATTATCAGCTTCCCCACACGTGTGCCCAGGTGCGTATGAACATATGTGCATGCAGACCACATACATGCCAAGAGAAACAAAAGACAAAGATCTTGAGACTGGATTTCCTGAAATCCAATCGTATGTCATTTACAAGGCGTTGCAGTCAGGTTCGCATTGCTGGTAGAAATCACCTAATGAAAAGCATCTTGTGGGGGGGAGTGTTAAAAAAAGAGGTTTATTTTGGTTTACTGGCTTGAGGGGAAGCTCCATGATGGCAGGGAAAAAAGATGGCATGAGCAGAGGGTGGCCAATATCAGGTGGACAACAGCAATAGGAGAGTGTGCCAAACACTGGCAAGGGGAAGCCATCTATAAAACCCATAAGCCCGCCCCCAACAATACTCTGCCTCCAGGAGGCTTTAATTTCCCATTGCCATCAGGTGGGGGGACTAGCATTCAGAACACTTAAGTTTATGGGGGACACCTGAATCCAACCCCCCACACAAGGGAAGGTAAAATAGAACGAGAAGCCGTTGACTTGGCCAAGAATTCACTAAGTATAGAGACCCAGGGACAGCTTCTCTAGAGAGCTGTCCAGTGGAAAAGCTGAACTGACTGGTCAGGGTGCGGAGTGCTGAGTATCAAAGGAACCGTGGCCTGAATCAAGTCTGGAGTGCGGGGGTGAGGGTGGGTAAAGAACTTAGCCCAGTCTACAAGCCAAAAGTGGTGAGCCCAATTTACCCCACATGGTTGCAAGTATTGAAAAAGGACAGAAGCCACCATCCGTGTGTTCAAGCTGTAGTGTGATAGGCTTAAGGTTAGTGCTTTTAAGAGTAAGAACAAAAAGGGCTGGAGAAATGGCTTAGTGGTTAAGGCGTTGGCCTACGACGCCAAGGGACCCAGGTTCAATTCCCCAGAACCCATGTAAGACAGATGCACAAGAGGGTGCACGCATCTGGAGTTCATTTGCAGCAGCTGGAGGTCCTGGCACGCCCATTCTACACCACCACCACCCCCCCCCCCGCCTGTCTATTTCTTTCTCTCAAATAAATAAAGAAAAATATTTTTAAAAAAAGAATAAGAAAAAGATAAGGCTGGAGAGATGGCTTAACAGTTAAGGTACTTGCCTATAAAACCTAAAGACCCAGGACTGATTCTTCCGTACCCATGTAAACCTGATGCACAAGGTGGCCCACGCGTCTGGAGTTCGTTTGCAGCGGCTGGAGGCCCCAGAGGCCCATTCATTCTCTCTCCCCGCCCCGCCCACACTGATCTTTCTCTCATAAATAATGAAAAACAGTTTGGACCATTTAGGAATCATCTGGGATGGCTGGAACATCAAGTTTGAGGCAAGCATGAGTTACAGATGACCTGGGCAACATACTGCAGGGGTCAGAAGACAGGTTGTATCATGACAGTCATTTAGATTTGCGCTTTGCAGCTAAGGACACCGTGAAAGATTCTAAACTAGGGAACAATTTGCTTAGACATGCAAAGACCACTCAGGCAAGATTACAGAACACAAAACAAGAGGGAAATAGGTCTAGGATATCACACCACAGTTGGTTTCAGGGCCACTGTTAATTTTTTGTTTGTTTTTCAAGGTAGGTTTTCACTCCAGCCCAGACTGAGTTGGAATTCACTATGTCGTCTCAGTGTGGCCCCGAACTCATGGTGATCCTACCTTCTGCCTCCCGCTGGGATTAAAGGCGTGCACCACCATGCCTGGCTGTTACATTTTATTAGATATACACAGATACTCAATTCTGTACAGAGCACTAAGGACCATCGCTCCCCACATGGAGAAGCCATGATCTGGGGAGCAGATGTGGTTTTCAGCATTCATAGAAAGTTATTCCCATGGCTGCTACCAAACTCCAGAAACGGCTCCATTTTGCAATTTAAGAACCTATTAAACTAATGAAAAATACTTATCATTTTCTGATGTCAGCATCTGTCCAGCACTGTAGGGAAATACAAGACTCAGAGCTACCAGCTAGGGGTGATCCATTCATTCATTTTCTAAAATATGAGTTTGCATATTCATTCACTCCACCCCCGACCACCACCACCCTCCTCCATACTGCTAGAACCTCTTTCAGGCAGAGAGTATGACTGCTTCCAGCTCACCACCCCCACAAAACAGCCAGTTTAACTGTGGGGGGGATCGCATCTTGAGCTTCCATTCCCCTCCCCTCGGGTATTTAACTGTGGGGGGATCGCATCTTGAGCTTCCATTCCCCTCCCCTCGGGTATTTAACTGTGGGGGGATCGCATCTTGAGCTTCCATTCCCCCCCTCGGGTATTTAACTGTGGGGGGGATCGCATCTTGAGCTTCCATTCCCCCCCTCGGGTATTTAACTGTGGGGGGATCGCATCTTGAGCTTCCATTCCCCCCCCTCGGGTAGTTAACTGTGGGGGGATCGCATCTTGAGCTTCCATTCCCCTCCCCCTCGGGTAGTTAACTG
The DNA here is from genome assembly GCA_036365145.1 of Orientallactaga sibirica. Lineage (NCBI taxonomy): Eukaryota > Metazoa > Chordata > Mammalia > Rodentia > Dipodidae > Orientallactaga > Orientallactaga sibirica. The sequence continues at coordinate 3,865,225 of JAEOAD010001893.1, read as the reverse complement.
TGGGGGGATCGCATCTTGAGCTTCCATTCCCCTCCCCCTCGGGTATTTAACTGTGGGGATCGCATCTTGAGCTTCCATTCCCCCTCGGGTATTTAACTGTGGGGGGATCGCATCTTGAGCTTCCATTCCCCCCCTCGGGTATTTAACTGTGGGGGGATCGCATCTTGAGCTTCCATTCCCCCCCCCTCGGGTATTTAACTGTGGGGGGATCGCATCTTGAGCTTCCATTCCCCCCCCCCCGGTATTTAACTGTGGGGATCGCATCTTGAGCTTCCATTCCCCCTCGGTATTTAACTGTGGGGGGATCGCATCTTGAGCTTCCATTCCCCTCCCCCTCGGGTATTTAACTGTGGGGGGATCGCATCTTGAGCTTCCATTCCCCTCCCCCTCGGGTATTTAAATGTGGGGGGATCGCATCTTGAGCTTCCATTCCCCCCCTCGGGTATTTAACTGTGGGGATCGCATCTTGAGCTTCCATTCCCCTCCCCTCGGTATTTAACTGTGGGGATCGCATCTTGAGCTTCCATTCCCCTCCCCTCGGGTATTTAAATGTGGGGGGGATCGCATCTTGAGCTTCCATTCCCCTCCCCCTCGGGTATTTAACTGTGGGGGGATCGCATCTTGAGCTTCCATTCCCCCCGGTATTTAACTGTGGGGATCGCTTGATCTTGAGCTTCCATTCCCCCTCGGGTATTTAACTGTGGGGATCGCATCTTGAGCTTCCATTCCCCTCGGGTATTTAACTGTGGGGATCGCATCTTGAGCTTCCATTCCCCCTCGGGTATTTAACTGTGGGGATCGCATCTTGAGCTTCCATTCCCCCTCGGGTATTTAACTGTGGGGGGATCGCATCTTGAGCTTCCATTCCCCCCCCCTCGGGTATTTAACTGTGGGGGGATCGCATCTTGAGCTTCCATTCCCCCCCCTCGGGTATTTAACTGTGGGGGGATCGCATCTTGAGCTTCCATTCCCCCCCCCTCGGGTATTTAACTGTGGGGGGATCGCATCTTGAGCTTCCATTCCCCTCGGTATTTAACTGTGGGGGGATCGCATCTTGAGCTTCCATTCCCCCCCCCTCGGGTATTTAACTGTGGGGGGATCGCATCTTGAGCTTCCATTCCCCCCCCTCGGGTATTTAAGGTTCTGATGGACGCAGGACAAAAGGAATCTCTTTTCTACGTAACCGGTCACCACTGCCAGGGCTTGAAACATTCAAGGTACGTCTGCTGTGAACACTCTTCTGTCCAAGCCTCCAGATGCTGCCCCCACTCAGAACTTGAATCCTATCCTAGGTTTCAACGTCATCCCGGGGCCCCACCTTGAAGAGTCTTCAATATGATTGTGCATTGGAAGACACCAAATTTTAACAGCTTGAATACATGAAAATGTTTACATCAGGGCTGGAGAGATGGCTTAGTGGTTAAGGCCCATGCCTGCGAAGCCTAAGGACCCAGCTTCGATTCTCCAGGTCATATACGTAAGCCAGATGCACGTGGTGGCACATAGATCTGGAGTTTGTTTGCAGTGGCTAGAGGCCCTGGTGTGCCCATTCTTACACACTCTGTCTCCCTGTCTCAAATAAATAAAAATAAATCTTTAAACAAAGAAAATGCTTAGATCAGATGAGCTGTGGGAGTTTTTCAGTAACTGCTGGCTGATGGTTGGACTCGACCGTATGATTTCCTTTCCTTGTGGGCAAGGAAGTCTGCGTTTGATTCTCTCCTGCCAGACTCCACGACACCAATTCCTCTGAGTCTCAGCCAGAGGAGCTGCCTAAAGTAGCCACCAGTCTCTGTGATGGAGGGGATACAGTTAGGGTGACTGGACTCCTGAAGGTTAAAAAAAAAAAAGGCAGGAAAGTCTGCACTTGCTAGAATTCAAAGATGACCCGACTTCTTATCCCTTGCCTCGTTACTTAGACCTGTTTTCCCAGGAACAAACAGCCAAGACCCCTCCTGGGAGGAAGGTCTTTCATAGGGTTTGCATTGACATTGTAATCGGTCAAGTTCAGCCCCTGGAACTTGGTGTCAGGGCTAGCCTCTTCCTGAGACAGCTCCAGCCGTAACCAACTAGCGGACCCTCTGGTTCACCTAAGCCGCAAGACAGCCCATCACCACTGTAAGGTTATAAATACCTTTGCAAGAGGAAGGCAGGCTCTCTGACCACTTGGGAACTTCCAGCTGTGGGTAAGTTTTGCCCTCAGCTGGGCCTGGGCAGGGGTTCAGCTGAGGGCAGGGCCCCTAGCCCTCACTCCCCACGTGGGTTCTTTATCCCCTCCAGCTCCCCACATGGCAGGAGCTCCTTCAACTTTCTTTTCCTCTTTTCTTTCCCAGGCTGTCTACATGGGATCTCTAGCCATGTGGGTGCCTTTCCTTGGCTCTGTACTTCCCTTAATAAATGTAATACTTTAGTAGTTATCCTTGTTTATTCAATTCTTTGATTAAAATTAGCAGTGAGGGCTGGAGGGATGGCTTAGCAGTTAAGGCACTTGCCTACAAAGCCAAAGGACCCAGGTTCAATTCCCTAGGACCCACGTTAGCCAGATGCACAAGGGGGCGCACGCGTCTGGAGTTCATTTGCAGTAGCTGGAGGCCCTGGTGCATCCATTCTCTCCCCCTTTTCTCTGTCAAATAAATAAATAAAAATAAAATATTTTAAAAAATAGAAATGAACCTAAGGTTTGGGGTTCAAGGACTTTCCTCGACCCCAAGCACCCCATTACACCTGGTGCCCACGTCACCCATATTCTCAGTCCTTTAGCAGCTGCGGGGACCTAAGTAGACTAGGCATACTTGTTGGGAGTTCTCCATGTATATGTACCTTATGTGGACCCTTACCTATGAATATATACACTCCCTTCATACCATTTTGACTATTTTCTTCTAGTGAAATAAAACTGCATACTCTTACTTGACAGAAACGTAGGCCAAATGGACCTGGGCTGTAATTCCAAATTAAAATTAGGCCAGCAGCAGACAAATAGAAGGAGGCATTTCAGTCCCAAATATCTCCAATTTCCATCTGTTTAGAGGCATATTCTGAAATTTGAGCTCCAGGGCCAGCAGCAGGCAGAAAGCAAGCACCATGTCTAAACAGTCGAGGGCAGCCTGTTGGAACTGCAAGCCACCAGCTGCATGTTAATCACCAGGAATTTAGAACCCACAGGCAATGGTTACCTAAGAGGGCCCTGTAATAAAATGAGACAGGGGGCACACCTGAGTTAAATATTTCGCTCGCCCCATGGCTACGCCTTCCTCACCCTCCCCAAGGACTCTTCCCGAGACCCATGCCAGACAGGGAACAGGGAAGGAAGCAAGGAGCCTGGCAAGATTGCCAGCTGACAACCTGCTCAGCGGCAAGCGGCAGCGTGGGCAAACAGCCCTAGGAAACACTGTCCAAATGTCAGGAGGACCTCCTTGCGAGCTGGCAGGTCCCATAGTTTGCTCCTGCCTTATTCAGCCTTCAGGGTGGCAGGGTTAGAAGCTGGAAGGGTAGGCCAATCTAAATGGAGAAAGCTCTGCAGCTTCCTCCTCTTACCATCGGTAGAAATGGAACCTTCCAGAGCTGTCGGTGGAAACCGTGGCAGTATGTCTAGAAGCATGAGATCCTGTGTGACCCAAAACCCTAAACAAAGAAAAACCCCAAAACAAGGAAAAAAGAGGCACGGAGCAAAGGAGCTAACCAAAGGTCTCCAAGGAGGACTCAACGAACTGCAAGACTGGGCCAAAGCTGGATTTGACAATTCCAGTCCTTTGCACGGGTGTGACTCAACAGAAGTGCCTTGTGCATGCTTTACGATCAGGTCCTCCACTAGACACACCCTGGGTCTCGCCAAACCCAACACAGCCATGCTACCCATTTTATACGGAAGGAAGGTTAACAAAGGCTAACCAGAGGCATTTATCCAACATCTGTCCCCCTCCAAAATTCCTTTCTAGCATTAGCTCAATGTCCAGCTGAAAACCAAAAAGTGAATTTCCTCCCGGGCCTGCAATTTCAAGGTGAGAGACTCAGCTCTTGTGGGTTCTAAGAGCCTCCCTCATCAACACTGCTGAGCTCACACGTTCAGAGACTGGAGTGGCTGGGAGACCGCTCTTAGGAAGGTTGCCAAGAGGCTCCTGAGATTTGAAACAAGAATCACTGCCACAGGAGAAGAAAGCTCGATGTGTTGGCATCATTCAGCAAAGGGCAGAACCCGAGAAGAAACAAGAAATGAACGTAAGCCGGACGTGGTGGCACACGCTTTTAATCCCAGCGCTTGGGAGAGAGAGGTAGGAGTACTGCCATGAATTCAAGGCCACCCTAAGACTCCATACTGAATTCCAGGTCACTGTGGGCTACAGGGAGACCCTACCTCGAAAACAACAAACAAACAAATAAATAAATAAATAAACAAACAAACAAATAAATAAATAAAACATAGCAATCAGCCGGGCGGGGTGGTGCACGCCTTTAATCCCAGCACTTGGGAGGCAGAGGTAGGAGGATGGCTGTGAGTTCAAGGCCACCCTGAGACTACATAGTGAATTCCAGGTCAGCTTGAGCTAGAGTGAGACCCTACCTCAAAAAACCAACAACAACAACAAAAAATGAACGTAAAATTCCACACTTACACCTGATAAGTATTTGCCCAGGGCTTACTTCAGAAGGCATCATGCTGGGCAGTGTCTCTCAAACCATCTGTTGTGAAGGGCCTGTGGTTTCTTATTATTTCATTTGCAATCCACTCCATGGTCCCCACCACACCATTCACACACACCTTAATACCACAAATGAGCCACCATGTGAGACTACCAAGACCCAAACTTGCCCATGCCTCCCTCTGCAGGATGAGTCTGCTAATGCCCTTGGGTATTGTGGCAACGCTAAATTGTCCTAAGAACTTCTAAATTTCTCTCAAGTTCTAGTTTTGTCTCGTTACCGGTGTCACGGGAAACTTTTCCCCCCGGGGAGACGCAGATACACGACTTCACCCCAAAGAGGGCACAGATGGCAGACCAAAGTGCAATGACACCAACACCAGTTTGGTGAACCAATGACTTAATTGGGGGGGGGGTCACTTACAGAATGTAAAGAGGAATTGCTTATAGGAATGTGGAGCCCCAAAAGCAGCCACTTTGGTATCAAAATCATGCCTTGGATGGTACTCCCTCAGCCCCAGAATGAGGGCTTTCGTACCCCAGAGCAACCACACCACGAGAAGGTTCATTCCACCCTGAATGACAACCTCCACGTGGCCGCTTCTAGAGTGTGAGACCACAGCAGCCCTTCAGTGGGACTCACTATATCAGGATTACTTACAGAGTATGGTAGTTTGAATAGACGGCCCTCAATATATTCAGCATTTTATTAGTTTGTAGTTTGCATCTGCAGCCACCTGGCTGAAGGCAGTGTCACTGAGCAGATCTGAAGGTGTGGTGGTGGGTTTGAGATTTCAGTCTAAAGATATGCCAAGTGTGCCTAGCTGGAGTTCCTGAGGTGGGCTGTGCTGTGTGGCTTTTGCTCTCTCTTGTCTGGTCCTGTGAAGGCAGGCCAGCTTCTTCTGCCATTATGGAACTTCCCCTGGATCTGTAAGCTTCAATAAATCCTGGTCTGGAAGTTCATCCCAGTGAGCCTGAAGCTGTCTGCTACACAAGTTGGTACTGAGGCTGACATTAACCTGATGTGTAGCATGTCAATGGGGCTCACTGTCCTCTCATTACCGCTGCACATGCTCCTCCCTCAGCCTGCAGAGGGGCTTACTTACAGAGCACGGAGACTCCAGAGATGCCACCGCGATTGGAGCTCATCAGAGCTCCGTGTTCCTAGACCTTTTCCTCCCTATATACTTTATCTGCCCCCTCACTCGTGTCATGAGACCTTGTGCATTATCGTATATACCTGGTGGGGGGAGGGTGCCTAAATCTCAGGCGGGGGTCTGATGACCCTCCCCACACTGTCTCTGGTGAGTTGACACAACTGCTTTTGATAAAGCCACCAATAATTGTTTAGACCTTTCCATGCGGAGGAAATTTACCACACAGCAACCAACCAGTCGGAGACTGCTCATGGGTCACGTCATTCTTGAGTGGCCCTTCCGGGTGGAGTTAGAAAAAAGACAGTTATGTGTATATGTGTGCAAGCCCCAGGAATATGCCAGTTTCACAGCTATTATTTAGAAAATCATATGGGGGCTGGAGAAATGGCTTAGTTAAGGTGCTTGTCTGCAAAGCCAAAGGACCCAGGTGTGATTCCCCAGGACCTGTGTAAGCCAGATGCACATGGTGGCACATGTGTCTGGAGTTCATTTGCAGTGGCTGGAGGCCCTGGCATTCATTCATATTTTTTCTCTCTCTCTCTCTCTCTCAAATAAGTAAAAAAATATCTATTTTCAAAAAATTGTAAGGAACAGGCTGGAGATATGACTTAGCAGTTAATAACAAGGAGGTTGTGTACAGCTGGTTGTAGGGAGGATCACGAGTTCAAGGACAGCCTGAGCCACATGACAGACCTTTTCTTGATTAAAAACAAGCGACAAAGATAACTAACTCTCTAGGTTAGCCTTAGCAAAGCTCGGCTCCAGTCCAGGCTTTCCAACACGAAGATGGTCTAACCTTCCACATCCGGTGCTTGAGTTTCCTTTTTACAAGACAGCAGGAGGCAACAGGCTGTCACTAGGAGCTCTCCCGGCTCCCTGCACCATGCTCTTCCCCTGACTCACAGTCACAAACTACCTGTCTGCCTACGAGTCAAGTCCCCAGTGCACATCTCCAGCAGGCATCATCCCACCCAATACCCAAGCCACCTACCTACTCCCCCTTCTGGAATCGGTACGTTTTGTTGTCATTGCTGAGACGATTTCAAAGAAGCAATTTAAGGAAGGAAGGGTTTATTTTGGCTCCGAGTTGGCGGGTGTAGCCCATCATGGTGGGAAGTCATAGCAGTAGGAACTTCAAGCAGCTACTCACTTGGCATTTGAAGTCAGGAAGCAGAGAGAAGAATCATGATGCTCAGCCACTTTGCTGCTTTCAATCCAGTCTGGACTCCAGCCCAATGGTATGGTATCACTCACATCTAGGGTGAGTCTTTCCACCTCAATTAACCTAACTGGGAAGCTCTCTCACAGATATGCCCAGAGATTTGTTTCCATGGTGAGCCTAAATCTCAAGTTGACAGTCAAGATGAACAAGAGCAGGCTGGAGAGATGGCTCAGCCATTAAGGCGCTTGCCTGTGAAGCCTAAGGACCCATGTTCAACTTTCCAGGTCCCGTGTAAGCCAGATGCACAAAATGATGCAAGCGTGCAAGGTTGCACAAGGGGGCAACGCACATCTGGAGTTCGGCTTCAGTGGCTGGAGGCCCTGGTGCGCCAATTCTCTCTCACTCTTTCTCTTGCATAAAAGAAGGCCAGTCTGTTGGGCTTGCCACAAAAAAAATTAAAATAAGCGCTGGAGAGATGGCTTAGCGGTTAAGGCACCTGCTTGTGAAGCTTAAGAACGCCCCGTTTGAATCTCCAGGTCCCACGTTTAGCCAGATGCAAAGTGACACAAGCACGCAACGTCGCACATGCACACAAGGGGGCGCACGCACCTGGAGTTCGTTCACAGTGGCTGAAAGGCTGCTGGTGCGCCCATTCTCTGTCTCTCTCTCAAATTAAACATAAATAAAATAAAAATAAAGATTAAGAAGATCATACACCCTCACCAGCACCTAGATATCAAGTTTAACATGGTCATAATGGAGCTCCAAAATCGACCCTACTCCCTTGAAGTCCCTCCTTCTAGTCAGTGATGACTCCATACTGCCAGCTACTCAAATCACTCTTGGGTCATCTTTGATTTCTCAATCCACTGCTGGCGTGTCAACACAAGCCAACTGTACCTGCTCAAATAATACCCAAAGACAACTCTGTATGCCATCACCCCAATTCGGGCCACTGGCACCACCGGCTTGAGTTGTGGCACTGGTTCTTAATTGAACTGCCTCTGTCCCTGACTATCTATTCTTACAAAGCAGCCAGGATAGTCCCACTGCACTTCACATCAGGACACTCCTCTTGTTCAGGGCCCTCCAGAGCCAAGGCCAGATCTCAGCTGTGATGTGCGAAGCGAGGAGAGCTGGCCCTGTTTTCTGCCCTAACTAAGCCTCCGGGATCTTTCCTCTCCAGTCACGCTGGCCTTCTTGTGCACAGGGCGCTTGCACCTTGTCTTGTGTGTCCCGACTATTCTTCCTTCATCCCTGCACCGTTCGCTTCCTCACCTCCTCCAGGAGGCTCAGGGCCTTCACGTTTTGCTCCTTGCTTCCTGAAGGAAGTTCAAGGCCTCCCTGTTTCCCTAACATCTTAGTCTCTCCTCCTTCCCCTGCCACCAACAGTCCACACCCCCCCCCATTTTACTTTATTTTTCCTCCTTAGAAGTTATAATTATACAGCCACTGTGATTTATCCCTGGTCTTTCTCCCCAAGGGCATATTTGTCTATTTTATTCATAGTATACCCTTACTGCCTGCTGTAGCCTCTGGCACAAAGCTGTCAGGCGCTGAATATTTCTGTGCACGCAGGGAAGGAGTCCTCTGGGTCACTGGACTGAATGATCTAAGGTCCCCAAGTGGCCTCAGACAGATGTGGCAGGTGGGAAAGGAAGAGCTGGGCTCTGTCTCAAGAAGAGTTGTGGGGAAGTTTCTTTCTTAATCCCTTAAATCCTCCACACTGACCTCCCTTGGAGAGTGGGAGACGCTTGTTCTGGGCCCTGCTCCCTGCACAGGAAAATACCCCCTACAAGGGTGTTTTTCAAGACATAATCCCATGTAAAACCTTCAGCTGTTTACCTGAATCCTATTTAATCTCCCATGGAGAGAGATGCCTCAAAATCATGCGCGTGCTGGAGGAGGCACGCAAACCCAGCTCCGCCTCTTATGTTTTTATTGCTGTTGCTGCTGAGACGCAAGCTTTCATTTCTATAAAGAGAAGCAGCACTGAACAATGGAACCATTATTTATAGTGTTTTTCCTCAGTGACAGATTATCTAAGTACAGTTCCCCGCCCCCCAGCATTTACCCTCCTACAGGTAAAAGGTCTTAGCCATTTAAATGTCCCTCCAGACAAGACTCTGCCCCTCAGCTGCAGAGGCATGTGTGAGTCTGCTCAGTTGGTTGTTCATGTGTCTCCAGCAAGGAAGGCAGGAAATAACTCCCAAAACCAGGGCCACACACAAATGACAGCTCCTGGAGGGGCCTGACCAGCCACTGAGGAAAACCGAGTTATCTAGTGATAGCAGCCACCATCATTACTACAGAGGAAACGGAACACTCTGGAATCTTCCAGACAACGCATTTCCAAGGCCTTTCTTTCAGAAGTATCTTCTACAGCAACCCTATTAACCAGACCCCACTGTGTGCTCTTCAAAGACCTGATGACCATGTTTGTCCTCAGAACTGTACACAAGCTACAAGAAGACAGAGAAGGTGATTCCATCACCTCCCTTACAAGTGAGGAAATCAGGTTTATGATCACTAAAGAGGCCAGGCATGGTGACGTGTGCTTTCATCTCAGGAGGCAGAGGTAGGAGGATCACTGTGAGTTCGAGGCCACCCTGAGACTAGATAGTGAATTCCAGGTCAGCCTGGGCTAGAGTGAGACCCTACCTCAAAAAACCAAAAAAAAAAAATAAATAACAACAACAAAAATAATAATGATGATAATGATAATAATAGCGAAAGAGGATCTGGTCAAAACTGGATTTGAACAACGGGGGGTTCCCAAAGTGTCACACTTGACCCTCTGCCCCCCTCCATGTCACAGAAGGCTTCCTTGATGCCTAACCGGGAGGAAGGAAGGAACTCCGATGTGCATGTCTGATAAGAGGAATAAACATACCAACGGGGGGAAAAATAAAAATAAACTGAATTCAAATCTTCTCTCTTTAAGCAGAAATGTCAATGGCCCCTGAAGAGTTGATGGCGAAACACGTAAATGAGCGGGGATGATGTGGTTCTCTTTAATTGTACTTTAAAGGTATGACATCATCTCAAGAGCAGCCAAACGCATACCGGAAGCAGGATGCTAACAGCCAACAGGGACCACTCGGGACTTGGCCTTCTGACACAGGAGGCCACCAGTGCCACTCAGTCGGTCTCCCTGATCCTGGGCTTGGCATTCTAATAGTCTGGCCACGCTCCACTCCAGCCTCCTCCCCAGGAGTAGAAAATTAAGTCGCCAGTATTCTTGAAGGAAAGATCTTTGGAGGGAGAGGGAGGGAGAGGGGGAGCCATGGGACTGAAGGGGAACTGTAATGGCTAGCCTTACAGGTGAGGAAGTAGAACCCCTGGAGAGACGATAAGGGACCACAGAGAGGCTGAGCAAAGTCCAGGGACAAGGCAAGATTTCTATACACGCTCCTTTAGGTGCCTCTCATCACTCACAACTGGAGAATAACTGTCCCTACTTCACATAGGGCCGTTAGAATGACCAAGCAGGGAAGACACAGGGAGCGCCCAGCCCACCGCCTTACTAAATGTAAATGGGGGGTAGTAAATCATCCTTAGCAGCATTGTGTGTGTTTTTAAAATTATTATTAGCAGCTATTAGCAGTATAATAAGCAGCAGCTTTAAATGGGACTTAATGTGTTCTTTTCCCCCTTCATCTAATCCTCCCTTCCCTAAGGATATGTATGGCTGGACGGCATAGTAACTTGGTTATAATGACAAGAATAATGGCAACTAGCATTTAGTACAAGCAGCATTAGGCTAAGGCCATTAGAAAGTTGGAGTCATTGAGGATTTTCTGATTTTTGTATTTGAACTATTCAACTCTTCTAGAAAGCATATGCCACATGGCTCTACCAGTTCCTAGGCTGAGTCATAAAATGGGATCGCTCACCCCAAGGATACTTATCTTTCCTCAACGAGGGTTTAAGACACATAGCTGAAAATTCTACCAGTTACTTAAAAGGCAAAACTTCAGAAGGAGACTAGAGAGACTAAGGTTAAGAGATTAAGATTAAGAGAGGTTAAGGTGCTTGCCTTCGAAGCCTAAGGACCCAAGTTCAATTCCCCAGTACCTACGTAAACCAGATGCACAAGCTGGCGCATGTTTCTGGAGTTCATTTGCAGTGGCTGGAGGTCCTGGTGTGTCCATTCATTCCCCCCATGCTCTAATAAATAAAATTTAAAAATGTATTTTAAAAATTCAGAATTAGGGCTGGAGAGATGGCTTAGTGGTAAAGGTGCTTATTTGTGAAACCTAAGGACCCAGGTTTGATTCTCCAGGACCCGTGTAAGCCAGATGCTCAAGGTGGCTAAGACCCCTTGAACGGAACCCTCTGAAACCATAAGCAAACACTGCATGCAATGTTGATAGACAAGTTACATATCCTATCACACTCCTTAAAACAAAAGTCCCACAGGTAACATATATGTGGACCTTAAACTTTGAGAACTACTGCTTTAAAATAGTGGTTCTGAAAGCTGGTTTCCCTTACCAGAGGTGTCAGATTACCTGGGAGCTTGTTAGAAATGCAAAATCAGGGCAGGAGAGATGTTTAACAGTGAAGGTGTTTGCCCAAAACGCCTAAGGACCCAAGTTCAATCCCCCAGTACCCACGTGAGCCAGATGCACAAGGTGGTGCATATGTCTGGAGTTTGCAATGGCTAGAGGCCCTGGCATGTCTAATCTCTCTGTATCTGCCTCTCTCTCTTTCTCTCTTAAATAAATAAATGAAAAAATAAAAGCGCCTTACCCTAGACCTCTATAACCACAGATTCTGTTGTGAGCGGGGCCCTGCAGGCTGCATCTGAGCCAGCCTTCCTTCCGGTGACGTTGCTGGGTGATCAAGTCTGAGGCCACATCGCTCTGGAGCATGGCACATAGTTTCGCATGCCCAAGCAGCAAGCAGTGATTACCAAAAAAAAAACCCTATGTACTTCGCTTCCAACGAGAAGCTGAAGTCATCCCCGGACTCCCACACAAACAATTCAAGCAAAGCAAGCTATCTCTTTATAATCCCCAGGAGTGGTAGAGAGGAATTAAAGATGAAAGAAAGCAACCCGGGGTCCTTTGGCATATGGATAAACCCTACACCCCTCCCGCTCCTAAGATGACCCAAGAATGGATGTTCATAAAAGTGTTCAAGACATGAAACGCTCGTGGAAATGTCCTTAGGTTCAGCAAATTCTCCTTAAAAAGTTCACATTTTAGAACTGTTTCTATTGCAGTGTTTTACATTTCCTTCAAGTGGAAAATAATTGACTAGCCTACTCTCTTGTGTGGAGGGATGGGGGATGGAGCAAAAAGAAACAAGAAGCGAGATGCCCAGTGGCATAGTGAGATCCAAGGTTGTCCTCCGTGTTCTTAGACTTTTTTTTGAGATCCTGAATTCTTCTGAGAACTGGGGCAGAGCTATGTCTCATCTTCCTTTAAAAATGTACCACCACAGGGCTGGAGAGATGGCTTAGCGGTTAAGGCATTTGCCTTCGAAGCCCAAGGATCCTGGTTCAATTCTTCAGGTTCCACGTAAGCCAGATGCATAAGGGGCGCATGCATCTGGAGTTTGTTTGCAGTGGCTGGAGGCCCTGGCATGCCCATTATCCTCTCCACTCACCCCTCCTCTGTCTCTGTCTCTAACAAATAAATAAATAAATAAATAAATAAATAAATAAATAAATAATATTAAATTTGCATACCAGTGTCAGAGGGCTTGGGCTCTTTGGTCAAACAGTCTGACATAAAAGGACATGATCTGACTGGAAAACTGGCGCAGAGAACAGAAAGGAGCTCTTTTGAGGGAAAGAGTAAGTGAGCCCTGGCTCTCCCTCCAACCAGCTGCATCAGGCCTCAGATCCTCTTCCACAGAGAGCTGGCCCTGAAGGAGACGAGTTTTTTTTTTTTTTTTTTTTAGAGACACAGAGACAGAGAGAGAGGGAGAGGAAGACAGAGATGGGCACGCCAGCAGCCTCTCAGCTGCTGTGAACGAAATCCAGATGTGTGCGCCCCCTTGTGGTCAAATGTGGTATTGTGCCCTTGCATCACTTTGCATCTGGCTAAACGTGGGACCTGGAGATTGGAACCAGGTTCTTAGGCTTAGCAGGCAGGCGCCTTAACCACTAAGCCATTGCACAGCCCTGGAGACAAGCTCTTATTGCTGCTACTGAGGGAGTCCAGGAAATACCCTATCAGAAGAGGTCACCCTGCCCATTCTCTCTCTCTCTGCCTTTTTCTTTCTCCCCCTCTCTCTCAGACACACAACATAAATAAATAATTTTTAAAAAATTAATAAATAAAAGAGGGCCTGGAGAGATTGCATAGTGGTTAAGTGGCATAGTGAGATCCAAGGTTGAGAAGTTTAACGACCCAGGTTCAATTCCCCAGGACACACACAAGCCAGATGCGCAAGGTGGCACCTGTGTCTGGAGTTCGTTTGCAGTAGCTAGTGGTCCTGGCACACCCATTCTCTCCCTCTTTCTCTCTATCTGCCTTTCTCTCTCTTTCCCTCTCTCTCACATACATATATAAATGAATTTTTTTTGAGAAAGACAGAGAGAGAGAGAGACAGAGAATGGGCACACCAGCAGCCTCTCAGTCGCTGTGAACGAATACCCCTTGTGGTCAAGTGCGACATTGTGCCCTTGCATCACTTTTGCGTCTGGCTAAACGTGGGACCTGGAGAATCGAACAGGCATTCTTAGGCTTGGCAGGCAGGCGCCTTAACCACTAAGCCATCTCTCCAGCCCTAATTTTTTTTTTTTAAAGAGGCCACGCTGAACTTCAAATACAGGGTGCTTGGGGAACATGAACACAGGGAAAAGCTGTCTCGAGCTCCCTATATCTGTCAGCTGAAGGTCACGCTCTCCAAAAAGAACTCCATTGTCATGTCTCCATCCTGAGGAACATCTGCAGCCAGGGAGCGTTAAACTGGAATCTCAGGAGAGAGAGTGCTGCTCCACGCGAGACCCAGACACGCTGTTCTTCTCCAGGCCCCTTCGTCTTTCCTCGAAATCATTTACTGGTTCCCCCCAGTTCATGCACATACCTTTACTGCTGTGACATCAGCTCCCTTCACAGACCCAAGGCCTGAACTGGCAGATGAAAATGAGAACACTCTCTCTCTCTCCACATTGCACTGTGAACAAGGAAAAGCCGGCGAGGGGCTAGTTCTGGATGTTGTGATAGTCCAACAGGCCACACAATGAGTAAGCTTTAAATATATATAAAATCAAGGCAAAATTATCCGTGAGTTAAAAGGCCACTGGGAAGTAAAAGTCCTTCAGTCCTTCTTCCCACTTTCGTGAGGCAAAAGTTTTTATGTGCACACAAGTTTAGTATGTGATACCTGTATGTGAGCACATTGCATGTGTTCTTTTTATCTTTTTAAAAAGGATTTTATTTATTTACTTACTAGAGACGGAAAAAAAGAGAGAGAGAGAGAAAATGGGCACTCCAGGGCCTCCAGCCACTGCAAATGAACTCCAGATGCATGCATCACCATGTGCATCTGGTTTATGTGGGTCCTGGGAAATCGAGCCTTGAACCGAGGTCCTTAGGCTTCGCAGGCAAGCGCTTAAGCGCTAAGCCATCTCTCCAGCCCTTCTTTTGATCTTTTTACACACATGGGATCTCAGCATAGATATGATTCTAACTTTCTTAACCTTTTATGTTGACTATTATATAGTTATAATATAATATAGTCATATATTACATAGTTATAAACTATCATATTATCCTCTATTTTTAATGTCCTCATGAATATGTAAAATAAGTCTACAAACTTAGAGTGGTTGCTTGTTCTGTAGGGTGATATAAAATGTTCTTCAGCGGTTGCCACTGTGCTAGTCTGCAATAGCTTCACATTTCCAACCTGGCAATTTCCTTTGCGTCACCTGGATAGGTTCACCAGCGGGACACACACAAAGCACAGTGTCCGAGAACAGGGAAACTCCAAGTTCATTGTCACCAGCAGCTCCAATGGCATTTACTTAATTCCTACATCGTACATGACATAAATCAGAATAAAAGACATTTCACTTTAGTGACACCAAAAATAAGCTGATCTTGGGAATCTGACCTCAAGTGCAAAGAGCATGTATAATGGCATTTCGACTCTGTACTTTTTTTTTTTTTTTTTTTTGAGAGAGACACAGATAGAGACAGAGAGAGAGAGAGAGAGAGAGAGAGAGAGAGGAAGACAGATAGAGATGGGCACACCAGCATCCTCTCAGCTGCTGTGAACAAAATCCAGACGCATGCTCCCCCTTGTGGGCAAGTGCAGCATTGCGCCCTTGCATCACTTTGCATCTTGCTAAACGTGGGACCTAGAGATTGGAACCAGCGTTCTTAGGCTTAGGATGCAGGTGCTTTAACCGCTAAGCCATCTCTCCAGCCCTCAACTCTGTATTTTTTTTTCTTTGTGTGTACATCCTTTTTGTGAGTGCATATTATGATGAATATTAACTGTACACCATAATACATGGCTTATAAAACATTACTGTAGAACAGGTAATTACATGGCATATTTACCACCCCCCCCCCGATCTATTATACATCATAAGTTCCTTTCACTCTCTTCAGTACACCTAGTGGGCTATAAATTATGTGCATAAAAAAAATCACCATGCACCTTTTCAGAATTATCTCCCAGGGGTTGCCTGCAGAGGTTAGTATGAAAATTAGTCCTTAGACTTAGGCTCGCCCCGCCTCTAATGACAAGCCCAGCATAGCAGGAAGAACATTAACATGAAAGGGACATTAACAGCTCAGCCTGCTGTTTCTCTTCCCTAGGAGAAGGAAGTAAGGCTCTTTACTTGCATTCTGGTTTCCTGAAAGGCCAAATTCTCATCACTTTGCCCACCCAGGGCCCTTTCTCTGCCGGCACCCTTTAATCGGATGTGAAGGGCGACCACAAGAGCGTCTTTGGTTTCAAAGACCTGCCTTATGCACTGGTTCCCAGAAAGAAAAAAAAACACTTTCCTGGGACACAAGTTAAGGGGCAGCCAAGAAGATGTTATTGATCTGTGTCTCCAGGGCCCAGTGGCTTTGGCACCAAGAGGGGCCAAAGCTTTCCAGACGTTCTGCTGAAGGGCTGGATGGGAGCCAGGGAGCCCTGTAGCTCCACAAAGGAAGCCTGTCAGCCCCTCCTCCCCAAATGTGCACCCTGCCAAGTCCATAGCTCTCCATAGAAAGAGCCCTTAAGTGGGCAGGGCCTTCAGAAGCACTTCCCTAGTGACCAGCTTCAGCTGGCCACACTCCCTTTACATTCACAGCCAACAGTTCCATGCTACCCTCTCACAGTTCCACCCCACCCTATTCCCCCACCCCCAACTACCATTTCTGGTTTCTATAGAAACAAGGCAAAAGCCAACGGGATTGGGGGGGAAAAAAAGCAGTAAGTTGTACAGCGGTACAGAAGGGCGGAGAAAATAGCCTGGGAAATTCTGGTTCTCGCTCTAGAAATCTTTCCTCAGAGAAGTGCCAAGCTCTCAGCTCCCAAGGGTGCAATTCCCCTCCTGTCTGGAAAGGGCCAAAGACACAGCGCCTGACGTTCTGCCCAAGTTTGCTGACAGCGTCTGTATGATCACAGAGCAATGACAACACATCCACTACCTATCCTTCCATGCACTGTACAAGTCTGTCTTGAGTACCTACTAAGTGCCAGGCGGTATGCCGGGTTGCTAAGACAGCAATGAAAAACATAAATCAGACAAAAACTCTTGCCCTCGCCGGGCGTGGTGGCGCACGCCTTTAATCCCAGCACTCGGGAGGCAGAGGTAGGAGGATCGCCGTGAGTTTGAGGCCACCCTGGGACTACATAGTGAATTCCAGGTCAGCCTGGACCAGAGTGAAACCCTACCTCGAAAAACAAAACACAAAACAAACAAACAAACAAAACAAAAAAAACCCTCTTGCCCTCAGCAGCTCAGACTCCACAGAGTCAAACAGAAAGGGAGTAAACGATTTTATAAAGGCACTAAGTAAAATGTAAAATGCAAGCTCCGATGTTCAAACAAAATAATCTCAGAGAGTATGATACGCACAAAGCTGGAAGGCATTGTGGTGACGTAGGAAGCGAAGCTAAGCGTGTAGGGCTTTACTTACACAGCAAGCGTCCACACACATCTGTTCATTTTACCATAACGAACTGTTGAGTTAGTATGAGGACAATATACCAATATACTCATTCACCCAAGCAGAAACACGCGTGGAAACCCAAACATCTTCTGAAATGTTTTGTTCAAGAGCCCCCAAGCCTCATACTTTAGATGTCTATGTACCATAGTGAGAATGAAAAGATGAGCCACAAACCAGCTTAAGATACTCGCAACTCACCTAACTGCCTGCGAAACAATAAGAAATGGACTGAGAAAGAACGGGAACATGCGAGAATCGAATGAACAGACCTTTTTTTTTTTTTTTTTTTTTTAGGGAAGATCCAAGAACCTGTAGGCATTTGAAAAGATTCTCAAATCATTAATCATAAGAAATACAAATTAGGGCTGGAGGGATGGCTTAGCGGTTGAGGTGCTTGCCTGCAAAGCCAAAGGACCCAGGTTCGATTCCCCAGGACCCATGTAAGCCAGATGCACAAGGGGGTGCATGCATCTGGAGTTCATTTGCAGTGGCTGGAGGCCCTGGAGCACCCATTTTTTTCTCTCTCTCTCTCTGCCTCTTTCTCTCTCTCAAGTAAATAAATAAGTAAAATATATTTTAAAAAACAGAAATACGAATTAAAACCATTATGCTGTCTTGCCTACCATATGAAGTGAATAGATATTGTGAACATACCCAGTGGTAGCATCAATGCGTACAATAACTTTAGAAAACAACTGATCATGACCTACTAAAGCTGACATGCATATAACCAACCATTGAGCCATCCAGTTACCTCCTTAGTAGTTAACCTAAAGAAACTATAGATGGATGGTCAAATACCGTGTTGCCCTTTATAGCAAACACTTGAAGCTAACCAGAATTTCACGGAGAGGACAAGGATACATTAATTTTGACATGGTCATATAAGGGAAATAATACATAGCAAAGAAAATGAATGAGCCATGGCCACTTCCACCACACACCCTAACCCAGATGAACCTGGAGGGAATGCTATTAACAGAGTCGCCAAGCATTTATATGCAGTAATTCAATAAGGGACAAAAATAGGTAAAACTAAACAATGTGTCATTTAGAAAATAGATATGTGTAGGCAATTAAATCATAAAGAAATGGGTGAAAATAATTAACATAAACTTCAGGATCATCGCTGGGGAAGAAAGGATGGAAACAAAAGGAGCAAAAAGTCCCTAGGGGCTGCAAAACAAATGGGGGAGGGGCTTTATGTTAAAATGGATCTTGGGCACATAGTTTCAGAATAAAATAATGCAAGGAAGGGAGAACAAGCCTGACTTACATTAAGGACAAATTAATTTAAAAGATCTAAATCACTAAAGGATTTTTTAAAAATTTATTTATTTGAGTGAGGAAAAGAGGCGGGGGCGGGGGGCTAGGGGGAGAGAATGGGCACGCCAGGGCTTCCAGCTGCTGCAAATGAACTTCAGATGCGTGTGCCCACTTGTGCATCTGGCTCACATGGGTCCTGGAGAATCGAACCTGGGTCCTTTGGTTTTGCAGGCAAACACCTTAACTGCTAAGCCATCTCTCCAGCCCCAGGGATATATATTTTTTTTCTTCTCCTTAAATCAAACAAAGAGATCATCGCTTATTCTCTAAGGCAAAGAAGATTTGTGCAGACCTCTTGGGAAGCACAGAAAGTTGAGTGTGAAGGCTCAAGGGTCCTGCTTCAATTGACGTTTTAAAAGATTAAAAAACAAAAACAAAATAGGTTCCTCTCTAGGCAGAGGTAGGTGTTTCTGGTTGGCCAGGCAGTGGACTGGCTCACAGGGCTATAATCATAGACAGGGAGCGGTCAGGCAGCAGGAGGTACATCTGTAATTAAGCAGGTGAAGTCTGTCCTCCAAGTTCCAGCCACTCTATCAACAGCCAAGACCCACCTCTTACAGGCAATCCTTGACTTTGACCATTTAACCTTCAAACAACACGTGGGCCAAATAAGGCTACCGAACCATCACCTGACAGTGACATTTCAAGACGGGCTTGTGCCTGTCAAGTATCTATGCTCCTCCAAGGCCCTACTATTTTATCCGGACCACATTCATTTCTCAATTCACTTAAACACTTCCTAAGTACGGCTGGATCCCAGCACTGTCCGTGGCCACGCAGGTACAGCGGAGACCAAAGAGAGTTCTGACTGTGGTAGAGTTCACACTAAGGAAACTGCAATTATTTCAATACCTCATTGCCTCAAACCTCTTTTCTATATTAAATTTAAAAAAAAAGAAAACGAGTAAGGGAATATTGTGAATGTCAGCCTTGTGCCGAGAGACGTTATCGCTTCAGAAATCTGAGCCCAGCAGAGCAGATGGAACAACCCGTACACTCAATACGAGCCTCCGAACACCTAAGCAGGTTGACACGCTCCCCAAGACGATCAAATAAAAAGAAAATATGCATCTTTAAAAGTACAAAAAGCTGGAAAATATTACCAACAAAAACCTTGTCCGAACAATGAGACATATTGTGAGGATTTTAATACATTTTAGTTTTCTGGTAATGAAATCCTGCATCACAACGTTAACTCAGTGATTCGACTTCCATTCCTCTGACTTTCAGATGTATTTTTAGAAAGCATCACGTGCAAAGTTAGAGAGCCTGCCTGCCTGCCTGCCTGCCTGCCTGCCTGCAAAGAGACTGTGGGTTCTTCATGTACAAGGAGGCCTTAGGAAGGCTTAGGAGCCCGGCCTTCTGCCAGGATCGGTTGGTTTTTAAAGGAAAGGGGAATTGTATGGCTTTCGGTGGATATCAACAACAAGAAAAGTAGCATCCACATCAAAGCCTGTAAGGAAACATAGTAAGCATCGGACAGGGCTGGAGAGACGGCTTAGAGGTTAAGGCATTTGCCTGCGAAGCCTAAGGACCCAGGTTTGGCTCCCCAGATCCCACATAAGCCAGACGCACAAGGTGACACATGTGCACAAGGTGGTGCATGCATCTGGAGTTTGATTGCAGTGGCTAGAGGCTCTGGCATGCCATTCCCTCCCCCCAGTAAAATAAAATAAAATAAAATAAAATAAAATAAAATAAAATAAAATAAAATAAAATAAAATAAAATAAAATAAAAAGCATTAGACAGACACAGGAGGGTGGGTCAATGAGAGAGGGAAGTACGCAGGATATCATGCATCAGAATGAGATTTCGGCCCAGAATAAAACCCTCTTCTTGAGGAAAGCCCAGTCCACTCCTTTGTGTGGCTTTTACATAAGTATCTCCCAAGCTTGAGGAGGAAACCTAGAGAGCACAGCACAGGGGAGTAAGCATGGGCGAAGGAGAGCCCCTCCCTTCTCTTGTCATCTTCCTGTCTCACAGATGGGCCTGCTCACGAATGCACACCAGAGACCATTCTTTGACAAACTACACGTCACACCTCCATTTAACAGAGATTAAGGAACCAGTAGTGGTGGTACAAGAGATTTTTTTTTTCCCACTTAAAAAAAGCCTACATAGGAGGGGTTCACACAATCTGGGGCCATTCAAAGACAGATATACCCTAGTTCTTTGGGAATGAGATTCAAAGTATTTAGTTTAGTTTTTCTTCTAGAGACAGGACATCCCTACATAGCCCAGGCTGGCCTAGGACATGTGATCCTCCTGCCTCTGCCTTCCCAATAGCTGAATTATAGACATGTGCCACTACACCTGGCTTCAAGATTCAGGTTTTTTAAAAAATATTTTGTTTATTTTTATTTATTTTAGAGAGAGAATGAGAAAGAGAGGCAGATAGGGAGAGAGAGAATGGGCGTGCCAGGGCTCTAGCCTCTGCAAATGAACTCCAGATGCATGCGCCACCTCGTGCATCTGGCTTATGTGTGTCCTGAAAATTGAACTTGGGTCTTTTGGCTTTGCAGGCAAGTGCCTTAAATGCTCAGCTATCTCTCCAACCCCCCAAGATTCACGTTTTAACATTTCCTTTTGAGGCATAAATTTTCAAGAAATAAACCTATTCTGAAAATAGATGCTAAGATACAACTTTTCCCATTATTTTACATACTTTTTTCCTCTACCTTAAAAAAAAATGTAGGGGACTGGAGAGATGGCTTAGTGGTTAAGGCATTTGCCTGCAAAGCCAAAGGATCCCGGTTCGACTCTCCAGGACCCACGTAAGCCAGATGCACAAGGGAGCTCATGCATCTGGAGTTTGTTTGCTGTGGCTGGAGGCCCTAGCATGTCCACTCTCTCTCTCTCTCTCTCTGCCTCTTTCTCTCTCTCATATAAATAAATAAAATATCTTTTAAAAATATGTAGGCCGTGTGTGTGTGTGTGTGTGTGTGTGTGTGTGTGTCTAAGGCAGAGAGAGAGGAAGGAAGAGTTGAGGGAGGGAGGGAGAGAGAGACAGTTTATGTAATTCAGGTCAGTCTCAAACTCATAATCTTCCTCCCTCAGATTCTCCAGTGCTGACATTACAGGTGTGTACCACTATATCTGGCTGGGTTTCTTTTTAGTAAAATAAATAGTTGCTGCACTATCATCCATTTGTATGTATTTATGGAAGTTGCTGGCCTATTAAAAAAGTACAAGATTGAGAACCTTTAGTAAGCCTGAAGTGCAACTCAGCCCTCCAGCTAACACAAGAATCTTTCTTACACTTTAAAATGATCCTTCAGTCCCTTCTGGAATATCTTCAGAGTTGGAGAGCTCCCTTCCGGCTTAATGTTCAAGTATATTTAACTGCTGTGAGCCCTGCCCACTAGAGCTTTTCTCATATATTAAACTAAGCGTAGGGCTGGAGAGATGGCTTAGCGGTGAAGGCTCTTGCCTGCAAAGCCAAAGGACCCATGTTCAAGTCTCCAGATCCCACATAGGCCAGGTGCACAAAGGGGAGGCAAGTGCAAGGTCGCACACGCCCACTAGGTGGCACAAGTGTCTGGAGTTCGACTAAAGTGGCTGAGGCCCTGGCGCACCAATTCTCTCTCTCTGCCTCTCTCTCTAAAATAAATAAAATTTTTTTAAAAAGCTAAGCTAAGCTTAGATATGCCTCCCAGTGACACTGCTGATCCTAGAGCCCCCTGGCAGAGCCATAGAGTAAGTTCTCTCCCCATCTTCTCCTTGGACACCCTTTCAGTCCTGTGAGGAGTGGGTTATGGTACCTGGGTGTGAGTGCCCGGGCACGCAGCAGGCCACGGCATGTAGGGGGAGGTTGAAAAACAACCTCAGGCATCAGTCTGCACCTTTCGCCTCGTTGGAATCAGGGTCTCTCACTTTTCACCACTTCATTCGGACAGGCTAGCTTCCCCTGTCCCTGGCTCCCATTTGCTTTACCCCTCACCATACAGATGCCTAATGTTGACTTCTCTACGAGAAATCAGAGCCCTTGTGACCAGAGCTAGCCAAGACCAGCAATCAGAACACCCATGAAACTCCCCCGCCACTCTATTTTAAGCTGCTGCACGCTGAATTTCGGTGGTCTGTTTCCATGACCAGTTCCCTGGGCCTTGTCATGAGGGCCCCAGCACAGAGATCTTTTTAAATTAATAATTTATTTATTTACAAGCAGAGAGACAGAGAGAAGGGGAGGGGGGAGAGAATGGGCACACCAAGGCCTCTAGCTGCTGCAAATGAACTCCAGATGCGTGCGCTACTTTACATAGCTGGCTTTACATGGGTACTAGGGACTCAAACCCAGGTTGCTAGGCTTTGCAGGCAAGTGCCTTAACTGTCAAGCCATCTCTCCAGCCAAGAGACTCCAAACTGGTTACATATAGTAACCAGATGATAAAACAAAGTAGCAGCCTCAGCGTGGGAGACTCAGGGCAGGGAGCAACTTGGATGCTAGTGACAATATAAATAGATGAGTGAAAGTTTGGGGGAGACGGGGGCAAACGCAGAGCTAAGAATCAACAGGCAGGGTGGTGGGAAGGCTCTCGGGAGGAGGCAAACTTAAATTCTCTCTCTCTCTCTCTTTTGGTTTATCCATTTTTCAGTTTTTCAAGGCAGGGTCTCACTCTAGCTCAGGCTGACCTGGAATTCACTATGTAGTCTCAGGGTGGCCTCGAACTCACGGCGATCCTCCTACCTCTGCCTCCCGAATGCTGGGATTAAAGGCGTGCGCCACCACGCCCGGCTTGAATTTTCATTTTGCATAATTGAAAAATAGCTGAAGAAGCCTGGAGGGGATGGGGCATTATAACTGGGGGCACGGTATATGGGGAGTGGAGTGAATGAGGCAGCCACCCAAGTACTTGGCACAGAGAAAAGGCTTAAACACTCAGACCCACTCCCGCCCAGGAAACTGACTGTACACTGGAATATGAAACATCTGATTATCCTAAGGCAAACGCCAGCCAAACATCTTATTTACTTACTGCAATAGTTTCCCTTAGAAACAACGCTTCCCCTGTGCTTTTTTTTTCTCCCCATTTAGTCACATATCCATTTACCCAATAAGTAAAAATTACGCCCCTACTGTGTACCGGCCCCTAATCCAGAACTCTCCTTCCACGAAAAGCAGTCCAACCTGCTTATCAGAGGAGGGTCACATAGAGGTACATTCTAGGAAGCTTCCTGGGCGAGTTGCTTTAATTAAAGCCCCAGAAACCGGGAGAAAATTAGCACAGTGGGATCAAATTCAAGCACCACTCAATACTTCAGGGTATTTATAGAAAAACAAACACAGAAACGAAAAGATCCAATATCCTGACTGGTGGCTACAGGAAGTATTACCTGGTGCTTTGTTTTCTGGGTATAAATTGGTTCTTGTCCTCATGGGCTGTCCACCCTGCCCTTGTGAAGACTACTAAAGTCGGGTTAAAAAAACAAGGCCCCAGCAGGGCGTGGTGGCGCACGCCTTTAATCCCAGCACTTGGGAGGCAGAGGTAGGAGGATCGCTGTGAGTTCGAGGCCACCCTGAAACTCCATAGTGAATTCCAGGTCAGCCTGAGCCACAGTGAGACCCTACCTTGAAAAAAAAAAAAAAGCCAAAACAAACAAACAAAAAAAAGGCCCTAGCAGGGCGTGGTGGTGCTCTCCTTTAATCCCAGCACTTGGGAGGCAGAGGTAGGAGGATCACCGTGAGTTTGAGGCCACCCTGAGACTACATAGTGAATTCCAGGTCAGCCTGGGCTAGAGTGAGACCCTACCTCGAAAAAGAAAGAAAGAAAGAAAAACAAGGTCTTTACGAACGGTCATCGCAAACAGGCCCTCCGAAGGGACTGAGGGACCCTGCTCTCTTCCTTAGAGGCTGACGAGATGCGAAGCAGCTGAGGTGAATTAGGGTTAGACAAATGTCAGAAGTAGAGCTTTCTCAGGAAAGCGGTAGCATCGTGCCACAGGTGGCATGGTGAGGTCCAAAGCCAGAGAGAACAAAAATCTGAGAAACAAAAGGAGGTGACCCTTTTTATGAGGGTCTGCGGGGAAGCGTGGGACTGGACCCAGACTACAGGAGAGAAGTCACAGGGGCAATGGAGGAAGCGTAGGAGGTAAAGACCTCTGCAGGCTGGAGAGACAGCTCAGCAGTTAAAGGCGTTTGCTTGCCAAGCCTATTGGCCTTGGTTCAATTGACCAGGTACCCCTGTAAAGCCAGATGGATTTTTGCAGTGGCAAGAGATTCTGGGACACACACACACACACACACACACACACATGGTGCAAATAAATAATAATATTTCCAAAGGATGCACTGTTGGAGGTCACCTATGACCCAGAACATCTGTCCCCTTGAACTACACATCACCACCGTGGTTGTCAGCATCAGGAAAGAGAAGGGCCGCGACTGGGTCTCACTTCCCGGCAGCCGCTTGATCTGCTGTGCTAGCAGCTGGGCAGAAGGTACCAGAGCCAGCGAAACCATTCGTCTGTGAGGATGAGCAAGCTTGGGACAAGAAGTTGCAGGCACTAAGGGAGCAGAGTGGCCACCGGAAGCACTACGGGTAGGAATGTCACTCGGCAGAAGCAAGCAGAGTTGGTAGGGAAAGAAAGGCAGCGGGTCCCTTGAGGGTATCTTTCATCACCTACTCCCACAAGAGCTAGGGCCACCAGTACTTGGTTCTTTCTAATAGGTCCAGACTGAAGGGGCTTCCAACTTCAACGGTCTCATTGCGTATTACAGGGGTCTCTTGAACAGTAACTGTGTGCACGGCCTTATTCTGAAGCTCCTGGTCCCTACAGGTATTGTTCCACGGTGTCAGCAGGTCACTTCTTTCTGACAGGGATTTCTGGCGCCTGGTGTAGCCTCTAGCCAGAGGCAAGTCCCTGTCTCTGTAAGTAAGGAGGCAGTTACATTTTCCACCTAATTTATTTTATTTCTGAGTAATTTTTTAATAACTTGTACTCATAATAAATTATAGGCTAGACATGAAATGTCCCTTCCCTTCTAAATTCCCTTATCCCTTCCCCAGAGACAAACACTATTCCAAGTGTACAAATGCATCATTACAGAAATGACACAGAGAGAGAGAGAGAGAGAGAGAGACTGACTCTTGAATGTAATCTTTAAGAGATTTCTGGTTGTATCGCTTCTGTGTCTCAGCACTGGCGTACAGTGGGTGCCAGCTATGTGGAATGAAGGGATGGATAAATCAGAGGTATTTCTTTTTGTTAATTTTTATTTATTTATTTGAGAGAGGAGGGAGGGAGGGAGGAAAAGAGGAAAGGAGGGAGGGAGAGATTGGGCACACCAAGGCTTTCAGCCACTGCAAACAAACTCCAGATTCATGCCTTACCTTGTGCATCCAGCTTGTATGGGTCTTGGGGAATCGAACCTGGATCCTTTGGCTTTGCAGGCAAGGGCCTAAACTGCTAAGCCATCCCTCCAGCCCAAGTCAGAGGTATTTCTATGGATGCAAATTCTTATCAAGTCAGACCTAGTCCTCCTTTACCTGACCTTCTATTTGCACAGGTCATCTGGAGACAGAAGCTCTGTTTCCTTGACTGAGGAAAGTTCCCTGGTCCCAATATGCTGCACAGGAGGGTGTGTGGGCACAGTGTGGACTTCTGGCCTGTAATTCCCAGTACCAGCATGTGGGTAACACCCACAATGAGCCATTGATCAGAGAGCCCTACAAGGTCTCCCAAAACAACACAGACTTCTGTCTGAGCATGATGAATCACCAAAGGTTCATGGTAAGACCCTACTGCTGAAGACACCATATGCTGTTGGCACGGAACATGGAGAGACCTGGCTGGAATCTGGAAGAGAGCCAGTTCCCAGAGAGCCCATCTCGTGCTGGAGTGTGCTACATGAGCTACCGGGGGGAAATGGCCAACAGCTGTCCGAGCAACTCAAGGTCTAAACTAGTCAGAAGCAAACAACCTGATGTGATGCTCACACAAGTGCAATAGTGGCACACAGCCATAGTGGGTAAGCAACTGCTCTTGGATTGGCTAACAGATCTGCTCAGAGGAGAGGAAACCGTATCTGGAACTGGAAACAAGTCAGAAACATCCAGATAACCATTTTGCTTTCCAATGTCAAGCTCCCACTAATCTTGGGCTATAAGAGGGTCTATACCCATTAAATTCTCTCTAAATTAATGATGGGTATCCCATTTAACCTGTGCTGACTTCACTCTCTATTGGAGAATCTGTTTCTCTTTTTCAGACAGGAGCAGAATTTGAGGAGATAAACAACCCATCACTGTTTAGCCCGGCCCCGGCTGAAACCACACAGGAATTGGGGAGATGAGCAAGAGTGCTGCTTTCTCAGTGAACCTGATAGAAGCACAAGGGTGAAGGAGACAGACACTGAGGACCCTCAGCACCTATCAAAGCAGAGATCCAGAGGCTCATAAGAGCCCATCACTGAAGTAGACTTAAAACACACTCAACATGGCTCAGGGGATTTTGCAGAAGAGGAGCAGAAAGACTGTTAGAGCCACAAGATGGGGCATCATGCGCGGAGACATTACTTCTCCCCAGTAACTGACCGCTGTCCCCACATTGCACGACCCACAATTCCATGGGGATGACCTGCATCCCCAACAAGGAGGGCCCCTTCAGAAAAGGGGCAGGGATGAGGGAAAGGATGGTACCAACACGTGTTGTTTACATATTAAGTATGTCCATAACTAATGAAAATAAATTTTAAAAGAATGCAAAAATAATAATATGGATCTTGTGATGTCATGTGGGACCAACTGTCAGCTGTGGTGATGTATTGGCTTGCTACTCAAGAGGGTGCCCTCAAGTGGAAGGAAGTCTTGGTGGCACAGGACACCCTGCCCTAGTCATAACTACCCAACAGCTGCGTCAGACTATTATGCTGCCTGGTTTATTCCTTGCCTCCTTCCATTGGGATATGAGCTTCCTGAGAGTAGGGCATGTTCATTGACTTTTCCTCCCTGGGACTCTGTATACAACTGAGAAGAAAATAAATGATGTGGCCAATGAGAGAAACCAAGGCCGAGGGAAGGCAGGAGATGTGACTGAGAGACATTCGTTCTCACCTCTATGCCCAAGGGCACATGTAAACCCCTCCTTGGGCTGTAACAGCTCACACCAAAGGTTTCCAATAGAGGAAGAAGACAGAAGGCGCAATATTAGTCTCCCTGCTTGGATCTGTGAAAAGGGGCCAGCTTTCTTCTGCCATCAGTGGAACTTCCCCTGGATCTGTACACTTCAAATAAATCCCTTTTCCTCCCATTAAAAAATAAATAAAAAGGCTCAGCATTACTCCTAGATTAATGGCGGTGAATGAAGTTGATTGTGAAAATGTGAGTGTTTCCACAAAGCTAGGTAACAGCGAGCATCAATAAATCCGTCAGCACTAGCCAGTTTCAACTAGATAACAGAGTAGAATAATTGGTAGAGAAAGACAATTCTAGATTAGGTTAGATGAATGGAAATACCCTTTTCTTTTTAAGCCAACCCATGAGGGCATTAACAGCAGTAAATGATTAAATTATAGACCACTTTGACCCAATATGATCTGGGCTGCAAACATGATTTTCCCAAAACAATCTTTATAAAATGCAGAAGTGATATATAAAAAGACAACAGAGACAGAATGGAGAGCATGAGAGGAAACAAGGGGTCCATGTCTTGACCAAGGGCCTATTATCAACCTACCCTTTCTATAAGCTTCTTTCTTTCCCCTGACTATTCCTTCTTCAATTAAATCATTAGTAGAACTAGCTCACAGCCAACAGAAAACATATATATCCACACTCGCATAATGGCAGATGGGAAGGAGTCTCTCACGGTGAGTGTTCTCTGATCACTCCAATTCAATCCTGTTTTTCATCTACGAATGGTTGTCATTTGGAGTTGTTAACCAGGGGTGATTCATTTCATAGGGACCACTGTGCATGTAGAGACTATTGGGAAGAAACTGTGGGGTTCTTAGCTTATTTCTCACCAAGCATTTTAGCAGCATCTCTTTGTGACATTAGAAACTCCTTGGCAGGGGCTTGGCAGCCACTCTTTCTAAACTGGTTCCCCTCTCATCTAGGGCAGATAATCACTTCTAGGAATAAACACTGATTTCATAGGGATGAGAACGAAGCCCAAAATCTGTAGAGCAAAGGATCTACATATCTGTGGTAACACATAGTACTGCTGTGGGCATAAAAGGGAACGTGGACCACATCATATAAAACCACTTATGGGCTGGAGAGATGGCTTAGCAGCTAAGGCGCCTGCCTGCTAAGCCTAAGAATGCTGGTTCCAATGTCCAGCGGTTCCAATCTCCAGGTCCCACGTTTAGCCAGATGCAAAGTGATGCAAGGGCGCAATGCCGCACTTGCCCACAAGGGGGCGCACGCATCTGGATTTCGTTCACAGCTGCTGAGAGACTGCTGGTGCACCCATTTCTGTCTCCCTCTCCCTCTCTGTCTATCTCTCCAAAAATAATCAATAAAAAACAATAATTAAAAAAACCACTTATATATTTTTTTCTGGACTCCATGTACTATTAGAAAATCTGATATGTCCATGAATGTCTAGGAAGTCCATGGGGTGAGTAGGACCAGAATTCTATTGCCCAATGTACAACACATAGAGGATCAGGGCTCTGTAGCTGGGAGTGGCTTTGAAATCTGTTTGGGAAGTAATGAGTATTATTAGAAACTGGGCAAATAGTGGGTGCAGGGGGAAAGTTATATGAGTGTCTAGGTTTCATTTGGGGACACTTTAGAAAGGGTGGGGAGAAAGCTGGGGATGTAACTCACTGGTAGGCCACTTAGCTAACATGCATAAGACCCTGGATTTGAAATCCAGCACTGGAAAAATGAGATGAGAAGGAATAAAACGAGGAGAAAGAAGATGAAAGGGGAGGGGGGTAAAGGAAGAGAAAAAAGAAGAGAGAAGAAGGCTGAAAGGCTGAGGATTATAGAAATGATTATCATAAAACTCTATGAGGCTGCTAAGGGGAAAAGAGGAAATGCAAAAAAAAAAAATGCCACTGGGATGAGGTGGGGGGTCGTTTGCCTATAGCTGGACTTGACTAGTGCCATGGTTGTAATAAGTATCTACCCTCTGTCCTGTACTTGATCAAGCTTAACATGGGACATTCGTCTTCCTTGGGTGTCAGAAGAGAGAGAGAGAGAGAGAGAGAGAGAGAGCAACCTTGACCATGAAGTTATACCCAGAACAATTGCCTTCAACCTTCATATATAGATTAATCATTTATGACATTTCATTTTCCTGCTTGCATAGCATGACAATTCCTGCCTACAACACTGAAAACCATCTTTGTTTGGATGCTCCTGGAGAGTACACAGTTCATCTATCTAATTTATCCTGTCTGTCCAGCCATTCTGAAAAGCAACGCCCTCCAAATTGTCTTGGACCATGAGTCCCCCTGCTCAGAATGGCCTCTTCTCTCCCTCCCTGGCCCTAGAGCCCATCATCCTTTCTTTTCCAGTTCCAGCCTTGCCCTTTCCTTGAAGTTGCTCTGGATTACTACAGTTCCAATGGACTCCCTAGTGACAGGACTTGATGTGATAATGGCTGGCGTTCTCTCATGCTTTCTTCCCTACAAGGCTTGCTTTCTGGATATAACTGTAAGCTCCTTGAAAGCCAAGGGCCATGTTTTGATTCTTGTGAATGTCCTCTCTTGCTTTCCACTTCCCTCTCCATTCCCCATTCTCCCAATCCAGCAATACAACAGGCTGGACGCATCTTTTGAAGTACTTGGGTGACTACTGTTAATTTGAATGAATGATACTTTTTTTTTTTTTTTTTGGAGAGAGACAGAGAGGGACAGAGAGAGAGGGAGAGGAAGACAGATAGAGATGGGCGTGCCAACAGCCTCTCAGCCGCTGCAAACGAAATCCAGATGTGTGCGTCCCCTTGTGGTCAGGTGCGGCATTGCACCCTTGTGTCACTTTGCATCTGGCTAAACGTGGGACCTGGAGATTGGAACCGCTGGAGATTGGAACCAGCGTTCTTAGGCTTAGGAGGCAGGCGCCTTAACCGCTAAGCCATCTCTCCAGCCCTTGAATGATTCTTTTTAACTCTCTGATAACCAGGTGCTCCTGGATTTAAAAATATGCAATTTAGCAAAGGCAGAATCTTTAAGAAGTGATGCTTCGGAAGTACTGTGAAGTCCTTGTGTCAAATTGAAGGGTAATATCTAGATACGTTCTGCCCACTGGCTGAGGCTGAATTTCTACCTTGAAATCATGCCTGCTATAGATGCAAGATTCCAGCATCTCTAACAATGAGAACAGGTAGGTCAGAAAGATCACTATCCTGGGCTGGAGAGATGGCTTCGTGGTTAAGGCGCATGCCTGTGAAGCCTAAGGACCCCGGTTCAATTCTCCAGGTCCCACATAAGCTAGATGCATATGGTGGTGCATGTGTCTGGAGTTCGTTTGCAGTGGCTAGAGGTCCTGGTGCACCCATTCGCACTCACTCACCTACTCTCTCTCTTCCCCTCTCTCTGTCTTAAGTAAAATAAATAAATAAAAACTTAAAAAATCTTTTTTAAAAATTTATTTATTTGAGAGAGAGAGAGAGAGATAGATAGAAAGTCAGTGAGCGAATGGGCATGCCAGGGCCTTCAGCTGCTGCAAACAAACTTCAGATGCATGCACCATCTTGTGCCTTTGGCTGACGTAGGGCCTGAGGAATCAAACCTGGGTCCTTTGGCTTTGCAGGCAAGCACCTTAACAGCTAAGCCATCTCTCCAGCCCTTAGGTCGAGTTTCAAACCAAGACCTGCTAATGGAATCACATTACAGAGAACCTTTGGATTAAAAGCTAAGAACTTTAGCTTTATGTTTCTATTAAAAGCTTTTAGAGGAGGGCTGGAGAGATGGCTTAGCGGTTAAGGCGTTTGCCTGAAAAGCCAAAGGATCCTGGTACGATTCTCCAGGACCCACGTAAGCCAGATGTACAAGGGGCACATGCATCTGGAGTTCATTTGCCATGGCTAGAGGCCCTGACGTGTCCATTCTCTCTCTCTGCCTCTCTTCTATCTCTCTCTCTCTCTGCTTGCAAATAAAATAAAATAAAATAAATTTAAAAAAAAGAAAATATAAAAAAAAATTAAAAGCTTTTAGAATAAAAGAACTAAAATAACAAGAACAGCAGGAGGTGATTTCCATATTGGTAACGTCATTATCATAGTTCCGGGCTTGGAGCAGAAGCCTGGATCTGGACCTGGCGCCTGGACCCAGTGGTTCCTCATAACCAACCCCACGGCTTGAAGTCCATCGCTTGTACTTTCAGTGTATCGCCTCCATGAGGAGGAGATACCATCAGACATCCAGTACAGAAAAAAACCTCTATATACGTGCTATCTTTCCAGATCCAAGCAAAGCTGGTCTGATCACATCTGTCCAGAAGGAAGCTGCAAAGAAGAGTTAAGATTTCTAAACTATCCCTGCAGAAAGGTTGAAGGATTTGATGGCTTCTGCCTGAAGAAGAGAGATTTAATAACTGTTTTCAAATGGATGAAGGGCTTTCATCCAGGGCCAGTGAGAACATGGGGCCCACATGTTGTCAGTCTTCACTGAGCAGTGATGGGAGGACCCACGCTCTTACAAGGAGAAATTGCTGACCTTAAAGCCCTCAGGACAGAAATGAGTGGCTCACAGAATGTCCATCTGGAAACTACTTCATTTGGGATCAGGTAAAGAGAAAAGAGGTGATAGGGCCAAACTGTGGCTGGGTCTGAACTATGCAGAAAGCAATCCCAGCCCATACTATGCATGTTGCTCTTTAAATTACTTCTTTGGGGCTGGAGAGATGGCTTAGCGGTTAAGGCGCTTGCCTGCAAAGCCAAAGGATCCCGGTTCGATTCTCCAGGACCCATGTAAGCCAGATGCACAAGGGGGCATATGCATCTGGAGTTTGTTTGCAGTGGCTGGAGGCCCTGGTGTGACCATTCTCTCCCTCTCTCTTTCTCTCTCTGTGCCTCTTTCTCTCTCATAAATAAATAAAAGAATAAACCTCTTTGCTAGCTTGCACTGCTCTTGACCATGGTGAGCATGCCATATCACAAGTCAGAAATCTGCCCTCGGACTGTTTTGCTTGAACACCCTGCCTGCTGCTTCCAGGGTGACGCTAGAACTAATGGCCCACCTCCCTGCCCCTGAGTCTCTCTAAGCTCTGGATATTTAGCGAGTATCCCTTATATGCAAGGTGCCATCGCAACGCCCTGTTTTCAAAGCAACATTGGTTTATCATAGGTTTACTTCAGTCTGGCTTAGGCTTATTTGAATGACAAGAATGGAATACCCGCCCCCCCCCCAAAAAAAAAACAGTCAAAATAAAATTTCATAGCAAATGTCTTCATCGGATTGGGGAGAAGTCGGAATCTCTAAGCTACTAAGCCTAGTAGCTAGGATCTAAATCCGGGTCTGATAAACTGCTGAGACTACGGTCTTTCTGGAGAGAACGCTGAACACTCGCAGCAGAACGTGGCTGCAGAATGGAGGGCCACAGGCAGGTCCTGCTTGCTCCCTGCTTGCATCCCCTATTTGCACAATACCACCAGAAATTGACTAGACCATATCATTTGTGACACATGTTAAAAGTCATTCAAATTATGTTGCAAACCCTGTATGCTATTGGAGAAACAGTTTTCTTTTCTGATTTTATTTTTTTTAATTTATTTATTAGAGAGAGAGAGAGAGAGTAGTGAGAATGGGTGCACCAGAGCCTCTATCCACTGCAAACGAACTCCATACGCATGCGCCACCATGTGCATCTGGCTCATGAGGGACCTGAAGAATCGAACTCGAGTCCTTAGGCTTCGCAGACAAGCGCCTTAACCGCTAAGCCATCTCTGCAGCCCCCGAGAAACCGTTTTGTGAGGCCTTCTTCATGCTATTCCCATTGTCCATGTAGACTCTGAAGAGCTCTGCAGGACGAGCACTCCCCCTAGAAGGAGGCCAGGGAAGAAAATCTTACAGGTCCCAAGTCAGGCCTTGATCACCACCTGCCTAGAGGCTTATAAGCAAGGGAGCATTGCCTTGTTATTTATGAAGAAGAAGAACTTGTATACAAATTATCACAAAGCAAGAGAAAATAACTACGATACATAGTAAGAGACCATCCTTTGTGCACTGGAGTACTCCCTTGTGTGTGGCTCTGAACTTGAGCTAATTACACTTTGACTGAATTATGAGATGAGCCTGTTGGAGCCTATGAGGAGAGCTAAACGGAGAAAACTCAGGTTGGGGTTCACGTAAGTACACCGCACGATGTCGATAAAGCATCGAAGGTCATACCTGTCCCCAAAGTCCATTGCTTTCAGCTCCTTCTACCTGCTGTAGATATTAGCCCGCCCTCAGCCGCAAGCTTTGACAGATAGCCATTCAAATTGAACCAGAGCACAAAATCCCATGGCTGGGAACGACCTGAACTGTCATCAGATCTGACCCTTAACATCTGCGCTTACGTTCCATGGTTTAGCTGAAGCACACACCAGTCAAATCCCATTATGGTGAACTGCACAGGACGTGTAAGTGGTGGAATCTTATTAGACAGTTCGAAATCATATTATAGCCTGCTCCGGCGGATGTCAGACGCCCGGGCCTTCTAACAGCATGTTAGCAAGAAAAAGAATCCTTTGGCGCACACTAGAAGAAGGGGGAAGTGTATTCACACACTCTCACACTCTCACTCCCACACCTTTCTTTGAGCTCTTTGGAATTTGCATGTGTAAAGTATCTCTGCAGTTTCTGTGACTCTATTCCTTCCATTGATGGGCCTGGGGGATGAAGATGGGAGAGCTGAAGGGACGGACGCTGAAGGCAGAAGAACGGAGTGGTGGAACCTCAGCCCTGTTTCATTTCAAGTCTCTTTGTAGTCTTTTACACTTTAAGCACTTCATTCAAGAAAGGGATTTGGACGAGAGGAAGTCTATGAACGAATGTCTACAGTGTGTAAATTCAGCAGGTTACCTGTAACAACTGAGTTTCACTGGGCTTCTTTTTTTTTTTTTTTTTTAACCCATGTGGCCTGGGGAACAAATGTTGGGGCTTCCCATTCTCTGGGGTTCTCCTTTTACCCGTGTGACCCTGACAAAACCACCTCCAAATTGGAGTCCTCACAGCCAAGGCACAGGACTGGGGGAACAGATGGGTATAAAACAAATGTGGGACTACCAAAAAAATCTCTCCACCACCCACAGAAGGGGTCCCGAGTCCAGGAACAGCAAGGGAGAAAAAAAAAAAAAGAGTAGAAAAATGTCTTCTTTTCTTCAGAGCACCACATGCTAGCACTTTACAGATCCTGGCATGTGTCAGCATTTCTAAAGGAAACTCTATTTTTTTTTTAGATGAAAGAGATAAAAAAAAATAGACTCAGAATTTAACCCAATGAAAATTGCTTTGGCTATTCATATGCAATATACCGTAGAAGCAAAAAGAAAAAAATCAATTACTTCTGATTTATTTATTCATTCATTGTCCATCTCCTTTTCCCTCTAATGTTTTATATATATATATATATATATATATATATATATATATATATACACACATATATACATGTATCTTTTATAATTTTGCAAGCTGCTAATCTTTTCAAGGAAAAGAAACAAATCCAGGCCTGCCATTGGTGGCCCAGCATCTTGGTCCAGGAAATCCATGTATAATTAAGGTTATAGGAAGAAAAAAAAAAAAGGAATTGAGTTTTGTCTATGTAATGTTTTGCCAGCATCTACAATCAGGACGCCATTGTAAAACCTCAAATCTAATGCGTTCAAATCACATACTATGTTAATAATGTTTAAAGCAACTATAGGGCTTCACTTCATCATCATTATTATTATTAATATTATTTTGGTTTTTCAAGGTAGGGTCTCACTCTGGTCCAGGCTGACCTGGAATTCACTATGTATTCTCAGGGTGGCCTTGAACTCATGGTGATCCTCCTAACTCTGCCTCCCGAGTGCTGGGATTAAAGGCGTGCGCCACCACGCCCGGCTTCCACTTCATTTTTTTTCTACTTTTTTTTTTTTTGTTGTTGTTGTTATGTTGCTCAGGCTGGCCTCAAATTCCCAAGCTCAAGTAATCAATCCTCCTGCCTCAGCCTCCTGATAGGCCCACAGGTGTTCTCCAGTGTTCGCAGCTAAGCTGCTTTATTTCTTAACCTGGGTGGGAGGTGCACTGGTGATCGTTTTACTTTACTTTAAGCCTTTTTGGCCGATCTTATATATTTCGTATTAAATATTGTTAAACCGTCAACGCTTCTACAACAGATTCTATTTGGGGGATGTTCTGTGCTGAGAACAGAGAAAGGAAATGGGAAATGTCAAAATGTAAGTGCAATTTAAAAAAAAAAACAACAGATACTATAAGAAACCAAATTTGAAAAGATGCTTAAAGCATCAAACCTATGCGGAGCCAGTGAGACCTATTTAAAGACGATCAGAGCGGGGATGGTCCCCGTAGGCACACATCTATTTGTCATTCTGAACACCTGTTGAGACTGGGTGGTAAACAAATGACCAGGCACCATTATAATTTGACCAGAGCCCTCCAAACTTGTTTACATAATCTCTCCTCCCTTCACATCCTTCACCTAGAAACTGTGGGTGGAGATATGACTTGGTGCTTTCTGGTCCTCAGTATTCTGGCCTGATGAGACACCAAGCTTCCCATGAAGGAGGGATAAAAGAAATGATTGCTCAGAAGAATGCAAACCACTCCCCCCCAGTGCCATTTTTTTTGTCATGTTGCCACACGGAAGCACTAATGCTCTTGCACTCTCTCTGCCATATCATGAAAACCAAGGGTTCCGTCTCCGTGCCCACAGACGGGGAGAAAGATGGTGCCAATAACTACATCTCCATCCTGGTCCACAGCCCTGTCCAGCACTTAAGGGTGCCATGATCGCCCTTCCGCTCACTAGACAAGGGTCATTCATTGTCTTGCCTTCCATTCTGATTGCTCACTCTTCCCCAGGCTCAGGCCTTTGTACCTTTATGGGGTATTGAGTGAAGAAAAACAATGGAAAGAGCAGGAGGTAAAAAAAAGAAGAGAGAAGAAAAACGCAACTATCAGAGAAAATCTATATGTTCTCAGATCAATCAGTGTGGAGCAAGGGTTCCTTCTTGCAACTAATTCTTTTTAAGAGAAAGGCTTATGCCATGGAAAGAAATGGCAAAAAACAAACAAACAACAACAAAAAAAAAACACTGTAAATGCTCTAAATGAGTATGATTCAGAAGGCTAACCTCTGGTTTGTTTCATTTCTGAATACCGTTAGACCAACTGGTTTTACTTCCTTCTCGACACACACACACACACACACACACACACACACACACACACACACACACACACACCACTGGAGCCTGCCCTGCACACAGGGTCTGTGTTACTGTCATAAATCTTCCCTGTACTCTACCAGAAACACACAGCTGGTCCCTTTTGGTACACAGACATAATAACATCTTCAAAATCCATTCTCCTTTTAAAGTAGGCCGACGAATTGAATGTCACTATGACAAGGAGCCGGCCAAGAAGAGAAGGCAGGGGCATGGAAGACAAAGGTTGCACAGCCCGGAGTTAAGGGTCAGAGGTCATGCACTCCTACCTTCGCCCGACGACCCTGAGAGGTCAATGATCACATACACTTTTCCTTCTGGCTCCAGATCAATCTGTAATTAAGAAAACGACAGTGAGTCTGTTAGTGCATTGTGTAGGCAGCCCGAGAGTTCCAGATTTCAACCCAAGCTGTTAGCGCCTCCAGTCACTCAGCTCCATGCATTCGCCAGCCCACAGCAAAGCAGTTAGGAACAAAGGTGGATCAATTACCATCTGCCGTGCCCCTCCCAGGTGCAGTATTTATACCAGTGGTCTAAACTGGGAGTGATTCTGCTCCACGAGGGATACTTGGCAAACGTTTAAAGACGTTTTTGATTGTCGTAACTGACTCTCTGTCTGAACGCCACAACTGGTATCTAAAGGGTACAGACCAGGCAAGCTACAGGGCCCAATACAATCCCCACAACATAGAAGCAATTCTGCCCACCAGGTCAACTGTACAAAGGTTGGAGAGTCATGTGGCACCCCATTTTCTCAGATAAGGGAACTATGGTTAAGGTTCTGAGGTAAGCGACAATGATGAGATTCAATGTCAAGATCATAAAAAGAAGTTCATGGTCTTTTCTCTATACACCTGCGTCCAGGGAAACTGAGAGAAACGTAAGGCCTCGTTCCTGCTCTCATAGTGATGTAGAGTCTCAGGAGGGACAAAGCCCAGAAGAGTGCTGAGCTCAGTTTAATGCTGAGAGAAGAAAGAAAGAAAGAAAGAAAGAAAGAAAGAAAGAAAGAAAGAAAGAAGGAAGGAAGGAAGGAAGGAAGGAAGGAAGGAAGGAAGGAAGGAAGGGAAAGAGAGAGAGAGGAGGGAGGGAGGGAGGGAGAGGAAGGAAGGAAGGAAAAGACAGAAAGAAAGAGGGAAGAAGGAAGGGAAGGGAGGGAGGGAAGGAGGGAGGGAGGGAGAGAAAGAGAGAAAGGACAAATGGATACTATGTCAAAGAACCCTGAAACCAGGGCAGAACACGAAAAAAGAAGGCATTCTGAGAGGAAGCAACCAGAAAGCTGGAAAGTCCACTGTGCAAGCTGAAGGGACCCAACCCCCATGCCCAGCTCGTGCGTCAGCTGCACACGTGTCTTACGAAGCCCAGATGCCAGAAGGATTGCCAAGAGAGCCACTACTGCCAACCATTTACCACTGACCTTGTCCACCCCATCATACATCCAGGTAACTACTTCTGCTACAAAGAACCAGGCTGGGCTGGAGGGATGGCTTAGCGGTTAAGGCATTTGCCTATAAAGCCAAAGGACCCAGGTTTGATTCCCCAGGACCCACGTTGGCCAGATGCACAAGGGGGTGCGTACATCTAGAGTTCGTTTGCAGCGGCTGGAGGCCCTGGTGCGCCCATTCTCTCTCTCTGTCCCTCTTTCTCTGTGTCAAAAAATTATATATATACACACACACACACACACACACACACACAAAATATATATATATATATATATATATAGAGAGAGAGAGAGAGAGAGAGAGAGAGAACCAGTCTGGTGGAATCATGCATCCGGGTACTTTTGAAGTTAAGACATCTGTACAGAAATCGTGTTCTCCATAAGATAGTATTAACTCCAGAAACCCTGGGTCTCTGAGTCCCACCCCCGTCTCCATGACCCCATCTGTCTACACAGAACTCTAATTGGCTTCAAGTGCCAGGCTCTCTCCTCAACAAGCTGTGCATTTCTTGAGGACAAGAATCACTCGCTACCCCTTCCTTTAATTTTTTTCTTTTTCATTTTCCCCAGCAAAGAGCAGATGCACATTTAGTAAGCCAGTCTTAGGAAGAGGCAGTCTGGCGGACACTGTCTGATCCTTCAAGGTCAGTGATAATTACTGTTTCCTCTCTGAAGCTTTTCCGGATCCTCCCCATCAGGATGCATCAATGCCTCATCTGTGTTCCCACAGCACACCACGCATGTCCTGATCATGGCCCCCAACCAACTGCAGCCCACCGACCATGCAACCATCTTCCACGCTAGACGGAAAGTATGATGACCACATGTCCAGCTTCGACTTGTTTCTCTTGGCCAGAAAACACCCAAGGGGCTGGAGGGATGGCTTAGCAGTTAAGGCACTTGCCTACAAAGCCAAGGGACCCAGGTTCGATTCCCCAGGGCCCACATCAGCCAGATGCACAAGGTGGCGCATGTGTCTGGAGTTCGTTTGCAGTGGCTGTAGATCCTGGTGTGCCCATTCTCTCTCTACCTGCCTCTCTCTCCCCCCTCCCTCTCTCAAATAAATAAATATATATATTTTTTTTTTAAAAAAAAAAAAAGAAAATTTAGCCAGGTGTCATGGTGCATGCCTTTAATTCCAGCACTTGGGAGGCAGTGGTAGGAGGATCGCTGTGAGTTTGAGGCCACCCTGAGACTACAGAGTGAATTCCAGGTCAGCCTGAGCTAGAGTGAGACCCTACGTCCAAAAAAAAAAAAAAAAAAAAAAAAAAAAAAAGAAAAAAAAGAAAAGAAAACTTAATTTAAAATGTTCCTCAGAGCTCTCACCACTAGTACTGACCCCACCACAAGTATAAGCCAGTCCCCTGCAGGGAATTACCAACAGGGAAACTAGCCAACAGGCCCCCTGAACAGAGCCAAAGTAGAATTCTCTCCCAGCCAAAGTTCAAACTGATCAGGGCCTCTCTTGCCCCCAAGCATGGAATTCAAATAATGTATGCCTTTTAGAGATTAGATCATCCCCACTAACCCCCTCCTCCCCCCAGCCCCCCCCCCCGAGCAAAACGAAACACTTTCTCATATCCTCCAAGTCAAATTTCCCACGCCTGTGGACTTTATTGGCAAAGCACAATGCTATCAGGATAGACAGCAGAAGAACGAGCTGGGCAGCGAGGCTGATCCAAAGGCAGGCGTCGAGCCCATCCGTGCAAAAGGGGAGCGAGGCCTCGTGGCAGAGAGGCAAGGTCACTGACGATAAACTGAATTAGGATATTAACATTCAAGATAGCGATCAGAAACCATTTCGGCACCCACTGCGGCCTCGATGCCGGCGAACTGCGTTTCCCAGCAGAAAGCCAGAAATTAAGCTATTAGCCATGCCAAAGGCAACAAAGAGCTGTGCAGGCCGAGCAGGTGGCTGGCTGCAGAGTGCCGCAGGCTTAAGCCTCAGCCAGCTAAGCGAGAAGAGTCTGCCCAGTGTGGTGGGACTTCGGTGCTTGGAGCGCAAAAGGTGGCAGAGAGTGGTGGGGCAACTTCACGGCCAAATTCATGTCGTCACACATTCTGCCCGTGGACACGTGGCCCAGATCATGAAGCAACGGGGGTACCCAGCCCTGCATAACCTTGCAGGCTGACAGTGAGCAGTTGTGCCAGGCAGCTGGCACTACTTAATTTCCTCCATCTCCTCCTGGCTGTTCCCAGGTTCTGAACCCCTACTATGCTGCAGGTTCCTTCCTTTGCTTCATCAAATTGTGTGTGTGTGTGTGTGTGTGTGTGTGTATGTGTTTTGAGGTAGGGTCTCACTCTAGCCCAGGCTGACCTGGAATTCACTCTGTCGTCTCAGGGTGGCCCCGAACCCTGGGCGATTCTCCTACCTCTGCCTCCCGAGTGCTGGGATTAAAGGCGTGCGCCACCACGCCTGGCCATCAAATCTTTTTAGACCTCTTCCCTCTCCTTGCCAGACTTCCCAGCTACCTTCCCTTTGCTCATTGACCTGTAGCCACTTTCAAATGACAATGCCTTTGGAAATCCCTTAGCCAGAAGCCAAGTAATCAAACAGTGCAACAGATAACCACAGAACCTTTGGTGTCAGACAAGGCCTGAATTCTAGTTTTCGTCCCTCACCCACTGAGTGATCCCAATTACTTCCTACCCATGAGCCTTCGCTTCTTCTGTGAAATGGGTCAGGAAGTCCAAGAGGTAGATGGATGTGCAGAGAAAGCCCCTGGGACTCAGGAGATCCTTGATGTGTGGTAGACAGAACAGACCGGGTAGGTGACTCAAAGCCAGCAGCCATCCTCTTTAAGCCTCACACTTCCTTGTCAGTGACAGCACAGCACCAGCACACAAGTCATGTACCATTTGAGCTATTGTGAGGATATGTATGGCACAATGCAGGCCTGGCCCTGGCCAGACCGCGTGGCAGAGAAACCAGGAAGTGGCTTCTGCGAACACGGCGTTCTGCGCAGGCCTGGTGTGACAACAGCTGCAGTCCCATGCTCGCGAGAAACCTGCCGCGAGATGATCTGCCTGGAGACAGGCTGTCATTGGTCACAAGGAGGGGACCACCCCATACAATGATTGGCCAGCCAAGCCTCTTAAAACTCCGTGTACTTCCTCAATAAACGAGTTTGCGGCAGCTCGCCCTCTGCTGCTTCCCCCAACTCCCGGAGTCTGTGTCGTGACTCCGCGCCTGTCACCCCAACTCGGCAGAGACCCTGCAGTCCCTCCTGGGCTGGCCTTAGGGGGGACCCCAACAAGGATAAGTGAGATGAAGATAAAGGGATTAGCATGTGTCTAACACACAAATGGCCATTGCTGGTGCTGTTATTAAAACTCCCAGCCAGGACTTAGTGGTTAAGGCACTTGCCTGCGAAGCCTAAGGACCCATGTTCGACTCTCCGTATCCCATGTAAGCCAGACACACAAAGGTAAGGCAAGCACAAGGTCGCATGTACCCACTAGGTGGCACAAGTGTCTGGAGTTTGATTGCAGTGGCTGAGGCCCTGGCATGCCACTTCTCTCTGCCCCCACTGCCCGGCCCCAAAATAAAATAATAAAACTCCAACCCTTCAAGTAGCCTGCCTCTTAGTCCAAATGTCTTTGCACTCAACAAGCTTTCCCCTAAGGAAAAAAGAAAGCATTTTTTGTGTCTCAAATTGACATTATTATTACAGGACATCTGATGGCTTCATAGTAATGGTGTGAATATAAAAGAAGCAGGGGGCTGGAGACATGGTTTAGTGGTGAAGGCGTTTGCCTGCAAAGCCAAAGGATCCCGGTTCAACTCTCCAGGACCCATGTAAGCCAGATGCACAAGGAGGCGTATGCGTCTGGAGTT
The DNA here is from genome assembly GCA_036365145.1 of Orientallactaga sibirica. NCBI lineage: Eukaryota > Metazoa > Chordata > Mammalia > Rodentia > Dipodidae > Orientallactaga > Orientallactaga sibirica. The sequence continues at coordinate 3,823,191 of JAEOAD010001893.1, read as the reverse complement.
CGTTTGCAGTGGCTGGAGGCCCTGGAGTGCTCATTCTCTCTCTCTCTCTCTCTCTCTCTCTCTGCCTCTTTCTCTCTCTCAAATAAATAAATAAATAAAATGCAGAAGAGGAGAAGGAGTTAGAAGAAGGAAGAAGAAGAAACATAGAAGAATCAGGTGGGTCTTGTAGCCAGCCTAGGAAAACCAGGAGTAATCAAGACCATGCTCTGGGCATCAGAGGGTCCCAAGTTGTGGGAGAGATGGGAACAGTAGGGTGGCCACTGGATTTCTGAGCATCTACTACGCTTCAGAACCTGCACGCTCACCTGCCTTGATTCCCTCAGCCTCCTTTGAGGTCAACAGTAGCCCCTGCTTCCCGGATGTGACCACTGGTAGCACGTAGCAGGGCAGCCTAACCCGTGCTGCCAAGTACACAGGGAGATGACTCTGCCTGAGCCCCTCGGTCAGATTCAAGGCCCAGTGTCACCCAGCTCATGGAGGCTTCCCTGACAGCCCGTCTGCTGCGTTCTGTCTTCCTTCCAACCCCATTTCCTCAGGAGACGTTGGCTTCCACAGCAGGACGTCTCTAAGACAGAGTGATGTCTTACACACACTCACCGCCCCACCAAGCCCTCGGGAGACAGCTCTACTCAATCTAACAAAGAAAAAAGAAAGAGTCCAATGCCCAGACACTGCTGGGACAGCAGCCATTGAAAAGCAGACCCATGGGCTGGAGAGATGGCTTAGTGGTTAACACACTTGCCTGCAAAGCCAAAGGACCCAAGTTCGATTCCCCAGGACCCACGTAAGCCAGATGCACAAGGTGGCATGTGTGTCTGAAGTTCGTTTGCAATGACTGCATGGCCTGGCGTGCCCATTCTCTCTCTCACCCTTCTCTATGCCTCTCTCTCTCCCTCTCAAATAAAAGAAAAGAAAAAGAAAAGCAGACTCACGAGAACTTCTTTTGGGTGTTCTGGACCATTTTCAAAGCTCTTCACATGTCTGACTTTTTTTATCATACGATAAGTAAGAAAGCTTACTTGGACCTGTAGCCTCAGCACTTGGGAAATGGAAAGAATATGAGTTCCATCCTAGCCGGGGCTACGTAGCAAGATCCTGTCTAAGAAAATTAATGGTTAGGGGCACAGCTCTGTGATAGAGTGTGATACAGTGCTTGACTTAGACAGGCAAGGCAAGGGTTCAATCCCCACTGCTGTAAATACATACATACATACGTACATACATACATACCATGGTTTCAAATTCACAGTATGCTAATGAGGGCACACATGCCACAGGGTCACCACGAACCCTTTATCTTGGGAACATGTCTCCTGTAACTGGGCAGCCCCAGAGAAATCAGACTGAACCCCAAATTGCACCCTCACCACCGGACCCTCAGCCCAGCATCACTTCCGGCACCCAACATCCACCCACCCAACCACAGGGACTCTGGCAGCCAAGTGGTTTTACACAAGCAGAAGGTCTCCACTGCTCAGTGCCCAGCAGCCTGCTTATGCACAACGGTCAGCCTCCACAATGCCACAGGTGTCTGCATGGCTGTGTTGGGGTGGCCATGGGGGCAGGGTTCAGGAAAGAAGCAGTCTAAAATTCACCGGTCAAGCTTCCTCTTAACCACAAGCCAACTTTCACCTAAGACCTCTAGGCAAACTTCCCCCGAGACAGGCTGAGAGCCATACACACCACTTTGAGTTTCACTTCCCTTCTAACTGTCAGCAGGCAAGAAGCTTAGAGGGGAAAACCTGTGTTGACCTTTTCCTGCATACTAGTCCCCGGGAAATTTCCTTTCTTCTTTTTTTCACTTGAAGGAGGTTGAGAGTAAAGCAGGAGGTAAAGGGGCTGGAGAGTTGGCTTAGCAGTTAAGGCATTTGCCTGCAAAGCCAAAGGACCCAGGTTCGATTCCCCAGGACCCACGGTCAGCCAGATGTGCACTTGTGTGGAGTTTGTTTGCAGTGGCTGGAGGCCCTGGAGTGTCCATTCTCTCTCTTTATCTGCCTCTTTCTCTCTCTCTCTCTTCCTCTCCAATCAATAAATCAATAAATAAAATATTAAAATAAATAAGACAGGAAGTAGAAGAAGAACAATCCAGAAAGGAAGTTGGGCCCAGTGGCTTGTGCCCACAACCTCAGCTACTTGGGAAGGTGAGGTACGAGACTCTTAAGTTCATGACCTTTGAACATGAAGTTTAAAGCCAGCCCAGGGAACTTAGTGAGACTCTGACTCAAATTAAAAATAATTAAAAAAAAAAAAAAATGAAAAAAGAGCTGGGCATGGTGGCGCATGCCTTTAATCCCAGCACTTGGGAGGCAGAGGTAGGAGGATCACCGTGAGTTTGAGGTCACCCTGAGACCACAGAGTGAATTCCAGGTCAGCCTGGGCTACAGTGAGACCCTACCTCGAAAAACCAAAAAAAAAAAAAAAAAAAAATTTTTTTAAGCGAGCTGGAGAGATGGCTTAGCAGTTAAGACATTTGCCTGCAAAGCCAAAAGATCCTGGTTCGGCTCCCCAGGACCCACGTAAGGCATATGCAACAAGGGGCGCTTGCATCCAGAGTTCGTTTGCAGTGACTGGAGGCTCTGGTGTATCCATTCTCTCCCTCTCTCTCAAAAATCTCTGCCTCTCTCTCTCTCTCAAATAAATAAATAAAATATATTTAAATTTTTTTTAATTTAAAAGAGAGTTGGGATGATAGCTCAGTGTTAGAGAGTTTGCCTAGCATATGTAAAGCCCTAGATTCAATCCCCAGTACTGAGAGAGAAGAGGGATGGAGGGAGGCATGGAGAGAGACTTGGGCATTCTTCCTCAGAAAGGAAAGCCCATGCCCAAGTCCTTCCCCCCTCATTACGATCATTCTTCCACACTGTGGGCACAGTAAAGTCCCATAACTGCCTGGCACGGAAGAGGCAAGCCAGAAAGCACAGAGGGCATTCACACAGCACACCCTCCCAGCTGTGCAAAGCACAGAACGCGGAGGCACTGCAATGGGCCATGTGAAACCTCCGTGGAACTCGGATTTTGAAGCTGCCATGAACGATGACTCCGCGTCCCGGGAGGGACCAGCTACTTACTCCCCCTGCTAGAGCAGCATGCTGACTAGTCAAGAGACCACCTGTAATGCAGTGCTTTCACGGTTCCAATCAGTTAATGAGCACTGACGTTCACCGTCTCCTTCTCAAACGCCTTTCGTGACTGCGTAAAGATGTTAGCTGGCTTTCAGATACATTCCACGGGCAGCACATGGGAGACAAGATATATTTGTTGGTCTGTGTGATGCTGGGGATTGAAGCCAGGGCCTCAGGCAGGCTGGGTAAATGCTCTTCCACTGAACTACACCCCCTTCCACCCCCAGTCCTAATAAATATTTGTTACTTGTTGCCTCATCAAATCAATGACCTTGTTTTAAGTTATTTCAAGATGTACCATCCATGGCTCTGTACAGGCGAGTAATGGAGTTGACTTACTTGTAAGCCATCAACCTATATAGAAATATTCACAGCAGATTGCTCCCTAAGACCACCAAACAGGACTGGAGAGATGGCTTAGCGGTGAAGGCCCTTGCCTGCAAAGCCTAAGGACCCACGTTTGACTCTCCAGATCCCACGTAAGCCAGACACACAAAGGAAGCGCAAAGTTGCATGTGACCACTAGGTGGCGCAAGTGTCTGGAGTTCGATTGCAGTGGCTGAGGCCCTGGTGTGCCAATTCTCTCTGTCTCTGTCTCTCTCTCGCTCTCTAAAAAAAAAATTAACAAAAGGCACCAACGAGTTCATTCTATAACAGGTACATGAATAAGCAAGCCATGCTGTCTCCACAAAATGGGACATTGCTGAGCAATTAAAAAAAAAGAAGGAGGAGGAGAAGGAGGAGAAGGAGGAGGAGGAGAGGAGGAAGAAGGAGGAATTGGGCTGGAAGGATGGCTTAGCAGTTAAGGCGCTTGCCTGAAAAGCCAAAGGACCCAGGTTTGATTCCCCAGGACCCACGTTAGCCAGGTGCACAAGGAAGCACACATGTCTAGAGTTCCTTTGCAGTGGCTGGAGGCCCTGGTGTGCCAATTTTCTCTGTCTCTCTCTCTCTCTCCCTCTTTCTCTGTCAAATAAATAAATAAATAAAAATAAAAGTAAACATGCAGCTGGGCATGGTGGCGCACGCCTTTAATCCTAGCACTTGGAGGCAGAGGTAGGGGGATCGCTGTGAGTTCGAGGCCACCCTGAGACTACCTAGTGAATTCCAGGTCAGCCTGGGCTAGACTGAGACTGTACCTTGAAAGACAAAATAAATAAATAAATAAATAAATAAATAAATAAATAAATAAATAAATAAATAAATAAATACACAAATACACAAATACATAAATACATAAATACATAAATACATAAATACATAAATATAAATAAATAAGTAAATATAAAAAAGAAGGAATTACTACTACCCACAACAATATGAATGCTATGCCAGAGATACCAGACATCACATGTTCTACTTATACAATGTCTTAGAACAAATATAATATAATTAATATAATATAATATAATATAATATAATATAATATAATATAATATGATATAAATGTCTAGTGACAAGAAGCACAGGATGGCATGCTGAAGGTGGAACTTCACAGTGATTGCCACGAGGTACAGAAGAGCCCGTCTTAATTGCGTTGGTGACTGGAAATATACACCTTTAGTAGACTGCGTCAAGCTTACACTGAAAATGGCTGCCCTCAACCATACGTAAGTTATGGGTTTGTTTTTTTTTTTTTTGAAAAGGAGGAAAAAGAAGTCCTCACTTCGCATAAGAATTCCTACCCGAGTTTCCTTTAAGTTAAAAATCATCTTCCCACTCCCAGAGGATTTAAAATTTCATATTCCATTTTTAAAAAGAAAAAAAGACTCATTCAGAGTTTTTTTTTTTTTATCACGAGCACATCTGTCACACAACATAAATGTACACCTACCTGTGTGGGCACACACATTCACACATCACCCACGTGTGCAAACACATTCACAGGCACACAGCTGGGCCACCTTCTCCTGTCGTCTGTGACCAAAATACAATAAGAGCAAAAAAAAGAAAAGAAAAGAAAACACCCAAAATGTAAGTCTAAGAGTCTATTGAATTATTTAAGTCTCTCTGCATATATCTCCATTTCCACACAGATAAAGCAAGCTAATTATACAAAATGCTCTCGAATGCTTTCTAATGACCTGAATATGTAGGGGAAAGCTACAAACATCAAGTAAAAAGAATGAAAAGGAGGCCGGGGAGATGGCTTAGCAGTTAAGGCACTTGCCTGCAAAGCTGAAGGACGCAGGTTTGATTCCTCAGGACCCACATAATCCAGATGTACAAGGTGGTGCATGTGTCTGGAGTTCATTTGCAGTGGCTAAAAATCCTGACACACCCATTCTCTCTCTCTCTCTCTTTCTTTCAAATAAATAAAAATAAAATATTTTTAAAAAGAATGAAAAAGACCAAAATGTGCTGGTAGATATGGAATATCCTTGGAATATAAAAGGTGCAGGGAAGCGAGATTCAATGTGTTTATCACGCTGCAAAACAAAGGAGTACCTAGGAGTCTCCATGTACACACTTACCCTGGTCATTCTAAAGTACCTGGAGTCTCCATGTACACACTTACCCTGGTCATTCTAAAGTACCTGGAGTCTCCATGTACACACTTACCCTGTTCATTCTAAAGTACCTGGAGTCTCCATGTACACACTTACCCTGTTCATTCTAAAGTACCTGGGAGTCTCCATGTACACACTTACCCTGGTCATTCTAAAGTACCTAGGAGTCTCCATGTACACACTTACCCTGGTCATTCTAAAGTACCTGGAGTCTCCATGTACACACTTACCCTGGTCATTCTAAAGTACCTGGAGTCTCCATGTACACACTTACCCTGGTCATTCTAAAGTACCTGGAGTCTCCATGTACACACTTACCCTGTTCATTCTAAAGTACCTGGAGTCTCCATGTACACACTTACCCTGTTCATTCTAAAGTACCTGGAGTCTCCATGTACACACTTACCCTGGTCATTCTAAAAGTACCTGGAGTCTCCATGTACACACTTACCCTGGTCATTCTAAAGTACCTGGGAGTCTCCATGTACACACTTACCCTGGTCATTCTAAAGTACCTGGAGTCTCCATGTACACACTTACCCTGGTCATTCTAAAGTACCTGGAGTCTCCATGTACACACTTACCCTGGTCATTCTAAAGTACCTGGAGTCTCCATGTACACACTTACCCTGGTCATTCTAAAGTACCTGGAGTCTCCATGTACACACTTACCCTGGTCATTCTAAAGTACCTGGAGTCTCCATGTACACACTTACCCTGGTCATTCTAAAGTACCTGGGAGTCTCCATGTACACACTTACCCTGGTCATTCTAAAGTACCTGGAGTCTCCATGTACACACTTACCCTGGTCATTCTAAAGTACCTGGAGTCTCCATGTACACACTTACCCTGGTCATTCTAAAGTACCTGGAGTCTCCATGTACACACTTACCCTGGTCATTCTAAAGTACCTGGGAGTCTCCATGTACACACTTACCCTGGTCATTCTAAAGTACCTGGGGGTCTCCATATACACACTTACCCTGGTCATTCTAAAGTACCTGGGAGTCTCCATGTACACACTTACCCTGGTCATTCTAAAGTACCTGGAGTCTCCATGTACACACTTACCCTGTTCATTCTAAAGTACCTGGAGTCTCCATGTACACACTTACCCTGGTCATTCTAAAGTACCTGGAGTCTCCATGTACACACTTACCCTGGTCATTCTAAAGTACCTGGGAGTCTCCATGTACACACTTACCCTGGTCATTCTAAAGTACCTGGAGTCTCCATGTACACACTTACCCTGGTCATTCTAAAGTACCTGAGTCTCCATGTACACACTTACCCTGGTCATTCTAAAGTACCTGGAGTCTCCATGTACACACTTACCCTGGTCATTCTAAAGTACCTGGGAGTCTCCATGTACACACTTACCCTGGTCATTCTAAAGTACCTGGAGTCTCCATGTACACACTTACCCTGTTCATTCTAAAGTACCTGGAGTCTCCATGTACACACTTACCCTGGTCATTCTAAAGTACCTGGGAGTCTCCATGTCATTCCCTGTTCATTCTAAAGTACCTGGAGTCTCCATGTACACACTACCCTGTTCATTCTAAAGTACCTGGAGTCTCCATGTACACACTTACCCTGTTCATTCTAAAGTACCTGGAGTCTCCATGTACACACTTACCCTGGTCATTCTAAAGTACCTGGAGTCTCCATGTACACACTTACCCTGGTCATTCTAAAGTACCTGGGAGTCTCCATGTACACACTTACCCTGGTCATTCTAAAGTACCTGGGTCTCCATGTACACACTTACCCTGGTCAGTCTAAAGTACCTGGAGTCTCATGTACACACTTACCTGGTCATTCTAAAGTACCTGGAGTCTCCATGTACACACACTTACCCTGGTCATTCTAAAGTACCTGGGAGTCTCCATGTACACACTTACCCTGGTCATTCTAAAGTACCTGGGAGTCTCCATAACACACTTACCCTGTTCATTCTAAAGTACCTGGGAGTCTCCATATACACACTTACCCTGGTCATTCTAAAGTACCTGGAGTCTCCATGTACACACTTACCCTGGTCATTCTAAAGTACCTGGGTCTCCATGTACACACTTACCCTGGTCATTCTAAAGTACCTGGGAGTCTCCATGTACACACTTACCCTGGTCATTCTAAAGTACCTGGGAGTCTCCATGTACACACTTACCCTGGTCATTCTAAAGTACCTGGGAGTCTCCATGTACACACTTACCCTGGTCATTCTAAAGTACCTGGAGTCTCCATGTACACACTTTACCCTGGTCATTCTAAAGTACCTGGAGTCTCCATGTACACACTTACCCTGGTCATTCTAAAGTACCTGGGAGTCTCCATGTACACACTTACCCTGGTCATTCTAAAGTACCTGGGAGTCTCCATGTACACACTTACCCTGGTCATTCTAAAGTACCTGGGAGTCTCCATGTACACACTTACCCTGTTCATTCTAAAAGTACCTGGGAGTCTCCATGTACACACTTACCCTGGTCATTCTAAAGTACCTGGGAGTCTCCATGTACACACTTACCCTGGTCATTCTAAAGTACCTGGGAGTCTCCATGTACACACTTACCCTGGTCATTCTAAAGTACCTGGAGTCTCCATGTACACACTTACCCTGTTCATTCTAAAGTACCTGGGAGTCTCCATGTACACACTTACCCTGGTCATTCTAAAGTACCTGGAGTCTCCATGTACACACTTACCCTGGTCATTCTAAAGTACCTGGAGTCTCCATGTACACACTTACCCTGGTCATTCTAAAGTACCTGGGAGTCTCCATATACACACTTACCCTGGTCATTCTAAAGTACCTGGAGTCTCCATGTACACACTTACCCTGGTCATTCTAAAGTACCTGGGAGTCTCCATGTACACACTTACCCTGGTCATTCTAAAGTACCTGGAGTCTCCATGTACACACTTACCCTGTTCATTCTAAAGTACCTGGGAGTCTCCATGTACACACTTACCCTGGTCATTCTAAAGTACCTGGGAGTCTCCATGTACACACTTACCCTGGTCATTCTAAAGTACCTGGGGGTCTCCATGTACACACTTACCCTGGTCATTCTAAAGTACCTGGGGTCTCCATGTACACACTTACCCTGGTCATTCTAAAGTACCTGGGAGTCTCCATGTACACACTTACCCTGGTCATTCTAAAGTACCTGGGAGTCTCCATGTACACACTTACCCTGGTCATTCTAAAGTACCTGGAGTCTCCATGTACACACTTACCCTGGTCATTCTAAAGTACCTGGGAGTCTCCATGTACACACTTACCCTGGTCATTCTAAAGTACCTGGGAGTCTCCATGTACACACTTACCCTGGTCATTCTAAAGTACCTGGGAGTCTCCATGTACACACTTACCCTGGTCATTCTAAAGTACCTGGGAGTCTCCATGTACACACTTACCTGTTCATTCTAAAGTACCTGGGAGTCTCCATGTACACACTTACCCTGGTCATTCTAAAGTACCTGGGAGTCTCCATGTACACACTTACCCTGGTCATTCTAAAGTACCTGGGAGTCTCCATGTACACACTTACCCTGGTCATTCTAAAGTACCTGGGAGTCTCCATGTACACACTTACCCTGGTCATTCTAAAGTACCTGGGAGTCTCCATGTACACACTTACCCTGGTCATTCTAAAGTACCTGGGAGTCTCCATGTACACACTTACCCTGGTCATTCTAAAGTACCTGGAGTCTCCATGTACACACTTACCCTGGTCATTCTAAAGTACCTGGAGTCTCCATGTACACACTTACCCTGGTCATTCTAAAGTACCTGGGTCTCCAGTCTCCATGTACACACTTACCCCATGTTCATTCTAAAAAGTACCTGGGAGTCTCCATGTACACACTTACCCTGTTCATTCTAAAGTACCTGGGAGTCTCCATGTACACACTTACCCTGTTCATTCTAAAGTACCTGGGAGTCTCCATGTACACACTTACCCTGGTCATTCTAAAGTACCTGGGAGTCTCCATGTACACACTTACCCTGGTCATTCTAAAGTACCTGGGAGTCTCCATGTACACACTTACCCTGGTCATTCTAAAGTGCCTGGGAGTCTCCATGTACACACTTCATTCTACCCTGGTCATTCTAAAGTACCTGGGAGTCTCCATGTACACACTTACCCTGGTCATTCTAAAGTACCTGGAGTCTCCATGTACACACTTACCCTGGTCATTCTAAAGTACCTGGAGTCTCCATGTACACACTTACCCTGTTCATTCTAAAGTACCTGGGAGTCTCCATGTACACACTTACCCTGTTCATTCTAAAGTACCTGGGAGTCTCCATGTACACACTTACCCTGTTCATTCTAAAGTACCTGGGAGTCTCCATGTACACACTTACCCTGTCATTCTAAAGTACCTGGGAGTCTCCATGTACACACTTACCCTGTTCATTCTAAAGTACCTGGGAGTCTCCATGTACACACTTACCCTGGTCATTCTAAAGTACCTGGGAGTCTCCATGTACACACCCTGTTCATTCTAAAGTGCCTGGGAGTCTCCATGTACACACTTACCCTGTTCATTCTAAAGTACCTGGGAGTCTCCATGTACACACTTACCCTGGTCATTCTAAAGTACCTGGAGTCTCCATGTACACACTTACCCTGGTCATTCTAAAGTACCTGGGAGTCTCCATATACACACTTACCCTGTTCATTCTAAAGTACCTGGGAGTCTCCATGTACACACTTACCCTGGTCATTCTAAAGTACCTGGGAGTCTCCATGTACACACTTACCCTGGTCATTCTAAAGTACCTGGAGTCTCCATGTACACACTTACCCTGGTCATTCTAAAGTACCTGGGAGTCTCCATGTACACACTTACCCTGGTCATTCTAAAGTACCTGGGGGTCTCCATGTACACACTTACCCTGGTCATTCTAAAGTACCTGGGAGTCTCCATGTACACACTTACCCTGGTCATTCTAAAGTACCTGGGAGTCTCCATGTACACACTTACCCTGGTCATTCTAAAGTACCTGGGGTCTCCATGTACACACTTACCCTGGTCATTCTAAAG